>CM062806.1:549676682-550177928 GCA_031772625.1 Pinus tabuliformis | reverse complement strand
TACCAGTAGGAAACCAACCCACTGCCTTTGACCTTTGCATTTCTCAAGGTACAAAATTATTTGTGCTGACCATGATCTTCACGTCAAGAAATTTGCAAGCTCACTGAAACGAAAATTGTGCCTGTAATTCAACCACTGCATGGTTCATCATAAGGAGAAGTGAACAATATTCTTTTTCATATAGATAGAGAGGATGAGCATTGATTGGAAAAGCAAACCACAGAAGGAGAGTGGGCTTGATTAATTAGAATATTACGTGGGCTTGGAAGGAGAGTGGGCTTGGAAGTCAACATCTGTCATTATGTTAATGGTTGGTTGAAGGGCTACAGAAGAAGATTAGCACAATGTATCAATGAAAATCTGCTGCTGCATTTATCACATATAAAATCACGAGTAAAATAAATGGCAGGGAGCTTGCTGGTCAGGGGTGAGGTTTTATATTCAACATTATTATGCAACCTAAAAAGTAGATTATATTACTGATCACATTGATCTTGTCTCTCTAAATCACGTGATTTAGGTCAGTTCTGTGAACAAGGAGTCAAACACATAACAATATTGAATAATGTTATGAATACCACGTAATAATAATGCTAAAAAAACCTTCTTCTCATTCCCCATTAACACACACTTGTACTAACTAGCATCCTTTCAAATCAGTTTTCCATTTCAAAAAATATCGCAAAAAACAACACACAGTACATTTGCAACATAAAACCCTAAGAATCAATGAATGTAAAGAACAAATCCCTGGTAAACCAAATATATGTAATAAAAAATTATTTTCCATGAAATGTATTGTGATATACTGATATACTTTATAAGCGCATGATAATAATGCTAAATTTCCCTTATTCTCATCCCCATTATTATGTGGTATGTTATGAATACCACATAATAATAATAATGCTAAAAGGTCTTTCTTCTCATTCCCCATTACCACATACATTACCACATACTTTTCCTGCCTAGCATCCTTCCAAGTCAATTTTCACTTTCGAAATTGCTGAGTTGGTGCTCAGCTGAAGAGGTTGGAGTCTCATGTGGGTCAGTGCCTACAAAGTTGTTGAGTTGAAGCTCAGCTAGGAGACTGAAATCTTCTGTAGGTTGGTGCTTAGCAGAAGTTGTTAGTTAGTAATTATTGAGGATTGGTGTCCTCATCTTCTTGATAGCTTGGTGCTTACAACTTTTGTGTGTTGGTGCTTACAGAGGATTGGTGTCCTCATAAATAGATGTAATGAATTGAAGATTGTTTACAAACATTTCTTCTTCAAAATTTGACTCGTACTTTGATCTCTGTGTTCATATATTGTGAATGATAATGTGATATGAATTTAATTTCAAGATTAACTAGGTGAAAATTTGTTGAAAGTAACAAAATATTGATTCACCCCCCCCCTCCTCAGTGTTTCCAACATGACAACCATGCCAATGATACCAAGGGCGTAACAGGTACATCCCAAAAGTACCCAATAGGTTGGGTGTGCTCAGGGATGTAGCAGGGACATACCTGTCACCTGCAATACAGTGCACAAACATTTCTACAGTCCTCCCACCAACATTCCTACACTCCTCTGTAGCACGGGTTCTCGTCCCGGTGCTGGAGCAGGTACTTCCCAGATGCACCCATACAAACAAACCAGGTTCTTCCCATAAGAACTCAGTACTCAATACTTGTGGCACGAGTTCGTTTTCTTAAACGAGTTCGCCAAAAACTGAAAATGGGTGTGTGAACCCTGAAAATGGGTGTGTTACAGGTTCCTATGTAGCATCGGGCAAGAAAAGAAATTCCTATATTAGTTAAACATTTCAAATTTAAATTTCTTTGCCCTGAATTAGTTCCTGTATTTTATTTTCTTAATGATATAATCACTAATTAGTAATGCATGCCTCTAACAGAAATACAACATCCAATACCATTAAGTACAAGTCATCTAAAGAAGGATATATGCATTTAAAAGAACGTAGAAATACCATTAAGTACAAGTCATCTGAAACCTGAAGGATATATGCACTTAAATATGTTTTGCTATGTCAATACCCATATAATATAAATGTTTCATTGCACTCAACACAACATACTATCGGATATATTTCACAAAATATCACAAATATCCACATACCCTGTTTCAAAAAGTCACGCACCTATCCCAATACCCATGTTTCCTAGCAACATAACTACACTCTATAAACCAGTGTTGATAATATCACAAATAATATAATCACCTAACCCAAAACCCATGTTTCCTAGCAACATAACTACACTATAAACCAGTGTTGATAAAATCGGATATATTTTGAGGCAAACAATATTTCAGCAAGTATATCACAATATTTTCATATCTGAAAAGATAACAATATTTACATATTTTAAAATATCACAATATTTTAAAATCTCGGCTAAAATATAGCCAAAAAAGGTGTTTTCAAGACCCTGGCCGATATTTTACGAGAATGATATTATCAACACTGCTGGTATAAACCTTAAAAAGCCATGGGCCATCTCAAACAAAAGATCATTTTGAAGGGTGATTGTTGGTGTTAACAATAGTTTGGAACATGGAATCTGACAAACAAAATGATCATTTTGAGGGTGATTGTTGATATTAATAATAGTTTGGAACTTGGTATCTGAAAACTCATAACGCAGGATTTGGATTATTTTCTCCATGGATTGGACACAAGAATTTAGAGACACCCAAGTACCCCAGGGATACCAAAAAGGATTCCAAGATTATCCTTTTTGGAACACATTGCATGGTTGTTGTTCTAAAAATTACATTCTAATTACATATCACACACCATCTGCATTGCTTATTCTGTCAAAGATTGCTTTAATCCAATGTTACACGATGAACATCTCACAAGGTGAAGGCACCCCCTCACTCCCCACGCCTAGAAGATGAGAGAGAGCTTGACAAAATGTTTCACCACAACCCCGTTTTTGTAGAGCTCCATGTCTGAAACATCTCTTCGAGTTAGAAGACACATTTCACCAAAAGAGGGGGCTTATGTCCACCCATTTTGAAAAATGAGGCATGTTTCAAAAAAGGAGGGCTTGCCCCTAGAAATTGGCCGGATCTCTCCAATCACACTATATACACCTCTATATTTGGCAATCCACCACATTTTGTGCCCCCATTGTATCATCTGATCCATCGAAATTTGGAGATTCCTGCCAAATGCAGTAGGCCAATGTTTTACAACTCGGACTCGGACTCGACTCGGCGAGGATCGACTCCGACTCCGATCCGACTCGGTAATGACTCGGCCGGCTCGATTTCAATGACTCGGTCGTTGTAAAAAATACATTAAATATTTATTTTTTTTATAAAAAAACATAATTTAATATTGATGGGGATGGACAATTATTCTGGTGCTGGGCAAGCAGCAAGCAGGAAGGGGATGAGTCATTAGGAAATTATATATAATTGTATATATGGATTGTCGATGAAGTTAAGAGGAAGAGGACTGATACTTTTAGTCTTCATTAATATCTTGATAGTGTAATCAGGCCTTGGTCTCCAATAAATGGGTGTGAACTATAAAGATAAACTTCAGTTCTTTATCAGTGTCTCCCTGAACCTTGGAATTCTAATCCAAATTGCATCAATATCATTTGTGCAGAGTGCATGGAAGATGCATCAAGGCAGTATTTGAGTGCAGCATGTAATTGAAATGGTTCCTTCGATATTTACAAAATTTATTGAACGATAAAGATTTCCAATCTCTTGAGGTGACATATAGATAAAAGTTTCAAACAGACTTTTCCTAGTGCTCACTATTGAAATATGAGTCAAATAGGCAAGAAATACACTTCACTGTCATCATGCTGAGCCAAGCAGTGAACAGAGTCACAGCATTTGATAGTATCCACTCATTTCTTAAAGGGAGGCAATTAGAAACGAGTAATCAAATCACCTTAGGAATAATGAGGATCTGAATTTCAATATGTAATTGTAGTGGTCTTATTGCCCTCAATATAATATTGGTGGTAATACAAACATTTTATGTACAGACTTTAAGCTTCTTTCAAATCTGAGGTGTAATTTATCAAGATCTTATGTCTCACTCTCATAATCCTGAAATATTGTCTCAAAAGAACTTGTAGTTCTTTAACTTTACCAAAAATCACAAAAAAAATGAATAAAATTCATGTTTTTTTTTACGCTGCCCAGCTGTAGTTTCATTGACTCGGCCGAGTCAATACATGAACCGGCCGGGTTGACCGAGTCAACTATGACTCGGCCGAGTCATTGGATGACTCGGCCGAGTCATAGTTGACTCGGTCAACGAGGGGTTGCTAGGTCAAAGATTTTGGTAATGGCTTGTTCGAAACGGCCGTTTCGGAGTTGACTCGGCCGGGTTGTAAAACAATGCAGTAGGCACACATCCCCGTATACCTGCACATATGCCAAAAATTTGGGGAGTCTCGCCAAATGCACTAAGCATGTATCTCCATGTACCTACCTACACACATATACCAAACTTGGTGTAGCATTGGCTAGAACCATTTCCAAACACTGAAAACCATTTCAGTAGAAAATATAACAAATCTGACAACTTCTAGTACAAATCAATGTTTTTCCACATTTCCAATCCACATTGGGTATTGAATTTCCACCCTAGAGTGGCAAACCCAGTAACACAACTTGAAACACTATCCAATGTTCCAATCTAAAGGAGTGTCCTCCCGCTACTGACGTCACAATTGAGGCCAAGCAAGTCTTCGGTGATTTTGGTTGCATAGATAACAATACCACACTCTTGTAGAATATTAGCCGAATGTATTGATTCTTTAATGAGGATGATGTTGGTTCTCTAATGACGTACATGGCTTGTTATGCCATCCACTTGCTCCAATCTAATTAAGATCTACACCCTGTTACAGAATCTTAGCCAAATGTACGACACAAAAGGAGCCAAATGCAAGTACTAGTCACTTTTGCCGTAACAAATACCACTATAGTATAGCAGGTTAGCAAAATGTAAGTATGATCTCTTCGAGCGATTGAACCTTCATTGGTGGCTCAGTCCTCATTTACAGTTCATGGAAGTCAGAATTTTGTTCATTAATCCACTTCAATCATTACCAGGGGCTGTGTGGTGAGGTTGTCTAATTGGGTCATGGTTCAGTATCAAAGGCAATAGCATGTTAGGCCACCAACCAAGGCGGGTCGTGGGTTACAGGTGAAGGCAATAGCATGTAGGCCACCCTACAAAGTTCAATTTTCTAGCATTAATAAGCAATTGGATGGAAGTACTTTGTGATTTTGATGGTAAATTATCCGCTCTCACCCCACCTTAGTCAAAGAAAAGTGCTTGTGATTAATGATTCACTCAATCTTTGAAGGTTGTTTCACTTACAAGAACAGACCGTTTGCGCTGTCTAAGTATTCAGGCTAATGCTACTGCTAGAGTTAATGTGAAGCAATTTCACAATATAACAACTAGGGGGCATTAACATAAATTTGTTCTTGTATTAACAAACTAGAGCCTAAAACATGTCAAACTCCAGCAAAATGAAGCAAAATACAGACCTGCTATTGATGACGTCGATCTCATGTAGCGTAACGCAATGTACTACCTCCTTGCGCTTCTGCAGCTCTCCATCTGGACACTGAACGAACTTGGTCTGCGGCCCCATCGCATCATAATCCTTGGCCCTCGCACGAGACCGCCCCAACTTCGTAATCTTCCCAGAAGCTTTGTCGATCGCGATCACATCCCACTCTGGACCTTCTCCTTGCTCAAACCCTCGATCATTTTGCTCCCCAAATCATACACAGTCTCCATCTCTGTCGTCTTCAATGTCAATTTCCCAGTCTTTGCCGCAGCGCCCGAAGTGGCGGGCCGATCTATCTGTATCTCAACAACTTCGCCTTCGATGATTTCAGTCTCTTCCTTAATTCTAACCCCTATTGCCTTCCTGAAAGCCTGTGTCAAAGCCTCGGTCTTGCTCATGTCTAATGAAAAAATTTCACTGCCTGCCATCATTGCAAAGGGGGTTTCTTCGCCTAGGGATTTAGCCATACCCATGGCTATGGCGGTTTTACCTGTTCCCGGCTGCCCGGCCAACAAAACTGCGCGGCCTGCTATTTTTCCTTCCTTAATCATTTCCAGAATCACCCCTGCAGCTTTTCTAGCGGATGTCTGTCCTACCATACCCTGTGAAGCATTGCGGGCTTCTAATGCATCATCCAAGCCTAAGCCTCTGATGTGTGAGTGGGCGCCTATTCGCTCTATGCGCGTTAAATCCCTAGTCTCCGACATCCTTAGTTCCGTCATGGCTCTTTCTTAAAAAATCACCGTTCGAAACCTGCTAAGTTTCAAAAAGCTCGACAAAAAACGCAACTATGCAGAGATCGGTGTCGAAGGCTATAATGTAGACGAAAACCCTCAATAAAACTGCCAAGCTTTTTACGTAGCTGCTGGGGTTTGAAATGGACAGAACACCTCGATATTGTTTAAATTGGGAAGAGATTCGAGTGGAGTGGAACAGAGGAGAAAACTTCAAGGTATATAGTGAATCCTGGATATTGTTTTCCATGGGTTGTCGGCGAAGAGACTGATTTTCGGGTTTTAAGGGTTTTGCTGGTTCAAAATGGGCCGCAATGTAGGAGTGGAGTAGGGTTTTGGTGATTTTTCGGTTGTGTTCGTTAGGTTTCTCAACTGGTGCGGTGCTAACTTCTTTTTCTTCTTCCAGCGGAGAAAGAGAGGAGGGGTATGGGTTGTCCATTTGTCGAGTTAAATTTGAATTTTTAATTATTAAGAGGGATGAATTTTTTAATAAATAAATTTGTAAAGGTCTGTAGTATTAAAGTTAGTTTTCATTATTCAATTTTATGTATTAAGAAATTTGCATATTGAAAAAAAACAGATGGTGATAGTTAAACAGATGGTGGATTAAGATGCATTTATGTTGATTTTATTTTTTTAAGATATTGTTTTATAATTTTTATAATTTTTTAAAATTTTACTTATTTAATTTTTTTAATGTGTTTAATGTAATATTATAGTTTTACATTATAGTTATTTAATTTTTTTAATGTAACATTATGTTATAGTGTTTTTTTGGTTAGATTGTAAGGCATTTTGTGATGGTGTAATCATAATCTGTTTAAAAACAATTCTTAATAAATTTTATATGATATAGTTAATACAAAATTTTGAAAATGTATTTAATATAACATATGATGGAGTAAAAAGGAAATTTAGAGGAACAATTATATGAACACAAGTGGTAGAATCTCACCCAAGTTGGAGGCATCTTACTAGTAAGGTGGGAAAAGGTGGCATTCCTTAAGAAATTTGGAGGGTTGGACCTAACAAAAATCTTCCTCTTCAATAAAGCCTTAGCAACGCGAACTTGTGGAGATTAGCACAAAACACCTCTTTAGGGTCATGTCCTAAAAGTAAAATATTTACGTAATCAGAGTATTGAAGATTGGTTTGGAAAAGCCAAAAAAATCATCAAAGGGCGTTATGTCTTCAAGGCTTTGGTGTCAACTTTTCCCATGGTCGGAAATTAAACGATATAGTGAGTAGGGAACAACAAGAAAGTTAAGTTGGGTGAAGACCCTTAGCATGGTGTGAGTGGAGATTTCCACTTATATAGACCTCTTATAAACTCAATCCATAGGATGGGTCATCTCTTGCTTCTTGATGTCAAAGCACAGTCCCCACAAGTCAATGACAAGATTGGTTGGAAATCATTAGCCAATCTGGAATGGTAGAGCTCAATGCTCTAAAATTAAACCAATTCTATAAAGTCCCTGACACTTAACCCCATTGATCTTGTATGTGTAATTAATTATATCATTAACCCCTATATACTCGTGTAATTATAAATGGGCAAAAGACCATGAAAAATTGTAATTACAATTAATACTAGTTGATGAAGAGGTGAATCCTTGATACAAACCATGAGAAGCCATGGGATGAGGTAAGCCAACAAAGGGGGATTTGGAGAATTAATATTTGCCAAATGATTGTTGGTTGTGCTAAAAGATCGTGAGATCTAAGATTGACAACTTTCCTAAGAAAATATCAAATGGGAAGGTTTTGTATTAACTACTAGCAGTTATGAGAGGATTGAGGTTATACCCCATCTATCTTATCCAAGACATGGGACAGTGATACCAAACTACCTTGAGATATGGGTTACATACCATCCTTCTAGAGATTTATGGTGCTCACGTAATACCATCTGGGGAGAGACCTAAGGATAGAGAGAAACACGCGGAGGAATCATAGCTAAGGAGGCATTATCTTAGATGAAGAGAGCATTCTCAAAGAGCAAGTAAAGGCACTCTCATGCGCAAGAGCAGAGAAGAGAAAAGCAAAGTGAAATGCAATGTGCGAGTAGAGACAAAGTATTAGCACTCGTGGGAATGCAAGAATAAAGCGAAAAAATATGTAGGTGGGAAGAAGATTGATGAGATGATTGGATGAAGGAGAATTGACTTCAAAACTCCACCATGTATTAATGAGAAAACTCCCTGCTTCATGGCTTCCATCTTGAGGGTGGAAAACTGCAAGAAATATTGTAGTGTAGTTGAGCCAATGGTGGGGTGGAAGGTGGTTCACCATTGATTGGTTGCAGACAACAATTGTTGTAATAAGATAAGTGTCCTTGTGGACCTAAGTATATAAAGTAAACCATAATGAATGGAATGGAAATTATGCTAGAGACTATGCATTTATGAGTTGCTTACTAAATGGATACCATAGCATGTGTTTTTCCTATGGTAGAGTAAATATGGTTTTAATGGTTCTAATAATTATGTAATGTTGAAAAAATGTGCCCAAAAAAGATCCAAAAAATTTACATGTTTAGACTGTTATATTTTAAACAAGCCTTTGGAAGACTAATAGTGGAAGTGCTTCTTTTAAAAGCCCTTTTATCAAGAAATAAAAAAATATCTCCATGGACTAGTGCAACCTTGGTCTTAGAACTTCCTTGACCCTTTTATTAGAATAAAAAAAAAATCCATGCAGTAAGCTCACCCTAGGAAATTGAGCTTTGTGTCCACTTTTGACTTGGTTGAAGTAATAAAACCTCTAATATGCCCTAGGAAGAAGTGCATTGTCTTCACATAACAACCACCATCTCTTAGAAATATCCATGCATGCATATGTCCTTGAAGTGAGACAGTGTTCACTGTAAAAATTATGTTGTAGATTTGCAATTTCTCGTGAAGTTTTAATCAAGATCACAAGACACAAACCTACTATACTATTCTGTGGATATAAAATAAAAATTTCAAACATACAATAAGAAATCACACACATGCAACAAGTATTTTTAACTGGGGAAAGCAATCTACCAAAACCCCAATGCCTCTTGCACTAATCAAAAGAATAGAGATGGATTACAATTGCTTTGCTCAATTGAGCTCACCCTGCAAGTGCTCAAACTATCTCTCTGCTCACTGAAGGCCTCAAACCAAGACTTAGTCAATTTATTCCTTGGATTGAGCTCCTATTTTCTTGTGTTGTTCCTGGTGGAATTGGCCTTAATTTCCAAGGAAATTCTCTCAGTTGAATTGTGCAATTCCTCTAGTTCCTTCCTCTGACTGCATGCAACAGTTGTACGCTCAGAACTAGTCTACAACTGATGTTACACTTCCTTGGAATCTCCATCTCAACTGGGTAACTAAAATTCTCTACATACACTAGCTATTTTGGGTTGATTGATCAGTTAACTAGATGATCGTTGAATTTGACTGAAGTCTCACTGTGCAACTTGACCCTCCATTAGTTCTTCTAATAATTGGAACTAGTTTAACTGAAAACAACCTTAGATAACTGACCTTGATTGCTACAAATTAGCAATCAAACATACTAAACTGAACTCTAACTCCTCTAAATTGAATTTACTGAGTAAACTGGGTGACACAAGCCATGTTACTCAAGTTAACATCATCCACGTTGTCTGTTGATGTGGAAATTCGAATTTTCTCAATTTAATCAAGGCAAAATCAAATTGAGAATTTCTTGCTGCATTTTTCAACACTCCCTCTCAATAAGAAAGGGATTATCAACCACCTCTATTATGAACCTGTGGAACTCAAACTTCCCTCTTGAAAAATCCTTTGTTAAAATATCAGCATCTTGTTCCTTTGTCTGAATGTACTGCAACAACATTATCTGCCTCTACACACAGTCCTGTAGATGGTGGTATCAAATATCAATATGATTGGATCAATCATGAAAAATAGATTCTAAGAGAGTTTGATGCAAATATGATTATCACATTTGGATCCATCATATGACCAAATAATCCAACAAATGTCTTTCTCATCCAGATAGCCTCACAAGTTGCTTGACTAGCAACCATGTATTCTGCTTCTGCTGAGTTGAATGCCACTGATCTTTGCTTCCTGTTGTACCAAGAAATTGTTGCAGACCCAACACTGAAAATTCTACTTGATGTACTCATCTGGTATGATGGACTTCTCGCCCAATTTGTATCCGTGAAGCCATGCAACTTCACTTCATTTGTACCATAGTCCAAACTGGGTAGTGCCTATGAGGTACCATATAACATGCTTAGTTTCCCTCCAAAATAATTTGGTCGGTTGATCCGAACTTAAACAAGAACCCAACAAGATACAGATATAACCACAAAGACAGAGATGTGGCATACTTAACACTTCATTGCATTAATATTAAAGAATTGAAATATGCTTACAAACATAATGGAAATAAACTAGCTCAAGTTATGGTAGCTTATCTCTTAGAAGAGATGTGGCGGCTACATGCCTCTAAACTATGTTACAATGAGGCTCAAGGGCCTTTTTATTATTGAACAATAAGGGAAAACCCTAAGCAACCAAAATGCTAACCCCAGGAGATGGAACGCCAAGAGTAGTGGGCCCATTGGGGCTAGTTGGGCATCCAACTTCTCGGGATCGTAACTTGGTCATATTATCTTCATTTGGCACGTACGATACCTCGTTGGAAATATCCCTTTGAGTATTGGGGGATTTGTCGTAAGCCTCCACCTATGGCTATGGAGTTGTTGTAGACCTAAAAAAACGTCGTTTAGGGGGTTAAAATTGCTCCAGAAGTTTGGGACTCGAAAAACTGCTAAAACTAGTAAATGCTGCTATAAACAAGGAAACTGATGAAATTGACTAGAGATCTAGGCGGAATAGTGGGTGGCCACCAATATCCACTTGGATCATCGGTTGAACCATGGCTTGGCTCAACTAGTTGACTGCATAACACATATCTATCTGTGTGTTCACAAGGTACATGGGTGAACCCACAAATTGCCGATAAATGGTAGCACCCACTTCCTCACCTGAAGTGGCATCCTCTTTCCTCCAGTTGGTCGCTAGAGGAATCTCCATGGGTTTGCATCTATCCATATGGAACTTGTGAAGTATCTTGTTGGCATACTTTCCCTGAGAGACAAACAGTTCCCCATCTCCTTGCCAGACTTCCAATCCTAGGAAATAGTGCATGAGGCCCATGTCCTTCATATCAAAATCTCTTGCAAGGTCCTCCTTGCAAGATCTAATCAGTTGTTCATCATCAGTTAAAATAAAATCATCAACATATAAGACAATAATAAACAATTTGCCTTCTACCAAAATATGATAGAGGTTTACATCCGCTTCACTTTTGGTGAAGCCCAACCGATGAGATAGTTATCAATCCTGGTGTACCAAGCACAGGGTGATTTCTTTAGACCATACAACACTCACTTGAGTCTGCATATATTAGACTCTCGATCAAAATATCTTGAAGCCTTTTGGTTTCTCGATATACACCTCCTCCTCAATAACTCCACTGAGGAATGTTTTTTTCACATCCATCTCGTGGAACTTCCACCCAATCTATGAAACTAGAGCAAGGATTGATCTGATGGATGAGTACCTTACTATAGGAGAAAAGGTATCCTCATATTCATTCCCTTCAACCTGAGAGTACCCCTTGGCCACAAATATGGCCTTGTACTTTGCTATGATTTCGCCTGTTGTATGCTTTACTTTGAAGATCCATCGTGACCTAACCCCTAATTTGTATGATGGTCTTGGGACCACTTCCCAAACACTATTATTTGCAATGGATTCATACTCCTCCACCATTGCATCAACCCATACAAGTTTCTCTATTGCTTTCTCGAAAGAGGATGGCTCAGTCTCTACCATCTCTGTCATCAGAGCCATGTAGCCAGTGTACCGATCTGGTGACCTTCTCTACCTACGCTGATTTGAAGGAGCACCCACATTCTCCCTTGCATCCTGCACAAGTCTCTCAGCTTCCCAAGTCATTTTCTTGCCCTCTCTGGATGGTTCTTCTTGAGTGGTTGTCTCCACTCTTTGCTCCTCAACTTGTGGTTGCTCCACAACTTCTTGAGGTTCCTCCTTTGGAGCTAAAATCTCCTCTGTTGGTGGGATATGAAGCTCCCTCTCAAGAGAGCACCGCATGGCTTTCTCCTCATCAAATTTTACATCCCTTCACACAACTGCCATTATGAGGGATGGAAGGTACACATGATAGTTGTGGGGAGTTTTTGTGTATCCCACAAATATCCCCAACTCTATTGTCGACTCTAAATTCTTCCTCGCATCTTTGGAGACATGGCAATAGACAGAGGCTCCAAATATCCTGAAGTGTGACACACCCAACTTCCTCCCCGAGAAAGCCTCCTCTAATGTAATCATGCCCAAAATATGATGTGGACTTCGATTCTATAAATAGATTGTTGTGTTGCATGCTTCGGCCCACAAGTGCAGAGGTAGGCCTTGATCATGCAACATCGCCCTCGCTACTCCCACAATGTTGTGGTTCTTCCTCTCAGCCACCCCATTCTGCTATGGGTTGTGGGGTGCTATCAAATCTCGTCGAATGCCTTCTTTTGCATAGAAATTTTTAAACTCATTCGACACATACTCACCTCCATTATCGCTCCTGAGAGCCTTCACCTTCTTTCCTGTTTCTTTCTCCACCAGTGCTTTGAACTCTACAAACTTGGAGAAATTCTCCTCCTTCTTTCGCATGAAGAAGATCCAACACTTCTGTGAATAGTCATCAATAAAAATGACAAAATACTTATGCCTGGTAGTGGAGGCTATCGAGAAAGTTCCATAGACATCAGAGTGGATCCTTTCTAGGATTGCATGCGCCTTGTTGTCCCAATCATGGAAAGTGGATTTTGTGTACTTCCCCAAACTACATCCTTTGCACACGTCCCGCTACTCAAGTGCCCGCATGGGGAGACTTGTAATTATCTGTTGCATGATCTTCAAAGCGCCATGATGCAAATGGCCAAGTCTTTTATGCCAAATTTCACCGACATCACGGCTCTGCACCTTCTCTGCCTTTGTGCTCAATGCAACACAATCCTCCACATCTAGCTTGTAAAGGTTCTTCACACGAACCCCAATTTGCTTCACCTATCCCGTGGTTATGTGTCTCAGGAATGCCTTTCCTTTGTTGAAGATCACATCATAACCATGGTCTTCCAAAATTGCAACAGATACGAGATTTTTCTTTATGCTCGACATGAACATAACATCCTTGAGCCTAAGAGGGGAACCTGAATCCCTTCGAAAGGTGACTGTGTCGACCCCAGTCCCGATGTACCTTCCGTCATCCCCCATCTCGATGTGCATCTGCAAGTCCTTTTCTTCCAGGTCACTAAAAAAGTCTTTGTTCCTTGTCATATGGAATGAGGCACATCAATCCAAGTACCCCACACTCCCTGTAATACTCCTAGTGGTAAATATTAAGTTTTGATTTTTGGTAGCACCAGATGTGATCTAAGTCTTAAATTTTGCAAGGAGGCTCAGAAACATGCATTCTCCAATACCCAGAAATCGTTTTGGGAAATTCCACCTGGAGACAATTTTATTAAAATAATTAATTATTTTTAATGGGACCCTAAGTCTAAACTTAGGAAATTAAAATAATTAATGGGTATTAATATAAATTGCGGGTGAAACTTCTAGAAGAAGGTGGAGATAAAGTAAATATGATCCTAGCCATTGATTAGAATCTAATATGGGTCGTTGAATGATCAAAGTGAGGATTATAAGAGAAGGTTTTATGGGCATTTGGAAAACACAGAGAGAGAGTTTAGAAAATCAAATTTCTGAAGCAGAGCAGTTGTCGGTGAGAAATTCGAAGTGAGATTTTGCAATGAGGGGCAGGGATAGTATTTGAAGGGAAATCTTTCCCAGTCGAAGAATACTCAGCAGAGAAGGCAAAGGGAGATCCAGCAGTGGCAATGCAGAGTTAGAGGGCTAACGCAGAACTACGCATGCCCACGCAGAGGCACCATAGGCTGACATAGAGGCAATGCAGAAGCCAAGAGGAAGTCTAAAAATGTGTTGCAGGAATCAATTTCAGAAGCTAAGAGCTAGGTTGTGAGACTGGGAGGCATAAATCAAAGTTCCTGGGCAGCAAATTGATCCAGTAGTGGAGTGACATTATCAAGGGGAGGGTTTGATGTTGGGCTGACGCAAACACTACATAGAGGCAACGTAGAGGTAGCCAAGGGCAGTCATTCAGGGGTTAGATCAGCCAGGATTTCCAATGATAGTGTGAGGTAGTTTCACAGATCTCTCTGTCAGTGATATTCTCTATAACTGGATTGTCAAGAAGGCATCAAAAAATTGCATTCAGAAATTACTATTGCATAATAATAAAACCCTCAAAGTTGCTACATCGGTTTTCCCTCATTGGGTTTTTTGGGGGACATTTGTCCAAAAATAACTGTCGTTGTGTTGTATCTTTTTCCTGTTCAGTTTCTTTTTTCGGCGTATTATTTTAAATAATGAATGTTGCGGTTGTATTTACTTTGATATTTACCGTAGAACACAATAAATAACTTGTATGGATAAACAAGTAGGAGAAGTAACATAATTTTTTGTAGTAGGGTTTCCGGGTTTACGACTTTTCACATTAAGTGATAACAACAAATACAACATAAACATGTAACTATAAAACTAACAAACCAACATAATGACAAATTGCACCAGAAATTGTACCAAGAGTTGAGCCATTTTATTAACTGAGAAAACAAGTTACATATAAATGAAGAAGAGGTGGAAATGGTCCCGGAGTGAACTGTGCCCTTCTCTAATAATTTCTATTGTTGGTTGCTAACTAGAACACTGATTTCTGCCAGAAATACTACCCAGAAAATTCTTATAAATTAACCTGCAAAACCTAGAAAAAACCCAAAAAGGGTTTGTGCCAGATTCCTCTCACCAAACCCACAAAAACCCATAAAGGGTTTGGGCTGAATCCACCGACCCCCGGTGACCCCCAACAAGTGCAAATCGCTCAATTTGGCTAGAAAACGCCCCACAATTTGATATTACGGAATTATGCCCAAATCTACCACTGGCTAAATTCTCCCTTGAGGTATACCTCTAATCTCTGGCCCTTATCTCTCCACAATTCTTCTCCCTTCTTCCCTTGCGTAGGCTAAGCCAGAAACCCCTATGCACTTCCAAATGAAGAGAATTTCGTCCCACAGATTTGTTGCTCTCTATCCCTACAAAATCACCACAAAATTCTCAACTCCAACTAGGAAAATCTTCTTGCAAATAACCCAAACTCCAACTCGCTGTATGCTGGACCACAATGAATAACTCAAATTGCCTCTATGCTTAGGAAATACGCAGAGCTGGGAATACTATTGTCAATGAAGCTCTATGAAAGCCCAACAATGGACTCTCTGAATTCCCAACTAGGGAGGCACTCGAAGTCCTCCGAAGATGGGGTGGAATTCTGCCTGGAATTCCTATGCTAAACAACACTCTACCCTTGCACTAAAAAACTCCAAGAGAAGATGAAGTGTTAAGTGTAATAGTCAAAAGATGATTAGCAAATGAGTCCATCCTCCTTTTATAATTTCTCCCCATGCTTCTAGACTCCTTCTTTAATTATTATTTTATTGGTGGAGGCCATTTTCCACTAAGTGACTTTTGCCTCCATTTTAATAAAATAATAATTTGTTGTCAATCTCCAATAAAATCATACTTGCCACCTTTCTCCAAAATAATATTTTCCCCTTTACTTAATATCACCAAAATTAGGCAAAATTCCCGTGCTCACAAAATTGGGGATATTACACTCCCCATCATTATGCTAGCCATGCATTCAATGAGGGTAAAGTCAAGCTCGAATTGTGAAGCCAAGGCTTCACCTGCTACTCCTCCCGAGGTCTTCTTGCTTGTCTACTTGTGTGGACATTTCGTGGCATAGTGCCCAAACTCATGAGAGTGGAAGCATTTAATTTTTGACAAATCTTTCTTCTTGCCCCCTTTACTGGATTCTGGTTTTGATTGTGATTTCTCCCCTTCTCCTTTCTTTTCCTTTCCAGCTAATGCAAAGTTCTCTTCATCCTCACCCTTAGATGAAGTCTCATCTCTGGTACTCTGCCTTATTTCCTCCTATAACAATTCTGACAGTGCTTTCCACATCGCAAATAGAGTTTCCTTTCCATGGAGATTCGAGAAAATATGATCCCGTACACCATCCAATAAAATTCTCCTTGCTTTGGACATATATTTCTTCCACTAAGCACGATTCTGAGCATCAGATTCAGGTGGTTATGCAATATTTGACTTTATGTAGTCTAGCAAACCATTATCATCCAATACTGCCTCCATGCAGTCCTTCCATGCAACAAAATTAGAGGTGCCTTCCAAGGCATACTCTAGCCTTAGTCCATTGAAAGCCATCTTCTCTTTTCTGAAGAAAACCTGCAACATTGATCTCCAAATTCGAGCCTCTGAGAAACAACTTCGAATTTCTGCTCTACTGTGAATCCAACTCTGATACCATGTAGAAATTATGTTGTATATTTGCAACTGCTCATGAATTTTTAATCAAAATCACAAGACACAAACCTACTCTACTATTTTGCGGATATTATTTCATGATATAGAATAAAAATTTTAGACATGCAATAAGAAATCACACACATGCAACAAGTATTTTTATATGGGGAAAGAAATTTGCTAAAAACCCCAATGCCTCTTGCATTAATCAAAATAATAGAGATGGATTACAATTTCTTTACTCAACTGAGCTCACCCTACAAGTGCTCAACTACCTCTTTGCTCACTGAAGGCCTCTAACCTAGACTAAGTCAATTTCTGCCTTGGCTTGAGCTCCTATTTTCTTACGTTGTTCCTCTAGGTCCTTCCTCTGACTGCATGCAACACCTATACACTCAAAACTAGTCTACAACTGATGTTACACTACCTTGGAATTTCCATCTCAACTGGGTAACTCGAATTCTCTACATGCACTAGCTATTTTGGGTTGATTGATCAGTTAACTGGATGATCACTAAGTTTGACTGAAGTCTCACTGCACAACTTGACCCTCCACTAGTTCTTCCAACAGTTGGAACTAGTTTAACTGAAAACAACCTTAGATAACTGACCTTGATTGCTACAAATTATCAATCACACATGCTAAACTAAACTCTAACTCCTCCAACTTGAATTTACTAAGTAAACTAGGTGACACAAGCCATGTCACTCAAGTTAACATCATCCAAGTTGTGTGCTAATGTGGAAATTCAAATTTTCTCAATTTAATCAAGGCAAAATCAAATTGAGAATTTCTTGCTGCATTTTTGAACATTCACCCTTCGTAATTGTGCCATCTCAACCACTTTTGACCAAGTCAACCATAAGGATGCCACCATAGATCATGAACCCTAGGTTTTGTGCAAATGGGTCCACATCAAAACTGTGATATCTTCTTGAAATATATGCAAGTGGACCCCCTTTGACCAAGTCAAACTAACTTCTAGCCACTTCACATGTGTGCAAGGTGTGAACAATGTAATGCAAGGAGTAAGTATATCTTCATAGTGGAGTGCACCATCTAGGGATGTGTGCATGAGTGGATGAGGTGGATGGTGAGGTGGAAGGTAAAACCCTAGTAAAAATGGATCATAAAACCCTAATCAAGTCAATGCTCAATAACCTTCTCCAAACTCATGCCAATGGATAAGGATAAGACAAGGACAAGCTAGCACATGTGAACAGGGTTAAATTGAGGCTAGGGTGAATTGGATTTTTTGTGGGTTGCCTCAACATGTGTGCAAAAGGGGAAGTGATAACATGAGTTGTGTACCGCATAAACATAAGTTGTGTTCCTTAGTGAATAATTAGCAAATGAAACTTAGGGAATTAGCATCAATGAATAATTATAACTTCAAAGCACTAATAGGCCAATACTTAGGCACTCAACCTAAGGTTTAGAATTTAATTAAAATATTTAAAACTAGTTATGTCTTCTCATATTGCAAAAGTGGAAATGTGAGAATTAAGGGATTAATATGGTATAGAACTTAGGGAGTTATATACAAGATGCATATTGCACCTTCTAGGAGATGGGATGAGGTGAAATGTAAGCATAAAAGTCACTTTTACATAGGTAAAAGGTGTATGTGATGTGATACACAATCTACCTAGGAAAAGTGATTAAGTGTAATGAAAACACATATATGAAGTGGCTTTCGCTCAAGAAAAAGTGATAATATGCTTGCAATAAACAATTTGCCTAGGTGAAATTATGGAAATGACATGGAACATGAATGAACTTGAGTGAATCACTACATTAGAGGATAATCATGATCTAATCATACAACACAAAATGAAAGTGATTAGAACATGACTAGATGATCACCATGATGTCGATCCATGAAGAATATGATGCACCACTTAATCAAGATCCACCATTGTTCCAACCTTTATAAAGCTATAATGATCACCTCGACTTGCACAAAACGAAGTTTACCTTTCATGCAATATGAGGGGTAACTTGAGGAAGAATCTCAACAATTGGAAGCAGAATATCACAAGTTATAACTTCAACTTCATCGTTCGAAATGTCCTCTAAAATGGGCATAACAATTTTTTGTTCCTTACATTTATGCTTAATAAAATATATCTCATCACAGATGCAGTAGAGAACTTTATGTTGGCACTTTACAATTTCAATACAGGCTGACTTGTGGATCTTGAGGAGGGGAGAAGACAAAGAGGGGTTGGTTGGGGAAAATAGTGGGATAGGGATGGAGGATATATAATGTCTTTCTTTTTTAAACCGAGCATTCATCATCTTTTGAGTTGTTTGAGAAGATTCCACCAAGTAATAGGATGAGCCATTAATACTTGGGAACACATCGTTTCCTTTAGATTACTAATAAAGAGTTGCCTAAAAAAGGCATTTGACATTCCTTCAATGTGAATGGTGAATTGCTCATAAGTGGAGATGAACTCATCAAATGTACGAGATTGTTTAAGATTGGTTTGGTTGCCCAAATAATGAGTGCTTGCTTCAACACAATCATAGAAGTTTGGGACAAATTGTGTCCAAGCAATATAACCTTAGTGGGAGTTCTTATGTCATTGCTATCATTGCTAGTATTCAAGATCTAAGTATAATATACCCACATGTAGTTTCATTCAAACATTTTTGATGCTATGCATGGAAAAATAATGTTCCCTTTGAGTGACCCAACCCATGGGGTTAGAGTCGTTAAATTTGTTAATATTCGCTTTAGGGAGTCTATGCCACATTTGAAGCAAAGGATAAAGAACAAATGGGGTAGAGTGAGGATCCATGAGATTTCATGATTCAACTCCTTATCTGGATGGATGCTCTTAACATTTGTAACCGTTATATTGATTGTACATCACCATGACTTGTTATATATAGTTTGGGACTAAGTCTAATTTAGCAAGCTTTTCATTGATGGAATCAAAATTTTGTTGGGTAAATGAATATTTGTAGTTGATTTTAAGTTGCAACACATCACACTAAGTTTCGAAGGAGGGGACGATGGTCTCCACCTTAGAGTCTTTAGTAGTGATAAAGATGTATACATAAGAAGATTGTTATTAGATAGTGGCACCATGGTGATCAACATTGCGCTATATGTCCATTGAGATATTTTCTAGGTAGGGGGCTGAGGGATTCCACCAAAAAGACTTACTAGATAGTGGTATCATGATGTATAGATAAACATGAATATTTTGTCTAGATAGGGTCTCAAATAAAGGTGTGGCTAGGACCTAGATTTTTTTTAAACTCGTGTAGAGCTATACTCCCACTTGAATAATATTGAGCTAATAGAGTGCTCAAATCCTCAATTCTACTGTTTATGTAGGAATTTCATACATTGATAGAGGAACTAGGGTTTCTAGTGACAAAATGCACTAAATTGCAATACATTTTTTTATGTAAGAAGTTCATGGGCTATTAGCAAGGAGTAGCGATTTTAGGGTCTTAAGAGTAACGAAGGGCTTAATGGTATATCTCTCTGATATATATGTGGGGTCCAACAATACCAATTGACCTGACTTATCATGGCACTAGCTAAGGAGGCTTGACTATACCCTTAGTATTTTTACTATAGTGCCTAGGTATGAGACAGTAATCTTCTTGAGTGAAGTTTTGAGAGAGTAATCTTCTTGAGTGAAGTTCTTAGTGCCACTCTAATAACAAGATGATTGATCATCTTATCTAAAAGTTAGTTTTAGGTAACACAATGGAATTTTAATATACCGTAGGGTGAGTGGAAGTGAAATTATTGTATATACGTGTTGTTTGATATGGTGTTGCTTATAAGGGGTACCAACAGGGGTACAAGGGTGCCTAACTAAGTGACAACACTTGTATTTCCAATGTGTATTTTTTCCTTGCCACATTTTTATCTATTGAATGAAAAATAACTATGATATTTATAAACATCATAATAAGTCTATAGCCTAAAAATGCTTTAAAATATGGGTCACAAAAGTGCCCTCCTACTACTTGTGGTGTTCTTTGGAAATGAAAAGAAAAAATAACGTATTTTACCTACATATCTACTACATAAGTGACACACTGCAACCACAA
Source organism: Pinus tabuliformis (assembly GCA_031772625.1). Classification (NCBI taxonomy): domain Eukaryota; kingdom Viridiplantae; phylum Streptophyta; class Pinopsida; order Pinales; family Pinaceae; genus Pinus; species Pinus tabuliformis. The sequence continues at coordinate 550,157,033 of CM062806.1, read as the reverse complement.
TAGCCAAATAAATAAATAAAATACCACAAAATGTTATACCTTTTATTAATAAGAGCACTAGTGACTTGCATCTTTGAGGAGGAAACCTCCAACTAAGTAGAGCTCCAATTAAAATAGACTTTTGAGGACATCCCATTATATTTCATCTCGTGAATATAGAGAATTAAATGAAAGGTAGGAATAAGAAAGGAAACACACACATAAAAATATTACAAAGAGTGTAGTAAACCAATGGGAACCAAATTTTATTAATAAATCAAATAGTAAAATACTATGAAATGTAAATCAATACAAACTAGTTAGAATAGTGGTAGGTTATCTAGACCCAAAACCCTAACCTTAGGAGATGAAATAGAAAAAAAGTCGTGAAGGGTCAAGCATTCTAGTTAATACATCAACTTCCTAGGGTTGCAACTTACACATACAAACTCAATTTGGGGTAAAAAATATCCTATTTGAAATATCTTAATGAGAAGACCAGTATCTAGCAAAGATAAGGAATGTCATGGGAACTCCAAATTTTTGTAGGACCAAAAAACATTATTTAGGGCCTTAAAAACACATTGGAAGTTTAGGACTTGAAAAACTAGAGAAAATTGCCAAGAAGGGGAGCCGTCCATTATGAATCAATGGAAGTGGTGGGTGGCCAATATTCACCTAGATCAACACTAATCCCACGTAGCTACTAGTGATAAGTCCACTAAAAAAATACACAAATATATCATATCACTTTAGGTTTAATGTAAGCCCGCACCCTAGAAAGTCAGTTAAATGGATATTCCAGCATAATTAACTAGAAATCCATCTTATGGTCACTAACTGGAGAACCTGAAGTATAATTAAAGATATCTAGAGAGGCCAAAGTACCATCCATTAAATGCTTCATTACGCTTTGAAAGAGAAAAGGGTTAGAATCAAAATGATTATTAACCATCTCAAATCCATCTAGAAGAAGAATAACCCACACTTGCGCATAAATATTGTTCGGCTTCAAAAATTAGTTGTTTATACACAAGAATTTCCATAGGATGAGAACTTTTTTACTAACACAAAAGTAGTAACATTAGAAAAAAGGGTATTTTCCATGGAAATATATCTTTGCCAAAAATTAGATAGATGAGCATCTCTACATTGAAATACCAATTAACCTAATCATAAGCTTTGTCAGATTTGATTTTGAGAAAGATATATTTCGTTCCAATATCCTATGCCCAATTCAAAGCTTCCCAATGTAATGCTCCCTCCCACCCCCTTGGAGTAATCCAAGCTGAGTAGGAGGTGTTACTTTTAGTTAACCCAACCTCCATGGTCGCATTATGGAAATGGGGTTACAAAGTTTCTCTTTTTATAAAGTTAGTGGAATTAACCTTGGATAACACCGTTGCATTCAACTCATTGATGGCTTTCTGATGATATAAATTTTATCTTGATCTGATACCCAAATAAAAAAATTTGCCTATTTTAAGATAGACCATTTAATCTCTACCACATAAGAAAGGACCTACCATGTGGCACCCACGTGGAAACCCCACCTCACCCAGGTAATCCCACATCATTTTGGTTTCATTGTGGCTATGGCTAATTCCAAGTGGCATTTTCCATGTCATCTAGCCCATGGGCCCATGAGTGTGCCCTTGGCATGTAAACACATTAATCTACATTATATCTTTCTCCTTCAAGAATCTAGTTTTCCTATTAACTTACATTTGACAAAACGCTTTGGACTGACAGACCTCCGGACTACCTATTATCTGCGTGCACATCCATGCCTAGCCTACATCAATGCTCCCATGATGCACACCGGCATAAAAGCCTTAGACTCTGTATGTATCTAGCTTGGCCCACTCAGCTGACCTCGTGGGGTTCCCAAAATAGACCCCACCCCATATGTATATGGCTTGCCTCTTCTTCAATTGTATCCAACCCATCTAGATTCAGTTCAACCACAACACTTCACTTCTCATTTCTCCCCAAACATCTAGATTTATCCTTCTTGCGAACGCATCCAGACTTTGTTTAATATCCATGATGTTTGACTTTGACAACTCATTTAAATGTCCATACTCCTGGATGTATCCAAATAACTCAAGTATAACCCCAAATACAAGGCAATTTCCTCCTAGTTAACTTAGAATAAAATCCAAGGATTTTCTCCCAGTATTTCAGGCATTTAACCAAGCTTCCATTGGGGGCTTGGTTTTTCCCTACACATGTCCATTCACAGGAATACATGCCTGAGTTGAGCACAACAATTTCAAGTTATAACCATCAACAAAATACACTCATAGACATATAAGTCTAACTATTAATAGAACTTATAACAAGCCATGCCATAGCTACAACACCAATCAAGTTACAAACACATGGGGTTCTAGAGCACACAATGACTCCACCTGACACCCAGTAGTCTAGAGTGCACAATGCCACTCAAACAAAATACACTTCAAGGAATCCAGAGCACATAATGTTCCAACCAACAATCACTACAAGAATATAGAGCCCATGATGTCTCCACCTGATTCACTCTACAGGAATCCAGAGCCCACAATGCCTCCACTTGCAATATAGTAGGAATTGATAGAACACCATGCTTCCACCTCATAGCTTTCATGGGAATGCAGATTCCACCTTCAAGGTCTCCACATGTGAAAACACTAATAGATGTCCTAGAGCTCTTAGTGTCTTCACCTGCTAAGCAAGAGTCTCAAGTCCATTGTTTCTCTACCTTCTCAACACCACAATTTCGCCTTTCTTCAATGTCCCTAAGTTGGCTTAAAGCCTGAGCTTACGTTAAGCTTCTTCTAGTGCTCCACACACAATTCTAATATGTAGTCTTCCTTGTTGTTGCACTACCTCACACTTGGGTCTTTTTGTACAACAATCAATGTGTTCAGACTTTAATTCCCCCTGTCTATCTCTATGTCGGGTGCCCCCTCTCCTTTTCAATTATCTCTTGTTGTGTGTTGACCAGAGCCAATACATCCCCCAAGAGAAGGATTGACTCGTCATCTTCCACATACACATTTTAATGCTTATACCATCTTTGCCTTTAATTCATGAGGGTGATAGGTGGCCAATTAAATGCCACTTTTGAGATTGGTTATTTTCCTAAGCAACTTCTTCTCCTAAACTCTAAATTCATGTCATCTCTCTCTCTCTAGTTATTTTTATATTTTCATAATTATTTACAGTTGTACATAAAAATATTTACAAGAGGGGATAGTAAAAATGGGTTGTTACAGACCCCACCACCTTAGAGGAACACCATCCTTGGTGTTCTATGCCTGGAAACACCTTAAACAATGATATTTATATACATAGCACTTTCACATTTACATTTTCTTAACCAACAAAAAAAAATGTGTATGATACCTTGATTTGATCAACCATTTCCCAAGTGGCCTCACCTAGTCCAAAGTGCCTCCACTGCACCTTGGCCTACTCGATTACTCGATTCTAGAGCTCGATCTACCTTTGATCCGAGAGGCACAATGGATCTAGTTAGAATTCTCCTCGAGATTCCACTTCTATCATAGACCAATAAACAACATGATTAACATCATGCACATGCTTTTTAAGTAAATAAATATGGAAAGCATCATGTGCCTTCATTATTGATCAAGGCAAGCAGGCCACTAGCCCCACTCTTTCAATGATCCGAAATGGTCCACAAAATATTGGTGTCAACTTGGCACAATACCTAATATTTAATGAACTTTTCATTGGCTTGATGCATAGGTAAACATGTTCCCCCACTTGGAATTCCTTGTGCATTCTTTGCTAATCTACATTGCTTTTTTGCCTATCCTGAGTTATTTTTGATTTATTCCTAATAGCAATTATTTCCTATTCCATTTCCTTTACAATGTCAGGTCTAATTTGCACCCTGTTGACTAGATCATTCTACCTAATAGGTGTATTACATTTACTACCATACAAAGCCTCAAAAGGACTCATTTTCAATGATTCTTATAACCATTGTTGTAGGAAAATTCTACCAAAGGAAGAAACTCTTCCCATCTTTTAGGTTGATGCATGACATACATTCTGAGCATGTCCTCTAGTACTATGTTAACTCTTTAAGACTTTCCATATGTTTGAGGACAGTATGTTGTGCTAAAAGCTAATTTTATCCCAAAATCAACAAATAACGCTTTCCGAAATTTGAGTTAAACTTAGCATCCCTATCCAAGATTATCTTCTTGAGTACACCATGTAACCTAATTATTTCTTTTATGAAAATATAGGCAATGTCACTTGCTAGGTGAGTGGACTTGACAACTATGAAATAGGCCACCTTGCCCCACTTATTTACAACCACCATTATGGCATCATGTTGCCTAACTATCTTTGGTAGCCCTATGATGAAGTCCATTGAAATGACTTCCCACTTCCATTCATGAATGGGGATTGGTTGTAGCAATCTTGTTGGGTGCCTATATTCCACCTTCACTTGTTGGGACCCCATGCATTTAGAAATACACTCGGCAACATCATTTTTTCATGGCAAGCCAATAATACATATTTTTCAAGGTTGTTATCATTTTATGATAACCTGGATGATGAGAATAAGTCTTTTTATGAAACTCGTTAGAGATGAGTTTCTTCAAGTCGCCACTAATAAACATGGGTGGAAAATCCAACGGTGGAATCCGATGGAAGGGATAAAATCAGAAAAAATTGTCAGAAGTTAAATGTATATATTTTTTTTAAATTTTGATTGTCATCAAATATCCAACAGGAGTTCTAGTACCGTCGAATATCCAAAGTTTGGTCCAATATCAAACAAATTCCATGGGACTGCTGTATAATGGCCAATTCCACCATTAATAACTTCTTTCTGTTGTACAATGTCTAATTTAGGACCACTTTACGTTGAGTTTAACTAATTATAATAAATATAAGATATATATATATATATATATATATATATATATATATATATATATATATATATATACATATATATTGTTTAACAACAATGAGTACTCATTAAATTAATTTTGCGCCCGGTCGCGATAAAATACATGTGTGAGTTACAATTTGAATTTGTCCATGGGCTTCAATTTTGTCATTTCTAGACTGATTTGTCGAGCCCAGTTGTTTGTGATCACTACGAAAAGATACCACTGATACAATACTCTTATTTAACTTACTAGTATATATCCGACAAAATTGAGACAACAAGATTACACGTAAAAAACTAGTCATTGCAAATTGAAGCTAAGCATTAGGATCAATCGGGTGATTTAAATCTATGCCTGAATTCTAAACTTTAGAAGGGTTGCTATGTTCTTTCGGAAGGGATCTCGACTTTGACACCTGGAGTTGAAGGTCTTCAATCATGGTGTGCAACGCTCCAACCTCGTCCTCAAGCTTAGCAACCTACTTACTTTTGGCATCAATAGTCTCTGAATTTTCATAAGCCACCACCCTCCGTCGATACAACAAGTCCTTAATGTCTATGAGCTCTGCTTTGATATCTATGATCTCCTGTGCACATTGCACACAAATAACCGGAGTTGTGGAGGACAACAAATTTTTTTGGTGACCCATTGTTTAGCGCGATGCCTCCTTCTCCATCACCCAGCCGGAGCATGGATGTCTGCTACCCTAGGATCCTGAAGCCATCCCCTCAAAGTGCCAATGAATTGCAAAACATGACCGAAAGGTGGTGCACTAGTGAGGCTCTTCTTGAGTTAACCCCCACTAAGCATGATGGGGCAAGGTAGAGCACTAACCAAAAGTGAGGGCACAAACCTAGTCCCAGAGAAAGACTAAGTCCTACACCCTAGAGAGGCTTCTGTATTCTTCTCAATAGGCGGGCAAAACCCAATCCGACATGGATTTTAAATCACAAGCAGAATGGGAGGTGTCAGAGAACTCATATGCAATTTATAACAATGGCCTTACATATACAAGCCCGAGCCACTAGGATCCCAATACAACGTCATCATTTCTCTGAGAGGAGAGAGAGCGACCATTGTTTGCACATGGGAGCTCGAGCAGTTGGGTTGTCTAGTCTGGGCCATGAGAAGTAAATGCAACATGTAGGGAGAGAGGGCTCACATGGTTACCAACTTCACATTCCTGCAATAAACCTTGAACCTTGAAACCAACGTGAAGACTCCCATGCTTAATTGTAGAATCAACCCAAGAGGCATCACATGGAGGGGATAATGAAGGTCGCGCGATAGGGAAGTGGGGAGGTGTGTAATCATGTCGATGCGCAAAGGACAAAGAGATATTGTGCTACAGACAGTTGGGTATTGACAAGAAACAATGAGATTGGGAGAAATATTCCATATGTGTCAAGGATAAGGGGGTATATGGGAGGGGCACATGAAGGGCCCAATCATGGGGAAGGGTTAGGGAATAGGGTGAAGACTAGAGACTCCATTTATTTCCAAAGTTCCTTTAGGTAATCTACATGATTTTTTTGCCATCATGTCTGCCTCTAAATTTATGTTTCGGAGTATGTGCCAGGATTGTGGGATTTCAAAGGAAGGAAGAACGATTTCAACACGAAGGAGAGTCTGGCTTAAATGTCCAATAAGCAGATAGGAGTCACCCATAATTGTGATGTTTTTAACTTCCCTCTTCTTGGCTAGAAGGAGTCCCATATACAAGCTATAAACTTCTGCTTGATTATTGGTCTTGATGCCAAGTCCCCATGCATACTTATCCACTATTATTCCATTGGGATTAAAGAGAATCCCTCCCCCTCCTGCCACCCTTGGGTTTCTTTTTGAGGCACCATCAAATTGGAGAATCCAAGATTGGACTTTCAATTTTTAGTCAACAAACTTGTCAAGGGATAGTCGAATTAGCCAATCAGGACAAGATTTGGGATGAACACGAATGGGGGAGGGAAGTTGGGTGACAGACCAAGGCTCCAACCAGCGCTTCTTCGTCGGGTCTAAGGTGGAATCCAAAGAGGGGAGGTTGAATTCAAAATAGGATGAAAGAGAACTAAGAGCAGAGATTCTGGTAGGAGGTCGAAAAGTTTTGAAAATAATTTTATTTATGGACAACCAAATTTTCCAACCGATGTATTTTGGGGTAGCCACCCAAGATTCTTTAAGATATTTTTTTGCCTAAAGGGGGCCTAAATAATATTTCGGCCAAGTTGCAAAGAAGAAGACTATATCAGGAGGCCATCAAATTTTAGAAGAAAGAGGACCCAAGGCGAGAGACTAGATAACTCTGGTGTAGGGGAAATAGAGGAAAAGGTGGGGGATGCTTTCTTCCGATTTTTCATAAAGAGGACATCAAGAAGGGCCAACGATTCCTCGCTTCCTCAAATTATCAGCAATGATAATTTTTTTATGCAGTAGTAACCAACAAAAGAATTTTACTTTGGGGATGGAATTAGACTTCCAAAGCTTTCTCCAGATTGATGAATTCAGAGGAATATGGAGATTAAAGAGGAGAAGGGTATAACCATCCTTCACAGAATAAGAAGAGGATCTCCACCCCTAGAAATATTATGCCTCTTTCCTAATTAGATTGCATCCATTTAATTGATATTTCAGAGCTTCCATCATTTGCAACATGTGAGCATGAATATTCTCAAACCTCCATCCCCTCCAATTTCCCTTTTCATCCCAATGTGATATCTGATCCAAGAAGATAACTCCAACTTGAAGGAGATGTTCCTTCAGAGGGGAGATGGAGAGGTCTAACCCTAAGGGAGGGTGACCCAGAATGGAATCGATCCAGAGGTTAATTGAGCTACCATTTCCAGGGATTTTGCTAAGGTTGTCCAAATAAGTAAAGAGGAGGATCGAAGAAACTTCCAAATGGGAGAACCTTGATTTGAAGAACTGGCTTCTCCCTGGATACTCCACTGTTGGTATTTAGCCTGCAAGACTTTCACCCACCATTGATCTTCCTACGTATCAAATTTCCAGAAGATCTTAATAGTCATTGCTAGATTTACTAGGGAGGGGTCTCGAATTCCTAGCCCCCCATGTTGCTTCGGGGCTCAAACAATCTTCCAGTTCACCAAGTGATTTTTTTAGTTTCTTGCTTCCCCCCTTCCCAAAGGAATTTTCTTATATAGATTCCAAGTTGATGCATAAAATACTTAGGAGCCAGTAATGCAGAAAATTGGTACAAAGGGATGGATGATAATACAACCTTCACTAGGATAGTCCTACTCACACTATTTAGCCAAGACAACCCCCAATTCAACAAATTTTCTTTGATTTTGTCCAGGATTCCTTGCCATTATTTGGGGGGAGTTCTTTTTAAGAATATTGGGATACCAAGATACTTAAATTCCTTCTATTCCCTGACAAGTTTGGACCCCGAAATATATTCAATATTTTTATCTTTCTGTGCAGTAGTGTTCCAAGTGAAGATGTGGATTTTGCTATCATATGTTGTGCCTCCATAGGTCTTTAAGAATTTTCCTAAGGTAGATTTGAATCTCATGGATATTAAAGTTGAAGCTTCTCCAATAAATATGGTGTCATCAACAAACTTTCCATGATTTATGCTATTTATCCCTGGTATAAATCTGAAGGTTGGAAGATTATATATTTCTCTTTCCCACTCCAGCCTTCTACTCAGGGAATCAACCATTATGATATAGATAAAAGGGGATAAGGGGAATCACTCTCTCAACCCTCTAGATGCCTTAAAAGAAACCTGCAACCCTCTCATTGACTAGGGGACCTGTAGAGCCTCTACTTTGCACTTGATTATCCATCATTACCTACAGTTTTCCCTCACTCATCTTTCTCTTTTGCCTCATTTTCCTTGTAAACATACCCAGATCATTACATTAGATGTCTTTAAGCATGATTAAGTGAACTTTGCTAATGTGTGACTGTTTTGTTTAGATTTTGACATATTTACAGAGATTCCGCAGCTGTCTGGCAATTCCGCAGCCATTCAGCGATTCCGCAGCCATCTGATGATTCCGCAGCCTTTTTGTTAATCTCAAGGTTCCACGTGTCATTTTGCAAAACGAGCCACATGGGCATGTAGGAATAAAGGTGCTCAAGGTTCCTGTGCCATTGGTTCGGTCAGCCACATCATCTACACCTCCGGTCAACGAGGGTCAAGCCACGGTCAACAAAGGCAGCTTAACGGTGTTGCGTAAGCTGTTGGGTCACGTCAATGCAACTGGTGATTTGTCCGTGTTACGCAGGTTGTGGGAAACATAATCCAACTCTGGATTCAATTCCCATAACGACCAGAACCTCCAGCTCATCCACGAGGCTTATGACGTGTTGCTGAACCTTTATTACGCATGACAGATTAGTTAATTTTCAGTTTCTAGCTTTACGCATTAGGCAATCGTTTAGATGCCTATAAAAACTAGCGTTTGCATACGCTTAATGTTACTTTTTAGTTGCTGTGTTTTATGAACCTGTTATAATTTTAGTGCATTTCAAGACTCTGTTTTGATAGTGCTGTTCTAGCACTCTTGACTGTAATTTTCTGCACATGGAGTAATAGAAGCAGTGCTGTTCTGACGTTTTCAATTCCTTGAGTCTTCTTTGGGTTGTATGAATGGAGGGCCCCTGTTCATGACTGCCCTTGTATAGTATTTTATGTTCAGCATTTCCTTATTTTCCATTCAGCATTTCCTTTTCTTTGAAACATGTACAGCTTGATTCACTTTCATGTTATTTCATTTCCAGCCTTTATTTTAAGCTGATCAGTATTGTTCTTTTGCAGGTTTTTAACCCGGGATTGTTTTTGTGTTTATGTATTTGCTTTATAACTGATGGTATTTTCAGTTGACAGATTCAAAGTTGTTGCCTTTACTTTATTTTCATAGCTGATTTTTAGTTTAATTTCTCAAAGTTGTCTGCTAACATATGAATGGTCTCTTTATCACAAATTGTTTATCTTTTAGAGATCAGAATACTGATAAATTACAGCTGGCTTTGAGTACTTTTTAGACTAATCTTTAACTACTTTCTAATCGTGCTTTACATAGTACCATATGATAGAAGCAGAGAGTTAGAAAGAGCTGAACATTATAACTAGTCTTTAAAGTAGATTTTTCTCATTTTTGATCACTTTTTAAACTCATCTCTAGCTACTTCCTAATCGTGTTTTACACAGTACTATGTGTTAGAAGCAGAGAGTTAGGAAGAGATAAACATTATCATTGGTTTTTAAAGTGATTTTCTTACCTTTTATTTGCAGCAGCATGAATGGTGTCTAGTGCCATTAGAAAGTGGTTCTTTGCTTTCAGTTCATTTCAAGTTATTTATTTCTTTCAAGCTTTTCCTTTTCAGCAAGTAGTTAGAAACCACTAATCACACACCCTCACTCATCTAGAATTCACCTTACACACACTATCACTCATCTGTTTATAAATCATCACTCCATCTTAGGAAGATAAATTAACCACAAACAACACCCCAAACGACAAAAAGCTCTAAGAGGTTGCTTAAGTACATATAGTACACCTTCACTTCATCAGCTTACGAGCCCCGGGTTGACAATTAATGACATCAATTTAGGAACACTAAATTGACTAAACATTTTGGCGCCGTTGCCGGGGAAGTGAAATTAAGTAGCCATATTCTTAAAAAAAAAACATAAAAAAATTTTCAAGGAAAGAAGTTGATAACCTATCAAAGTATGCTCTCCTCTTGCACTTCAAGGTGATCTGGAGGATCAGAAAAGAGAAAGTTATTGATTTGGTAGTTTCTTGAGTATGCTCTCTTCTTGCACCTAGAGTGAACTGGAAGATCAGAAAAAGAACTATTAACTTGACTTGAAGAAAAATAATAAAAAATGGCATGCATAGAGCTAGAGATTCTAGAGGAAGGTTTTTAGCTAGAGCTCGAAGTTCAATTTTTACAAGTCCATCTGCTTCAAGGGATAGACAAGAGACACCTCTCTTATCTCCAACCAGCACTCCTAGTCCTAGAATTCCTGGAATTGAAGAGCCAAGAGTTGACTCTCCTACACCTTCTATTGAATTTGAACTAGGAAGAGACTCTTCTCTTTCTCCTACAGAAAGACCAATTGTAATTGAGGAAGTGGAATCATCTGAAGAAGAAGGAGAAATCTCTTCTCATTCACCTTTTGTAGAGGAACTAGAAGATTTTGAAATCCCTAGGAGAATCATCATGGCAGAGGAAGAAGGAGGTGGTAGGGGTAGAGGTAGAGGTAGAGGAGGAGGAGGAAACAACAATAACAATAATGGAGGTAGAGGTCCCCTTGGAGGAGGAAATAGAGATGGGGATAATTCATTTGGGTTTCCCATTGTTAATGAGGATTCCCGAGCCACTATGAAAAACATATCACCATCTGTCCTTCCTAATTTCCATGGGTTAAGGACTGAGGACCCTGAAACATTTTTATTCGAGTTTGAAGTGGTGTGTCGAACTTATGACTACCTGGATGACTCTCAGAAACTCAAATTGTTCCCTTCAACACTGAAGGATCAAGCCTTGAAATGGTTCATGGGGTTACTCACTCAATCCATTAGGACTTGGGATGAAATGAAATAGACATTTTTGGATAGGTATTTGGACTATTGTATGCCTACTAATCACAAGGACGAGGTTTTTAAAATGATACAAAGAGAAGATGAGAGCTTAGAAGATTTACTTGAGAGATTTCAATATAACTTGAAAAGAGCAAAAATGAGTACCTTGGATGAAGAGACCTGAAAAGCCCTCTTATTAAAAGCCATTAGGGATGAATGGATAGATATCTTAAACATGATGGGGAAAGGGGATATTTCTCAACTTTCACTCAATGATATAGCAGAACTCTGTATCCATCTCTCAAGGGGCAAATCAAAAACTCAAAAAGGGCCTAGAGATCCTTCTCTCCTTAGGGCAAATAAATCTGCAACAGGATCAGTAAGTAGGGCTGAAATCGGCAATATGATTGATGAATTTAAAACTGACATCTTAGGGAGTCTTAGTGAACAACTAGATACCCTTAAGATTCACAATAAACAAAAAGCAGAAGCTGAGGCTTTGGCTATCTTTTGCCCGAAATGTAGAAAGAAACATGCTTTAAGGGAATGTCCCTTAGATGCACACGTTGTAGAAACATGTGTAATTTGCTCAGAAACTCATGAGACCAAGGATTGTCCTTCAATTCCTGGCCTCAAAGCAGTCTTTCAAGAGGATCCAAATACACTTGAATCTCTCTGTTTTATTGCAAGGAGACCTTGGCAAGGACAACAGAATCAAGGGTTTAACAACTCTATGAATTCTCAATCCCAACCAAATTGGAATCCTTGGCAACAACCTTGGCCTCAACCTCAAAATGTTTTTCAAGCATGGATGCAAAGCATGCAAAATCCTTATGGGAGATTTGCTCAATTATATCAATATCCTCCATCATTTCAAAATCAGCAAGCTCCACAACTTCCAAATCAAGGTCAACAACAACAACAACCTCCTCCACAAAATCAAAATTCTCAACTATCGCTTCAATCCCAGCAGAAATCAAATCAACTTCCCTCTCAGCCATTACCAAATCCAAATAATAGGAACCCTCAAAATGCTTACATGATGGAAGGTCAACCATTCCCTACCTATATGGTTGTTCCTCTCAATGAGGTACAACTCAGATCAGGTAGAATCTTAGATCAACCTTCTACGAGTGTTCAACAACCAAGCATTTCTGAGGAAGAATCTCTCAAAGTCAATAAAGGTTCTGAAGTATCACTTCAAAACCAAAATATCCAAAAAGAAAAAGAAAAAGAATCAACCTCTACAACTCCCATAGTTGAGCAACCTACACCTTTAGCTACACCTCCTTTTCCTGAAAGATTGCAAATTGACAAAGGGGTGGAAAAGCAAATATGGATGCCTGACTATAGTTTCCTAGATGAATTGAAGAATGTTTGTATCAAGATTCCCTTGTTACAAGCCATTAAGGAAATTCCCATTCTAGCGAAGACAATAAAGGAGTTGAGTTTGAAGAAAACAGGAAAGAGAACCAGAGATACTAAAAGGATACATCTAGTTGGAAAAATTGCAGACATAATGATGGGTAAGATTACCATGCAAAAGTATGTGGATCCTGGTAGCCCTATTGTCAAAACTCATATTAATGGGGTTGAAATCCCAAATACTTTGATTGACTTAGGAGCCGCGATCAACATCGTGAGTAGACAGACCATGGATCAGTTAAAGCTTCCTAACCTTCTCTTTACACCTACTTTACTGCAACTTGCAGATAGATCAATCATTAAACCTGATGGTGTATTGGAAGATATTCCTGTCTCTCTAGATTCTTGGGAATATCCAGTTGATTTTATGATTTTAACTCCCAAGAATAATCTAGGAGGACATCCTCTTATTTTAGGAAGACCTTGGCTGGCCACAGCTGATTCTTTCATCAGTTGTAGGTCTGGGGACATGTATATATCAGATGGTAATTCCACCAAGAAATTCAACTTGTATCCTCCAGTAAAGGCAATAACAGAAATAGGAGAAGATGAGTGGGTTGATGATGAGGATACTATTCAACCTGTTCTAACCATCTCTGAAATCAGTGAGGATAGTCAAATTCTAAATACATTAGAAAATTTTGAAATACCTTTAGAATATGACTCTACACAGTTTCAGTTAGATGCAGACATTGAATATCTCTCCTCTAGACAGATGTCTCTCTTCTCAATGGAAGAGTTTGGTAGTTGTACAGTTGAAATCCTTCCAGGAAAAACATTGAACATTAACAAAAACTTGGGAAGACCACAACAAGAAGAATTAACTAAACTGTTGCAAAAACATTCCACTGCCTTTGCATGGGAATACACTGACATGAAAGGAATCGATCCTAAGACTTGTATTCATCACATCTATATTGAAGAAAATAGCAGACCTATTAGGCAACCACAAAGGAGGATGAATCCAAACCTTAGGGAAATCGTGAAAGAAGAACTCCAGAAATTTCTCAAGGTAAACTTCATTTACCCCATTTCAGATAGCCAATGGGTTTCTCCCTTGGTTATAGTGCCCAAAAAGAATGGTAAATGGAGAGTTTGCATTGATTATCGAGAATTGAACAAGGCAACCTTAAAGGATCATTTCCCTCTACCTTTTATTGATCAGGTACTAGACACTTTAGCAGGTAAAAAGTATTTCTCATTCTTGGATGGTTTTAGTGGGTATAATCAAATTCAGGTAGCACTTGAAGATCAAGACAAAACCACATTTACTTGTCCTTGGGGAAATTTTGCCTACCGAGTACTTCCTTTTGGATTGTGCAATGCACCCGCTACATTTCAAAGGGCTGTACTAGGAATCTTTTCAGATCTGATTCATGATTGTGTAGAGGTATACATGGACGATTTCACAGTTTATGGTAATACATTTGAAGAAGCTTTGGAAAATTTGGAAAAAGTACTGGTAAGATGTAAGGAAACAAATCTTTCTTTAAGTCATGAAAAGTGTTTTATGATGTTTACTGAAGGGATTGTTTTAGGACATCATATTTCAGGAGATGGGATTAAGGTTGATAGATCCAAAGTTGAAGTCATCTCTAAGTTACCTATTCCAAATTGCCAGAAGGATGTTAGAAGTTTTCTTGGGTTTACTGGGTATTACAGAAGATTTATTGAAAACTTCACTAAGATAGCATCCCCTCTTTTCAAATTGCTTACCAAGGACTGTGAGTTCAAATGGGATCCCGAGTGTCAATCTGCTTTTGAAGCTTTAAAGACTAGAATATCTGAAGCACCCATCTTAAGGGGGCCAAATTGGAAACTCCCTTTCCACATTTCTACTGATGCTTCAGATACAGCTCTAGGAGCTATTTTGGGACAAAAGGATTTGATCCCTTATGCCATTTATTACACAAATAAGAATTTGACTCCCACTGAGTTAAATTATACTGTTACAGAAAAAGAGTTCTTAGCTGTGGTACATGCGATTAATAAGTTTAGACACTACATAACCGGCTATGAAACCTTTGTCCATACTGATCACTCTGCCATAAGATATTTAATGAACAAACCTGTTACCAATGGTAGAGTTACAAGATGGCTTTTACTCTTACAAGAATTCAACATTACTGTGTTAGATAGACCTGGAAAACAAAACACAGTAGCTGATTTCTTGTCTAGAATCCAAAACACTAATGAAGATTCTCCAGTAGAAGATAAGTTTCCAGATGAATACTTGTTTGCAGTGACTACCAAGACTCCTTGGTATGCAGATATGGCTAATTATCTAGTTACAGGGAAGCTTCCTCTACACTTATTTCCTAATGAGAAAAGGAAAATCATTCAGGAGAGTTCACATTTTTCTTGGATTTCTAATGAATTGTTCAAAACAGGGCCAGATTGTATAATCAGAAGGTGTGTTCGGGAAGATGAAATGCCTGACATCCTTAAGGCATGTCATGATGAACCATGCGGCGGGCACTTTGCTGACAAGAGGACAGCTTATAAAATCCTTTCTCTAGGATATTATTGGTCTTCTCTCTTTAAAGATGCAAAGCAGTATGTTAGAAGGTGTGACAGCTGCCAAAGAGTTGGGAAACCAACTCCTTCAAATGAAATGCCTCTACAGCCTCAGGTATGCATCGAACCCTTTGAGAAATGGGCTCTAGATTTCGTTGGACCAATTAATCCACCATCAAAGCAAAAGAAGTATATACTGGTTTGTACTGATTATGTTACTAAGTGGGTAGAAGCCAAGGCATTGCCTTCTGCTACTGAAAATTCAGTTGTTCAATTTCTTTTTGAGGATATTTTCACTCGTTTTGGTGTCCCAAGGGAAATTGTGACAGATCAGGGCAGCCAGTTTACATCTAAATTGATGGAGAAGCTGATGGAGGAATATAAGATCAAGCACAGAACATCTACTCCATACCATCCGCAATCCAATGGCCAAGTGGAATCTACCAATAAAGTTCTTGAAGGCATTATCACCAAGACTGTTCATCTTCATAGAAGAGATTGGGCGGAAAGGCTCCCTGAAGCCTTATGGGCCTATAGAACTACATGGAAGAACACAACAGGACATTCTCCCTATGAACTTGTATATGGGAAGGAAGTCTTGCTCCCCATTGAGTTCCAAATCAAGACCTTCAAGATGGCAGTCCAATTGGGAATGAGCCTCACAGAAGCCCAAAGACACAGAATGGACCAGCTAAATGAGCTAGATGAAATAAGGCAAGATGCAATTCTAAGGACCGATCTAGTTCAGCACCAAAGATCTAAATGACATGATCGTCATATCAAAGAAAGAAAGTTTCAGAAAGGAGATTGGGCTCTATTGTTTGATTCAAAGTTCAAAGACTTCAAAGGAAAGTTTCAAACTCATTGGCTTGGGCCATATGAGATTGATGAAGTCTTTAGCAATGGAGCAGTTCGAGTGAAAACTATTGATGAATTTCATACTCCTCTTATTGTGAATGGCCATCGCTTGAAAATCTACCAAAAGCCATTCTCAAAAGAAGAGTTTGTAAAGTTGTTTAAAAAAGATTCTGCAATCAGGTTGGTGGAGAAGGATTCTTCTCCTCCATCAGCCTAATCTTTGGTTTTTGAAAAAAAAAAGAAAAAAAAAAAGAGAAAAAAAGAGAAAAAAAAGAAAAAAGAAAAAAGAATAAATGTATGAGCCTGAAAACCAATCTTTGATTGGCAGTCTCATGCAGAAAACCTGAGGTGAAAATCAGGGTCACCTGACACCTCATGTTTTCCAAAAAAAAAAAAATATATCTCTCCCTCTTCCATCTCATTTCGCCATTTCATCCATTTCATTCACCATCTCATTCATTTAATCACTCTCACTCCACCTCATTTCTTTCCATCCATCCATCCATTCATTACATTTCATTCCATCAATAAAGTTATTTTTTTTAGATAACTGAAGTTGTTTTGTGCAGCCAGAGGGTATCACTGCAGTTTCCGCAGCTGTCTGGCAATTCTGTAGCCATTCAGCGATTCCGCAGCTCTCTGCACCTGCATAAAAAAAAAAACACAGTTTGTTTGAAAAGAAATTTACAGTTCAGAAGTCATCAACAATAAATGGAAAAGAGTCATGTAACAGCAATAAAACAATGAAGGGTTAGTGGAAAATGATCAAAGGCAATCCAAGCACGGATATGAGGTATGATCTAAATCCTAAACTTACGGTTATCTCATTTTGCAAAGTTTTCGGGTTATGTTTCTTGCCATTTAATGTAATGATTACCAGTCTTTCCCATCATGCGACCAAAAATCCACGTATCCCCCACACTTATCGGTCATGTTCATCACGATTTTGAAACTCAATTGCAGCTGCTCCTCCATTAAGGTTTTCGTACCTAAGTGACGTAGACTACTGTACTACGTCTCTCTAAGTCATAATCCCGCAGCCAAGTGTAAACCTATGACCGAAGCCTAAGGACCTAACTGTTTCTACCCATCATTTCATAACCCTCCTACGCTCGTATCATTCCATTCACGCTGTTTCATTTCCACAGTTCCCTTATTCCGCTGTGCTCACTACGCTACTACCTTAGCCATACTCTGTTTTACTTCTTCCTCTCTGCTAATTCTGATTATCAGTGAACGTATGTTACGGCTGTTACATTAGAGCCGTAAATTTACTGTGTTAAGGCCACTGTTGAAGCCGTGTAACCTTTTTTTTTCAAAAGTTTTAGAACAGAGCCGTAGAGCCAATGGGTAAACTCTTAAGAGCAGAACCAGAGGGTTCAAAATTTCTGGAGGGATATCCTCAAGTTAAAGAGGCTTTGCAGAAAGCAAACTGGCTCCAATGCATCCAGAAATTCAGAGGTTACCACAAAGAGGTTACGAAGGCCTTTGCACGTTCCTTCAGAGACAAAGATAATCAAGTGGAGATAGGGGACCTAAAGTTTACAGTCACTGAGAGCAGTATAGCACAGGCCACTTCACTCCCACAAACTGGAGAAAGATGGTTTAAAAACAGATCAGTACAAGACCAATAGTCGAAGCAAATCTTAAAGAATCCAGGTATGGATACCAGCATTTTTACAAAAGGGATTCCTGTTACTTATGTCAAGGAAGAATGGACAACTTTACTTTTATTAGTGCAAAAATTCTTTACTTGTGAGGGAAGGTTTGGAGTTTTATATGTTTACCATGCCAAAGTCATGATGCATTTCTTAGGAGATGATATTAACCTTCCATATTTTCTACTCTCAAGTCTTAGAAAAATGTGTTCAATTGTCCAAAGGAACCCAAGAAACATTGAACCACATCTGTATCATCATGGTCTTGTTAAGATGCTAGTTGAGGAACAGTTGAAAGCAAAAAGAGATACCTGGGAGAGATTTCTTGTGAGAAACCATTTTGAAGAAGCAGGAGAAACCTCTGTGCCTAGAAAGAGTAGAAGAAAAAGAGAAGAGGCTACCCCTGAAACTGTTGTCCAAGAGGAAACTGTCCAAGAACAGATTGAAGAAGAAACTGATGTACATCATTCTGAACATGAAATTGACCCTGAGCCTGCTGTGGACATTGATCAAACAGCCCAAAGAATCATCACAGAAACCCTTTCAGAACTTGCCCAAGAAGTTGCTCAAAAGAGAAAAGAGAATAGGAAGAAACAAAAGAAAGATAAAGGCAAAGCTACAGCCCAAGAAACTTACCTTATTCCTGAGAATTCTAGTGAAGAAGATACTCAGCCCTTAGCACAAAGGTTGGCCCAACTCCATGAAACTGCCCTTTCCAAGAAGGTGGAAAAACAAAAGCAAAAAGCACAAAAAGAAAAACAGAACATCACCACCGTGAGAAGGAGCAGAAGGATACAAGACAAAGTGGGGGCCACAAAGGGTAAGAAGTCACTCATCATTGACTTGAGCACACCTGAAAAGGTTGCTACAAGACCTGACTTTGAGAAAAGCCCTCCACACGCTGAGTATGTTGAGACCAGTCCTCCACGTGAGGAAAGTCCTTTTGAGCATGAACCTGAATATGAACATGGATCCGAATTTCAGTATGAGCCCAGTCCAAAGAAGTCACCAGAGGTTGACCCAGATCAGCAGAAAGTTTATAATTACCTGGAGACGTTAGAACAAGCAGCTGCTGGTCCAAGCACTGTTCAACCTTTGGAGCAGCAAGTTCAATCACTGAAGAAAAGAAGTATTTGAGCTGGAGGTACTAAATCACCAAATCAAACAGGAAAATGAAAAACTGAAGGTACAGAGCAATGTGGACAAGATGGTCCAAGATAACACCATGCTTCATATGGGCCTTTGGCAAAAGGAAAACAAAAAGCTCAAGAAGAGATGCAGGAAGTTAAACAGAGCTTTGATCAATCTAAAATTCAGATGTTTGATGAAAAGACCAAGAGTCAATGTGGCCACACAGAGGAAGAAGAGAAGATTAGATGTCTTAGCAGAGGCATCTCAGCGGGTGGATTGAACAATGTTTTCGTTGCATGAGGACATGCAACACCCTCGTAGTGGGGGTATGTAGAGCCTCTACTTTGCACTTGATTATCCATCATTACCTACAGTTTTCCCTCACTCATCTTTCTCTTTTGCCTCATTTTCCTTGTAAACATACCCAGATCATTACATTAGATGTCTTTAAGCATGATTAAGTGAACTTTGCTAATGTGTGACTGTTTTGTTTAGATTTTGACATATTTACAGAGATTCCGCAGCTGTCTGGCAATTCCGCAGCCATTCAGCGATTCCGCAGCCATCTGATGATTCCGCAGCCTTTTTGTTAATCTCAAGGTTCCACGTGTCATTTTGCAAAACGATCCACATGGGCATGTAGGAATAAAGGTGCTCAAGGTTCCTGTGCCATTGGTTCGGTCAGCCACATCATCTACACCTCCGGTCAACGAGGGTCAAGCCACGGTCAACAAAGGCAGCTTAACGGTGTTGCGTAAGCTGTTGGGTCACGTCAATGCAACTGGTGATTTGTCCGTGTTACGCAGGTTGTGGGAAACATAATCCAACTCTGGATTCAATTCCCATAACGACCAGAACCTCCAGCTCATCCACGAGGCTTATGACGTGTTGCTGAACCTTTATTACGCATGACAGATTAGTTAATTTTCAGTTTCTAGCTTTACGCATTAGGCAATCGTTTAGATGCCTATAAAAACTAGCGTTTGCATACGCTTAATGTTACTTTTTAGTTGCTGTGTTTTATGAACCTGTTATAATTTTAGTGCATTTCAAGACTCTGTTTTGATAGTGCTGTTCTAGCACTCTTGACTGTAATTTTCTGCACATGGAGTAATAGAAGCAGTGCTGTTCTGACATTTTCAATTCCTTGAGTCTTCTTTGGGTTTTATGAATGGAGGGCCCCCGTTCATGACTGCCCTTGTATAGTATTTTATGTTCAGCATTTCCTTATTTTCCATTCAGCATTTCCTTTTCTTTAAAACATGTACAACTTGATTCACTTTCATGTTATTTCATTTCCAGCCTTTATTTTAAGCTGATCAGTATTGTTCTTTTGCAAGTTTTTAACTCGGGATTGTTTTTGTGTTTATGTATTTGCTTTATAACTGATGGTATTTTCAGTTGACAGATTCAAAGTTGCTGCCTTTACTTTATTTTCATAGCTGATTTTTAGTTTAATTTCTCAAAGTTGTCTGCTAACATATGAATGGTCTCTTTATCACAAATTGTTTATCTTTTAGAGATCAGAATACTGATAAATTACAACTGGCTTTGAGTACTTTTTAGACTAATCTTTAACTACTTTCTAATCGTGCTTTACATAGTACCATATGATAGAAGCAGAGAGTTAGAAAGAGCTGAACATTATAACTAGTCTTTAAAGTAGATTTTTCTCATTTTTGATCACTTTTTAAACTCATCTCTAGCTACTTCCTAATCGTGTTTTACACAGTACTATGTGTTAGAAGCAGAGAGTTAGGAAGAGATAAACATTATCATTGGTTTTTAAAGTGATTTTCTTACCTTTTATTTGCAGCAGCATGAATGGTGTCTAGTGCCATTAGAAAGTGGTTCTTTGCTTTCAGTTCATTTCAAGTTATTTATTTCTTTCAAGCTTTTCCTTTTCAGCAAGTAGTTAGAAACCACTAATCACACACCCTCACTCATCTAGAATTCACCTTACACACACTATCACTCATCTGTTTATAAATCATCACTCCATCTTAGGAAGATAAATTAACCACAAACAACACCCCAAACGACAAAAAGCTCTAAGAGGTTGCTTAAGTACATATAGTACACCTTCACTTCATCAGCTTACGAGCCCCGGGTTGACAATTAATGACATCAATTTAGGAACACTAAATTGACTAAACATTTTGGCACCGTCAGCCACATCATCTACACCTTCGGTCAACGAGGGTCAAGCCACGGTCAACAAAGGCAGCTTAAACGGTGTTACGTAAGCTGTTGGGTCACGTCAATGCAACTGGTGATTTGTCCGTGTTACGCAGGTTGTGGGAAACATAATCCAACTCTGGATTCAATTCCCATAACGACCAGAACCTCCAGCTCATCCACGAGGCTTATGACGTGTTGCTGAACCTTTATTACGCATGACAGATTAGTTAATTTTCAGTTTCTAGCTTTACGCATTAGGCAATCGTTTAGATGCCTATAAAAACTAGCGTCTGTGTACGCTTAATGTTACTTTTAGTTGCTGTGTTTTATGAACCTGTTATAATTTTAGTGCATTTCAAGACTCTGTTTTGATAGTGCTGTTCTAGCACTCTTGACTGTAATTTTCTGCACATGGAGTAATAGAAGCAGTGCTGTTCTGACGTTTTCAATTCCTTGAGTCTTCTTTGGGTTGTATGAATGGAAGGCCCCCGTTCATGATTGCCCTTGTATAGTATTTTATGTTCAGCATTTCCTTATTTTCTATTCAGCATTTCCTTTTCTTTGAAACATGTACAGCTTGATTCACTTTCATGTTATTTCATTTCCAGCCTTTATTTTAAGCTGATCAGTATTGTTCTTTTGCAGGTTTTTAACCCGGGATTGTTTTTTTGTTTATGTATTTGCTTTATAACTGATGGTATTTTCAGTTGACAGATTCAAAGTTGCTGCCTTTACTTTATTTTCATAGCTGATTTTTAGTTTAATTTCTCAAAGTTGTCTGCTAACATATGAATGGTCTCTTTATCACGAATTGTTTATCTTTTAGAGATCAGAATACTGATAAATTACAGCTAGCTTTGAGTACTTTTTAGAATAATCTTTAACTACTTTCTAATCGTGCTTTACATAGTACCATATGATAGAAGCAGAGAGTTAGAAAGAGCTGAACATTATAACTAGTCTTTAAAGTAGATTTTTCTCATTTTTGATCACTTTTTAAACTCATCTCTAGCTACTTCCTAATCGTGTTTTACACAGTACTATGTGTTAGAAGCAGGGAGTTAGGAAGAGATAAACATTATCATTGGTTTTTAAAGTGATTTTCTTACCTTTTATTTGCAGCAGCATGAATGGTGTCTAGTGCCATTAGAAAGTGGTTCTTTGCTTTCAGTTCATTTCAAGTTATTTATTTCTTTCAAGCTTTTCCTTTTCAGCAAGTAGTTAGAAACCACTAATCACACACCCTCACTCATCTAGAATTCACCTTACACACACTATCACTCATCTGTTTATAAAAACATCACTCCATCTTAGGAAGATAAATTAACCACAAACAACACCCCAAACGACAAAAAGCTCTAAGAGGTTGCTTAAGTACATATAGTACACCTTCACTTCATCAGCTTACGAGCCCCAGGTTGACAATTAATGACATCAATTTAGGAACACTAAATTGACTAAACATTTTGCATGTAGAACCTCTACTTTGCACTTGATTATCCATCATTACCTACAGTTTTCCCTCACTCATCTTTCTCTTTTGCCTCATTTTCCTTGTAAACATACCCAGATCATTACATTAGATGTCTTTAAGCATGATTAAGTGAACTTTGCTAATGTGTGATTGTTTTGTTTAGATTTTGACATATTTACAGAGATTCCGCAGCTGTCTGGCAATTCCGCAGCCATTCAGCGATTCCGCAGCCATCTGATGATTCCGCAGCCTTTTTGTTAATCTCAAGCTTCCACGTGTCATTTTGCAAAACGAGCCACATGGGCATGTAGGAATAAAGGTGCTCAAGGTTCCTGTGCCATTGGTTCGGTCAGCCACATCATCTACACCTCCGGTCAACGAGGGCCAAGCCACGGTCAACAAAGGCAGCTTAACGGTGTTGCGTAAGCTGTTGGGTCACGTCAATGCAACTGGTGATTTGTCCGTGTTACGCAGGTTGTGGGCAACATAATCCAACTCTGGATTCAATTCCCATAACGACCAGAACCTCCAGCTCATCCACGAGGCTTATGACGTGTTGCTGAACCTTTATTACGCATGACAGATTAGTTAATTTTCAGTTTCTAGCTTTACGCATTAGGCAATCGTTTAGATGCCTATAAAAACTAGCGTTTGCATACGCTTAATGTTACTTTTTAGTTGCTGTGTTTTATGAACCTGTTATAATTTTAGTGCATTTCAAGACTCTGTTTTGATAGTGCTGTTCTAGCACTCTTGACTGTAATTTTCTGCACATGGAGTAATAGAAGCAGTGATGTTCTGACGTTTTCAATTCCTTGAGTCTTCTTTGGGTTTTATGAATGGAGGGCCCCCGTTCATGACTACCCTTGTATAGTATTTTATGTTCAGCATTTCCTTATTTTCCTTTCAGCATTTCCTTTTCTTTAAAACATGTACAGCTTGATTCACTTTCATGTTATTTCATTTCCAGCCTTTATTTTAAGCTGATCAGTATTGTTCTTTTGCAGGTTTTTAACCCGGGATTGTTTTTGTGTTTATGTATTTGCTTTATAACTGATGGTATTTTCAGTTGACAGATTCAAAGTTGCTGCCTTTACTTTATTTTCATAGCTGATTTTTAGTTTAATTTCTCAAAGTTGTCTGCTAACATATGAATGGTCTCTTTATCACAAATTGTTTATCTTTTAGAGATCAGAATACTGATAAATTACAGCTGGCTTTGAGTACTTTTTAGACTAATCTTTAACTACTTTCTAATCGTGCTTTACATAGTACCATATGATAGAAGCAGAGAGTTAGAAAGAGCTGAACATTATAACTAGTCTTTAAAGTAGATTTTTCTCATTTTTGATCACTTTTTAAACTCATCTCTAGCTACTTCCTAATCGTGTTTTACACAGTACTATGTGTTAGAAGCAGAGAGTTAGGAAGAGATAAACATTATCATTGGTTTTTAAAGTGATTTTCTTACCTTTTATTTGCAGCAGCATGAATGGTGTCTAGTGCCATTAGAAAGTGGTTCTTTGCTTTCAGTTCATTTCAAGTTATTTATTTCTTTCAAGCTTTTCCTTTTCAGCAAGTAGTTAGAAACCACTAATCACACACCCTCACTCATCTAGAATTCACCTTACACACACTATCACTCATCTGTTTATAAATCATCACTCCATCTTAGGAAGATAAATTAACCACAAACAACACCCCAAACGACAAAAAGCTCTAAGAGGTTGCTTAAGTACATATAGTACACCTTCACTTCATCAGCTTACGAGCCCCGGGTTGACAATTAATGACATCAATTTAGGAACACTAAATTGACTAAACAAGACCTATCCAGGGGGACGAGATACAGAGGGCCACCCATTGGATAAAGATTGATGCAAATCCCATGTTATGCATTACCTCACGTAAAAATTCATGTCTTACCTTCTAAAAAGAATTTGCCATATAAAGCTTGATTATCATCCCCTAATCTCCTCTTTTCCAACTGGTGTCCACTATTTCCTCGATCAGAATGATATTTTCAATGTTTGTATACTAGGAACAAATCCTCCTTGGTTAACTGAGATTAAATTGGGAAGTATTTGTTTGATCCTAGAGGCCAACAACTTCGAGATGATTTTATAAGAGAGATTGCAGAGAGAAATCGGGCGGAACCTAGAGAAGGTAGAAGGGTTGGATTCTTTGGGGATTAATGTCAAGAAAGTGGAATTTATTCCTCCCCTAATACAAATGTGTTTAAGAGAATACCCTATCATTCTGCACATATCCTTTTTTATTAGCTCCCAGAAGTGTTGGTAAAAAGAGGCTGAAAGATCGTCTTGTCTCGAGGCTTTATCCGAGAGAAAGGAAAAGACAACCTTCATAATATCCTCATTGGAAGGGGGCACAGTGAGCTGAGAATTCATTTCCTCGGAAATTAGGGTGGGTACATGTTCTAACATATAATTCTCTGAATTTCGATCCCTTTGTTTATCATCTTGGTACAAGGATTGGAAGTGTTGGACAACAAATTCTTTCATTTCTTTAAACTCTGATATAGCTTGGCCCTCATACTAAATCTGCGAGATGGTATTTCTGATTTCCCTATACTAGGCTTACTTATGAAAAAACTTGGTATTCTGATCACCAGCCTGGAGCCATGTGCTTATGGATTTAATTCTCCAATAATATTCCTCCTTCCTAAGAAGGGAGTGGAATTTATTAAATTGTACTTACTTCTGTTTGTAGTACCTCCGAGGAGATAGGTGCGTCCTCAATATGCTCCTGGATTAACGCAAGTTGCTACTCTGTCTCTTTTATAGGAAACTGCCTTTCAGCTTTGCATTCAGTGAGCCAAGCTTTAATTTCCTTCTTCAAACTTTTTATCATGGATTCCCAAGTGCGAATTTGGATTCCGTCCACCCAATGGGACCATGATTAACCAACCAACTCAATAAAACCCTTGGAATCCAACTAGAGAGGTGAGAATCAAAATGGGATGGGGCCAACATTCAGGGAGGGGGAAATATGGAGGTGGATGGATCTATGATCGGAGCCACTCCAGGGGAGGATAAAGGATTGAAGCACCAAATTCACCGAGAGGAGGAGGTCAAAAGCGAGGAAACGGTCCAGTCAGGTGGCTATATGACTGATGTTGAGAAATCTAGGGCATTGACATTAGATGATTTCTCTACTTTAGATAATTGCTTGTGAATGATTTTTACTTCTTAGATTAGGATCTTATTTTACTTAGATTATTATAGTGTTCTTATTCATCAAACAACTACTAATGCATAAACCATAAAGAGACAAGAGACACAAAATATAGATTATCAACCAGTGCCAAAACCTCTCCCACTTGAGAGGAAAACCCGAACAAATTCTTCTTCTTATAGAGACTCCAATTGACAAATACCAAGACAAGACCCTTGACCTATTTTCCACTCCAAGACCAAGACACAAAGATTCCTTCATGAGTTCCTTCTTCCTTGAGTCAATGATAGTCAAACCTCTTGCTTCTTCCTTCTTCTCGGCTACCCTTTAGAATTTTAGTCCCTTAGTTCAATAATGTACTTCTTGTCTCTATTCAGAAATCCTAGCACATGAGTTTGACCAACTTTGACCCTTTGTCTTCCTCACCCTAGAAGGAGACTTCTTCTTGACGCTTCAACTTGAGACCTTCTTTGTTCCTAACCCAAAAGTTGTCTTCACAATGTGACTGTGGTAACTCGCTCTCCCTATAGCACAAAACAACAGATTCTCACATGTGTGAGGTGTACCTAGGCCAAAATAGACCCAAAATACAATCAAAGACTTTTCTTTTCTTTCCTTTTTCTTCGTTGATGATTAGGATTATTCCTAAGTAATATTCACACCCTTTGATTTCAGACTTGCTTCAACGAAATTGTGTGTTCTGAAATGAGGCTGAGCTGCCTATTTATAGTCATTGGAGCCTCCGTAATGAGCCAACATGAACTTAGGGTGAGTCCACGTGTCCTTTTGGGAGATTTTATTATTCTTTTGAAGCCGACATGAAGGAGGTGACTTATGCTTGTCTTAGAGGGATATTAGACACTTTCATTGACTCATATATAAACATGCCCAAGAAGGGTTTTTCATACATGACATTGACTCTTTTTGACTTTATGACCAATCCTAAAGGCTCACAATGGGAGCCATTACTAAAAATAAAATCCCTTGCTCATGAAACCCATGAGACAATCATTACAAAAATAATTTTATTTTTCTTCTTTACATTAATTACATAAAATCACATTTACACATGTCATTATGAAGATCTAACCTAGTTACACTTTTCAACACTCCCTTTTAATTAGGGAGGTATTAATGGTACTTAATTATTCTCAATATGAAGAATTTCTCATAAGAAGAGTCATTTTGGTAACCCGTCCATTTAGCATCATATCAATCAACATTGTCACATAGTACGACCTTGGCTAATAGCTCTATCTCTCCATGAGATCTGAGCAGAATGCTGGCAAGACTATTGATGTATAGACACCCTCATCATTGTCTCTCTTGGAACATACCTCACCCGAGTTCTCAAGGTGTGTTCCACCAGGATTATTTTTATCTTGGATTCCAGTCCTCAAAGAATATTGGTCCTCTACGACTACTCTTATCTTGGATTCCTTAACTCATTATCAAAGAGCATCAGATGCTAGATGTTTACCCAATCCTCCATTCTATCTTCCCAAGTGAAGACAAGAATGTGTGTCTACCACTCCCTCTTAATCAGGGAGGACATATCTATTCCAGTAAAGGAATGTACTCATTCCTATGGAAGGAATGTACCTAAGCTCCCTCTTGGCTTAGGAATTTTTGCTTGCAAGTTTCTTCCAAGTAAGAAACTTGTTTCCAGGCTCCCTCTTAATTAGGGACCTACAACAGCTCCTCAAGTGGAGAAGATGGGACAACCAACTGCTTGAAGAACTCCTCCTTACGATGTCATGTACTTCTTTCTTCATTCAGGAATCTTCATGTTTTGGAACTTCTTTATAGGGTATAGACCTTCCATCACTTTCATCCCCGAGTCAATAATGTCAACATCAAAAAGTGATCCATCAGTTCATATCTGGACTTCCTTCATGACATGCTGCCTTCTTCATGCCATGTCTCCTTAAGGATCTTTCATCCTACTACATGGGCATCCATGGTGGATGATATCCATAGATCTTCCCTCGGTAGCCCTGCATAAGCCTATCTAGATATTGTTCAAAAATAAAGGAATGCAAATTATGGTCTTTCATCATGACATCTTCTAGTTTCATCTGCATCCTGCATACATATCGACACATCTCCCAAAGATATATATTGTCAAGGGTCTCTTTCTTTTTCAGACTCCATTAAAGCCTTCATATCTTTTATGGAGATAACTTAGTCAAATATTCTTGATATTTTGGATGTTGATTTCCTTTTTCCATGGTTTCATATCCCATGATCTCTTCCTTCCTTTCTTCACACATTTCATTCCCAATAATTTCTAATTAGAATTCCTCGAGTTGTTGTCAACCACCTCATATTACATATGAGAACATATTATGTTGATTCAATCTAGATAATGTGTGACTCATGCCTTCATGCATCCTTTCAAAGGAGGAGATCCTTTTTCTTTTGATCATGCTCTAAGGATAGATCATTGATCTATGTTATATGCAACCATATGCCATGACTCTTCATTATTTGAATACAAGCATACATACCTCATTTTCCTTTTGGTTATCCATACTTCTTACAACAACTTCCTTGATTGAAAAAGCTTCAATCCCTTGATTTGATTCTCCTTTTATGTCATCATACCATCATCCCATGAATTCCACAAGTTTGGAATTCTTGATGAAACACTTGCTTCCTCTCTTGATCGGTGAACCTTCTGATGAATATTCCATCAGAGAATCTTGAGGATCTAGAGTATCCCCATCTAGAAGATGTTTCCTTTTGATAGATGTATGATGATCCTTGTATTAGATGACATTTTTCTTTCTTTCCCATAAGTTCCACCTATGTTACAAATGGGCTTCCAAGAGCTATATTTTTCCATAGTTGACTGCCATGCTTTTTGATGTTGATGTCACAAGCTCTTGATTTCAATGCTTCTATGATGTCATGATGCATCCCATCATTTTTATTAGTGAATCACGATAGTCGTATCTTACAACAGAAGACTCAGGAACTTGAGAAGAACTTAAGTGAGGAAGACTATCTCAGTCATAGTAGAGATCTCTTACTTCCTCTTTCTTGGACTTCTTCTTTTCAACTCCCTGCACTTCTTCGGTGATATCAACTTCTTCTCTTCCTATTTTTTTATTGTCCTTGTTGATCTTAGGACAACCTCTATTATAGTGCCGATAGACACACCACTTTCTTTTTCCAAGAACCAAACTTTCCAAATTTTCCCTTTCTTCTTGTCATTGTAGCATAAACTTGATTTTTCTCACTTGCTCCCACATCATATTTGGCCTTTAGTCTAGAATTTTCAATTTTTCACAATGACCATAGATCCTGGAATGAAGTAGTTTCTTTCTTCCCATAAATACTTGAATTTACCCCACTCCTTTGGTAGTGCATTTAATACAACTGTAGTCATTTCTCTATCATACATGACTTCTCCCAGATCTTGTAGTTGATCTCGAATTTCAGATATCCTCATAAAGTATGAGGCTATTCCATCTTCCCTTGACATCTTCAGCTTGTAGAGTTCTTGCCTTAATGAGATGAATTCTCGAGTAGTGCTTACGGAATACAACTCTACCAGTTTGTCATAGATTCTTTTTGAAGTTAGAGTTTTGATACATATGGGATGAGGGGATCCTTGATGGATTCTATGAGAATCCTTTGAGCCCTAACTTCCCCTTTCATATACTTTGCAAGAGCTTGAGCATCTTCCTTTCCTGGTTTGATGATTGATCCTTTGACATGTTCCATAACCTCATTTTCAATGAAATTTATATTTGTCCTTTTCTTCCATGGAAGATAGTTTGAAGCCCCAACAATATTGTTGCTTCCCTTACAATTTTTTTTTTCACAGATTCATATGTGGACATAAATATACTTACTTGATGGGATGCTCCTTCTCCTTGTTGCTTCCTTGATGTTCATGATGATACAAAGAATAGGAAACTTCCCCTTGAGGAAGATAGTTCTTCAATAATGATCCTTGATCCCACATTGAGGGAGATCCCTTAGGATCCTTTGATGGTGGAGTCTATAACAACCCCTGGTTAAATATTCATGGTAATAAAAGTTAATAACTGCAAAATTAGACCACGGTTAAGGGACACTTATTCCAAGTTGAATGTTGGGCAAAGATATCGTAGTGGGCATCACTAGATGTGTTTATGGCTAAGGGAAATTGACAAAGGCAATGACTAAGGCATTAAAAAGGAAAAATATATTTTGGCACATTTATTTATGAAAATAAAGGAAAATAGGAGAAAAGGAAGGTGAAAGGTCATAGGTTGCATGTGAGGAGGAAATTGAAGGAAAATAATGGAAAATGAAGAAAATAAAGGCCTCATGATAAAAAGGCTTATGAGGATTAGTTTGTAACCTTTTGTTAGTTTAGTTTTGGAGCTTTCTCATTATTCTCTCTCTCTCTCTCAGTCTTGGACACTTAGAGTGTTCTTGGAGCATTCTAGCTTTGGAGCAAGGAAGGGGAAAGCAAGCAAAGAAAGGACAAGGAAAAGAAAGGAAAGCAAAGAGCAATCAAGGAAAAGCAGGATCAAGAAACTTCAGCAGGAATACTTGCAGGTAACATATTGCATGTGTGATTTCCTAGCTGGTTTTGACATGTATGGATTTGCATGTTGGTATTTGGTTTTATGGTTGTCGGTGGCATGGTCTTACACAATTATGACAGTGGTTTTCAGCCTTGCCTTGCCTTTTTTCTAGATAGCCATGGTGTGATGGGATTATTTCTTGGTTTTGATCTTTGGAATTTCTGGATGGTTTCAGAATTTGAAGCAGAGGTATTCTCAGGAAAATTCCCAATGGCCTACGAATCCCTTGACCAGTTTTGGTGGGATACACAGTAAATCCTGAGGGTGAGTCTTGGTTTAGGGCCTAGTGATCTGATGTGGATTACAGTAAAGCCTGAGAGATAAGGAGATGAAAAATTCATCAAGGATAGTGATAGAGTCTGGAGGCATTCTAAGCTCAGTTTAGTTTTGTGCTCTCGGTGTTGATTTTGGTGAGATCACGGTTTGGTGAGGGTGGAGGTGGTTTAACCTCTAGATTCCCTTGGTTGTTTTTGGATTGGTTTATCCATGAGATCCCACATTAATGCTTAGAATATGGCATGGGGGTGACTGGCTGAAAGAAAGATTTGGTTCAACCATGTCTATGGTCGGGTGGTACATGGAAGTCCCAAACCTGGTTGGATCTTGCCTATGTTTAATAAAAGCTAGGTTCTCTTACTTTTGTACTTGTTATTATGTGGCCTTAATGGCTGTTATCGCATTGTTATTTACATGGTTTAATGTTGGTTATAAGCATGGTTATATGACTGGTTATAGTCATGGTTATTTCATGTATTTACTTGTAACTGAAAGGATAATGGATGCAAGACCTAATTGATGTCAAAACAGTTAAGGGAAGAGGGTGGTGATCCTTCTTTTCAAGTCTCATATGAGTTATTAGTCATTTATGCTCTATCTTGTATTCATGTCATGTAGATTGCATTGATGCCAAGTGTTTGACAGAATGTCAGTCCCGGTTGGGGATGGTCAGGCATAGTCCTGGAGCCAGTTTTTGGCTTGCAAGTTTTGTTATCGTGTAAATTATTGATTCTAAAAGCTACATGGGTTTATGGGCAGTGACTTGGATTCTGGGCTTGAAAAGTGGCACAAATCCCAGAGTCACAGGCACAAGACTAAGAAGAAAAGTCTCAGATGCACCCATGCCTTGTTGTGGGAGAGACTGGAGCCTCCCAAACGCACCCTTGTCCATATCAAGGGAGCATCAAAGGGTTTAATGGTCTAAAAAAATTGTGGGACCCAGGGCTGGTCATGGGGATGACTGGGAAGGCTTCTGTGAACCCTGTACCAAGTATAGAAGGTTTGTGTTATGGGTTTCCGATGATTCCACTTCCTTAAGGTCACCTAGGAGGTTGAGTCTTGTCATAGTAGCCTCTCATATCATGTATACCATAGGTAAGCCGGTGCAAGTGGGTAAATATGAGGGGAAGCATCATTACAGGGTGGTATCAGAGCGGGTTGCACTCTCTATGGGAAAAGTATGATGTTGTCAAGGTCATTGTCATCATGCATGGGATCATGGTATACTATAGGTATGGTCATGAATGATGTTATGTGTTGATATTGTCACATATCCATATATGCTTATGTTTATACATGTACATGATAATGTGGACTAATCTTGTAGATGAGATAAGCCTCCCTTGAACAACAATAAGGTATGGATTTTATTTTGGTATCTATTTCGTTTTTCTAACATGATATACTTGCAGGAAGAAGAGAATCAAGGATGACGAACAAAATGGTAGACTATAGCACCCGTGATTCTCCTTACAGATCAGTTGGGCAGCAAGGAGATGAGAATTCTCCTGGTATGGCAGATACATTGATGAGATTAAGGGCTAAAATAAGAAGTTGCAAGGCAGATAATGACAGGTTGGTTGAGGCTCAAGAAAGACTTGTAAGGGCTGAGGAAAAGTAGATAGAGGTTAATGTAGCTATCCTACAAAGCTTATCAAAGATGCAAAAGCAGGGACAAATGAGGATCAGTCAGGAGCAGGAAGAAAAGACCAATGGAGCCTATGGTAGCAGGTCTCGGTCCAGACACAAGTTGGATAGAGAGGAAACAGTTAGAGGTGGTAGATCATTAGACACACCTGACACGAGGACTGGTATGTATGGGAATCAATCTAGTTCCTCTTCTAGGAGACATTACCGTAGTCATCACCATCATCATCCTTACAAGAAGGGTGAGTACTTGCATGAGGGGTTTAAGAAATTCAAGTCACCTACATTCGATGGAGAGATGAAGAAGTCAGAAGATGTTGAGGCATGGTTGCTTGGGTTGAAGAAATTATTTAGATTGTGTAGCTATACAGAGAATATGAAAGCAAAGATAACCACTTTTAGTCTGAAGTACAAGGCAAATATCTGGTGGGAGGATGTGAAGAATGTTAAAGGTATTTAGGAGGATTAATTGATCTGTAATGAGTTTGAGAGGCTCTTCAAGAAGAAGTATTTTTTGGAAAGGTACTATAATGATAGAGATAAGGAGTTTTATGAGTTGCAGATGAGTTCCATGACAAATGATGAGTATACTAGTAGGTTCTTGGAGCTATTGAGTTATGTGCCTTAACTCAAGGAGGAGAAGGCCAAGGTTTATAGATTCATCAGTGGACATCCAGAAGTATACAAAGGCTGGATTGAGTTCAATAAGCCTGGATCGTTGGAGGAGGCCATCTGAAAGCTGAAACATTGTTATGAGCAGTCGAAGCATAAAGTTGCACCTAAGCACAACTTGAAAGGAAATGATAAAGTTAAAGGAAAATGGCCATCAAAGAGGGGAATACCTCAAGATGCAGGTGAGAAAGAAAATGTGGTCCCTTACAAGAAGTTCAATACAATTGAGAAGGGACATGGAGAGTAGTATACTAGAGGTGATGGTAGAGCACCGTTGCAGTGTTGGATATGTGGTAAGGATCATCGTAAGTGGGATTGTCTACAGTATCAGGGTGGCGGATCCCATATCTATAGTGCTCAGGAGGCGCATACATTTGGGGATGTTGGTCATAACATTCCTTGGATTTATGCAGCTGTGGACAGTAGACTGGCGGATCATCAAGCATCTACCAGTGAGATGGACAGTAAGATTTGTGATCAAGTTGTTTCTATTTTGATTGACCCTGGATCTAATTATAGTTATATTAATCTTGACCTAGTGGATAAGTGCGGTTTGAGAAAAGAAGTTCATGCAGAATCTTGGTTGGTGCAGTTGGCTATAGGTATGAAGAAGAGACTTCACCATTGGGTAAGAGATTGTGCATTTGAGTTAAATGGTATACCTACAACAACATATTTGAATGTACTGCCATTGGGATTGTATAACATGCCTTTGGGTCTCGATTGGTTGTACCTTCACGGGACCAAAGTGGATTGCTTCGATAAGGCCATTGAGTGCCTAGATGATAATGGGGAAAAGAGAATTTTGCAGGGAAAGAATAATCCTACATCAGTGAGGATGGTTACTATTATCTAGGCTAAGCGTAGTTGCAGAAAAGGTTGTGTGATGTTTGTAGTGCATATATCTAGTGACAAGGGTAAAGATGTTGAGGATGCAGAAATATTCAAGAGGTGCCATGTATTGCAGCAGTATCAGGATGTGTTTCTAACAAAGATTCCAGAGCTATCTCCTCATAGGGAAGTAGATTTCTCTATTCAGTTGGTGCCAGGGGCAGCACTAACATCGAAGGCACCTTACAGGATCAATACCCTAGAGCTGGTAGAGTTGAAATTGCAGTTAAAGGAGATGCTTGACAAGGGGTACATTAGGCCAAGTGTATCACCTTGGGGTGCACCAATGTTGTTCGTAAAGAAGAAAGATGGTACTCTTAGATTGTGCATTGATTACAGGCAGTTGAACAAGGTGACGATCAAGAACAAGTACCCATTACCGAGGATTGATGATTTGTTTGATCAGTTGAAGGGAGAAACAATGTTCTCTAAGATCGACTTGAGATCAAGATACCATCAAGTACACATCAAGGAAGAGGATATCTACAAGACTACCTTTAGGACCAAGTATGGGCATTATGAGTTTGTTGTAGTTCCATTCAGTTTGACTAATTCCCCAACTACATTTATGTGTTTGATGAATAGTGTGTTGTGTCCTTATCTGGACAAGTTTGTTATTGTATTCATTGATGACATCTTGATATTCTTCAAGAGTGAATAAGATCATGCCGAGCATTTAGCAGCAATGTTGAGATTTAAAGACAACATCAATTGTATGCCAAGCTTAGCAAGTGCAACTTCTTTCAGAGAGAGGTGCATTAATTGGGACATATTGTTTCCAAGGAAGGCATAACAATAGATCCAAAATACATAAGGGCCATCATGGAGTGGGAAACTCCTAAGAATGTGGATGAGGTGAGATCATTCATGGGATCAGTAGGTTACTATAGGAGGTTCACCAGGAACCTCTCACACATTTCATATCCTATGACATCCTTGCAGAGGAAAAGTAAGAAGTTCGAATGAACAGAAGAATGTGCAACTAGTTTTGAGTAGCTAAACCAGTTGTTGACTAATGCTCCAGTCCTTAAGATTTCATATCCAGATAAAGAATTCATAGTGTGTACAAATGCATGTAAAAGAGGGCTTGGTGGTGTCCTTATGTAGGAGGGATAGGTAGTGTGCTATGAGTCTAGGAAGTTGAATGAGCAGGAGAAAAACTACGTGACTCATGATCTTGAGTTGAAAGACATTATTCACACATTGAAGATGTGGAGGAATTATCTTCTTGACAGGAGATTTGTATTGATGAGCGATCACAGTGGGTTGAGATACTTATTTGACCAGTTGAATCTAAATGTTGGGCAACCTAGATGGTTGGATACCCTTAGTGAGTTTGACTTCGAGATCATATACATTAAAGGAAAGGAGAATCGAGTTGCAGATGCTCTTAGCAGGAAGGTACAGGTGAATCATATAACAACTATGATCTCTATGGGAGAAATTTATAAGATAGGATCTTGTAGGCAGGACAACGAGATGATAGGTATATGGAGATTATGCACATGTTACAACATAGTACATGTACACGTATAGGTGATCAGGATGCAGACTATCGTCTCATGGCAGATGGTTTGGTGAGATTCAGGGACATGATCTATGTGTTGGATTGCAGTGAGATCAAGAAGTTTCTCTTGAGGAAGTTTCGCATCAAGCCATACTCAGGTCACCCAGGATATTAGAAGACATTGATGACAGTGAAAAAGTTCTACTATTGGCTGAATTTGAAGAAGGAAGTGGCAGAGTTCGTGGCTAGATGTATGGATTGTTAGCAAGTAAAGGAAAAATGTAAGCATCCAGGTGGCCATAATGGAAATGGGAGGTCATTTACATGGATTTCATTACAGGTTTTCTGAGGACAGCGAGACATCATGATTCTATTATGGTCGTGGTCGACAGGTTGAGCAAGGTAGCTCACTTCATTCCAGTGAAGACTACATATTCAACTAGTGAGGTGGAACAAGTTTTCATTAGGGAGATAGTGAGATTACATGGTGTTTTAAAGAAGATTGTGTTGGACAGGGATGCGAAGTTCACTTCCAAGTTTTGGAAGGAGCTATTTGCAAGTTTGGGTATAGAGTTGGCCTTCAGTACAACCTATCATCCGCAGACAAATGGACAGACAGAGAGGGTCAACAAGATCTTGGAGGATATGTTGAGGATGTACGTGATGCACCAACATAGAAGATGGGAGGAGTATCTTCCATTGGTTGAGTTTGCATACAAAAATGGTTATCAGAAGTCATTGAGGGTAAGTCCTTTTGAGGCAATGTACGGGCGGAGTTGTAATGCTCCCATTAGTTGGAGTGATCTAGTGAACATGGTACTTGTTGGACCAGATATGTTGACAGACATAGAAAAGGAAATGCAGGTTATAAAGAAGAATCTAAAGGTAGCATAGGATATACATAAGATTTATGTGGACCAACACAGGGATTCAAGGAGTTTCAGGTTTGGAAGCATGTGTATTTGTGCATCAAGCCCAAGAAGAGCTCTTTGAGGATTGGATCATGTGCCAAGTTGTCACCACAGTATTATGAGCCTTTTGATATCCTTGAGAGGATTGGACCAGTGGCCTATCGACTTTCAATTCCTCCAACAGTGAAAGTCCATGATGTTTTCCATGTTTCATTACTTAAGAGGTATATAAAGGATGTTGATCATGTTATTGATTGGTTCGTATTATAGGTGGATCAACAAGGAGAATTCCAACCGGGGCCTCAGTGCATATTGTAGCGGAAGCAACTCATGATCAGGAACATAGCCATAGAGAAATTTAAAGTGCAGTGGAAGCACTTTGGGCCCGAAGAAGCTACATGGAGATGGCGGATCAAATGTGGGCCATGTATCCTTCTTCGTTTGTCGGTGGAGACAAAACAATTTTGGTATGATGTTTGGTATATGTTTTGTTGATTTTTGGTATATGTACATATGTATATGGATGTATATAACGACATGATCTAAGTTATAAATCTCCAATAAGTGGTATGGTTGTGATCTTGTCATGATGTTTTTCTTTTGAGCAAGTCATTCATTATAAATACTGCAACGAGTCAAGTTATAAATCTCTATGGGCAGTATGTTTGATTTTCATAGGTTTTGTTGAGGTCCTAGTGTGATTTAACACTGAGGATGGTGTTCCCCAGGGGGGGCTCTGTAATAACCCATGGTTAAAAGTTCATGTAATAAAAGTTAATAAAGGAAAAGTAGACCACGATTAAGGGACACTTATTCCAAGTCGAATGTTGGGAAAAGATATCCTAGTGGGCATCACTGGATGTGCTTATGGCAAAGGAAAATTGGAAAAGGCAATGGCTAGGGAATTAAAAAGGAAAAAAAGGTATTTTGGCACATTTATTTATCAAAATAAAGGAAAATAGGAGAAAAGGAAGTTTAAAGGTCACATGTTGCATGTGAGGAGGAAATTGAAGGAAAATAATGGAAAATGAAGAAAATAGAGGTTCGTTGAAGGCCCAAAAATCTTTGCCTACAACATTAAAAGGGAGACCACCCAGTTGATAACTTATATCAACTCCTTTTCATTGAAATGTTGGTTTCGACTAGTTAAATTAGGTCTAGTTACCTTCTCTCTATCTCCACTAGCTTAAAATATGACTTTCACCTACCAATAAAGAAGAGACATCAGATCAAACCTCTTGTTTATTAGGCAAGAAAGTGATCCTTAAGCTAATATGGGGCTCAACCAAGCCACAACTAAAGTTTTCCTCTTTGAGAGAGGACTTGACACAAACTAATATGTAGATGTAGAACTAATCTAAAACATGAAAAACCTATTTCACTAAAATGGGATAACCCTCTCCTAATCAGAGAGAAAGTTAACTAAAATAGGGGGAAGAACTAACATAATTCATCATGTGATTTTGTATTAATTAAAGGAAGTAGTTCACATTAACTAATACAAGTGAAAGTAAAATAAGCCTGCAAATGAATAATAAATAGTTATTAGTCACTACAGTAATAGTTCAATGAATTAAGATTGATTCCGATCTCGCTCTACCCTACAAAGATAGCTTTAACAAAGTTTCAACAACAAAATGTGAATGACACAACAATAGTGCATAATATCAAATAAACATAATCCAATTTAGAATAAACATCAAAAACAAAAATGAGACTTTAATAATGAGAAAATAATCATGAATTCTGGTAATTGTACACAAGAACAAGAATTAATTAAAACCATGTCAAAATTTTATTACCACAATTCCGAGAGTAGCTCTGACCCTTAATCAAAGTGCTTGCAATAGTGCAAAGTCCCTTTATAACAGAGCCATAACTTCTCTAGGATCTGCAAAATAAAACTCTCTACGCTCTACAATAGTGTGAAAGCACAAATTGAATTATTACAGAGCTCCCCTATGTGTGATCGTGACATCCTTTAACAAGATTGAATACATGGGTATTTATACAGATTTATAGACCTAACAGTATCCCTGATTCTCTCACGAAATGGAAAGTCGAATCTGGAAATCATTGCAACAAAGTGA
Source organism: Pinus tabuliformis (assembly GCA_031772625.1). Classification (NCBI taxonomy): domain Eukaryota; kingdom Viridiplantae; phylum Streptophyta; class Pinopsida; order Pinales; family Pinaceae; genus Pinus; species Pinus tabuliformis. The sequence continues at coordinate 550,118,547 of CM062806.1, read as the reverse complement.
TTTTCTTTAGCTGAAGAATTGATTTGATGCCCACGTGTTGGCCTTTTTAATTTCTGTTACATCAATCTTCCCAGTTTAGAACTGCATTGTGCCACATGGCATAGAGTGTTTGGAAATCCTAGATCGAGCTGTTACTTCCTCCTTATTGACCCCTGGTTCATCCCTGTTTCAGTCAAATAGAACTTATTAGTTCTAATTTTAAACTTAACCGAAAACCAAGTCGAAAACTAAACACACAAACTACCCGAAAAACCATTAAAAACAGACTTTTCAATTATTATAACAATGACCCCATATGGAAGAGACGAGTGGCAAGAACCGTGTGGTATTGGAGAAAAACTCATTACAAATTTTGAAATGAGACAACACAAAATATTTGCGATATTGGGTAGCTCCAATATGGAGCGGATGCGAAATCATATTTAACTATTTTTGATAACTATATCGGATGCGTAATATCAGAGGTTTGATATCGAAGGTTTTACAATTTTCCGATTAAACATGCAGACATGATATTCTGATTAATCGACGTTAATATGCATATCGAATCCGGATATTGAAGTGAATAGCGTGTCGGAGATCAGAGATCGGCAGGGTGATATATTAACACATCGGAGCGGAGGCCTTTAGGAAATATCAGAGGTGAATGGTTATCGGAAGTCAAAGGTCAGAGGCGAATGAATATCGCATATCGGAGATCAAAGGTTTTGAGTGGTGACACATAATAAAATTCTGATATGGGATTTTCCAATATAAGGGAGCGGAGGATGGTTATGTGGCATGTGTTATTTGCATTAGTCCTCCGTCCAATAAACTACAACCACTAATAAATGGGGCCATGACTTACGATCAGGGATTCAAAAAGGGATCTTTCGATATCATTTCGATATGTCGTAGCCATTTTATAAAAAGAACACATCCGCTCTATAATGTAAGCCAAAGCCACTATTTGGAAAATATAGCCACTAATAATAATAAATAATATCTTGGTCTCAGGGGCTATGTTTTATTAATCTAAGACGTTTAAAACAAAAACTTATTTACAAAGTTTATTAACAAACAAACTTAGGCAAAATATCAAAATAAAACATGTGTAGATAAATGACAAATTAGACTTGAAATGAAGTAATCACACTCAAAGTCTACATACAATGCAAAAAGGGTCGCCATGTCTATTATGATAGAATAAAATGGGGGTGTTATATTTTCATTACAACAATGACGACACACTAGGGAGAAGCAATTATCTCTGTCATAAAGATGCATAACTTAGTTTAAAAATGAAGGAGTTATAATTAGGTAATTTGAAATGCTCAAATTTAGATATCTTAACCATTTTGGCGCTATTATATGTTGTCAAATATATATACCATTATTGTGCATGAACTTGTAAAAATTTACCCCATGAATTTAATGTTTCAATAAATTTATATGTACAATAGTCAACTTAATTGGACATCAATTTTCGAGTAAACAAGCTAATCAAGAAAACATAGTATTAATTTAACTTCAATACCATAGGCATGGTCATTGCTGCCAGCAGGCGTCTATAGCCTCGATAGGGATGTCTTTTAACCCTTTTAGGTGTCAATGTCCCATCTATTAGGAATAAATGCATAGTTGAAAAAGATCATCTTAAATATCACTGTAATGACAATTCCATTCACAAGATCTAACATGGTGAACAATTCGGCTCGTGATGAGACCTCTTATCCTTCAACCTTGCGGTCGAAAGCCATTACCTTGGCTTGGTGACCAATAATGGTAATGTCACAATGGTAGAACTTATGATCATGTTAGGTCGGCTAGTGAAGAGATCTCCTATCCTTCAATTGACCATTTTTTGTTTGTTTGTTTTTTTTTAGAGATTACTTAATAGATGGGGTGGCATACTACTCCTTAAGAGAAAGGGACGACATTATTTTTTTAAGCTGACTACTATTCTCTTGACTAAACTTGCTCGCAAAAAGAACTCATGACTTTCAGTAACTGTTGTTAAATGTATTTTACTTTCTTTAAAGATAGGGGTTAAAGATAGTTCATTAACAAATAATGGAAAGTTTTAAACTCAAAGAACAAAAACCAAGGACTCTACTTTGTTAGGAAAGCTGAAAATGAACATAAACAAAAGCATCTTCATTGAAGTGATCCTTAGGGATTAGGTTCCGTTAATATAAATTAGATCATAAAAATGTCTCGCCCAATGATTATGCCAAGCTAAAAGAGAATACATTACTCCATTTTATTGTGAAATGAAATGAAAATAAAATCCATCTAAGACTAAAATTCTTATCAAGTCATAAAGAAGATAATTGAGAGAATAAACCTTGAGACACATCTTACAAGATAAATAGAGAATTAACATAAAAATAAGATTATGTTGATTTTATCTTGTAGGATGACTTGTTAATAAAATTCTTTTGTTTCAAAGCATAATTATTGATTTAGAGTTATTGTTGTATGCTTTGACAAGGATTTTATTACTTTTACAAATCTTGCTTAAAGATAGTTTGCGAGTCTTTAAAGATTGAACTTTAAGAATAAGACTGATAATCGATTTCAAAATGTAAGCAAAATTAGAAAAGAGAAAACTCCCTAATGCCATATGATGATTGTTCTTTTGAAATGTTTGTTGCCAACAAAGTTGAATCTACAAATCAAATCGATTGGAATCTGCAAGAAGAACAAGAAAATATAAGAAAGGAATAATCAGAAAAGAAAAAACTGAAATAAATCTCAAACCAGATGAGGATGAACATATAAATGTGTACCTGGAAGAATTCGATCATAATTTTACCCGATGAATCTTCATCTTCTCCCATGTCTTAATCAAAGTTCAAAACCATCTTCTTATTCAAATTAAAACCAATTTCTAAACTAGTCCTAATCCTAATCTAAAAAGTAAACTAAGACTAAGTAAAATCATACTTCCAATGAAGCGATTCAAGCATCTTATTTTCTGCATGAATATATACATCAAACATTAGTAACAAAAGTATAAATCTACTTAAACCAAAAGAAATAAATCTCAAAGCATTATGTACAACTATTGTTAATGTATGTAAAAGAAGTATCTTATTTACATTCACCCTATCTTGGAGATTTTCTTCTAACTAGATCTCGATGGGATTATAAAAATATGGATGGATATTAGTTAGAGGTTGGAAGTGATCCAAAGAAAAGGATAACAAGTTAGATTGTGAAAAGATTCTATTAAATGCAATGACCTGCATCAAATTGTCATTTTTATGTACATATGATGGAATATCATCAATTGTGTTAGATGGCTGGTCATGTTGTAAGAATACACTCTCTTTTTGGCACTGCTTTTGAGAAGAAAGAAGCAATTGATAAGAGATGAACATCAATTGAAATTGGAAGAGTAATAATTCTTGATGTTCATGATTATGATTTTAAACTTCATTTTACCTTTCAGGCAATGCATCAATTGAATGTTCAATATTGAACTTCTCAATATGCTAGCATATGACATTAAAAAATGAAAAATGAAAACATAAAATAGATCTGAAATCAAACAAAATAAGTGAAGGAACAATAATGAAATCAAGTAATAATTTACACTATTGTTACAACACAATTGGGACTGGTTTGAAGTGATTTCCTCTTCACAAGGATTGGCCAGAATAATGGAATTAGAATGATTTCCAACACTAATTTGTGAATTAGAGAGAGGATCATAATTATGAATAGAAGTGAGAATTTGATCATCATAAAAATCATAGATTGGAATGGGTTCTTGAATGTTAAAATCATGAGTATGATCAATTGTTTGAAAATGTCAACTAGTCAAAACACTTTCTGAGTTGAATTTATCTTCATTTTCAAGTATGATTTGACTTTGATAATGAGGATTTAATGTATAAGAAGATAAATCAACATCCTCAATGTCAAAGTAATTATTGTAAATGACTTCAGAACATTCATTAAAATTCTCTTCACTCTCATCCGATGTATCAAAACAAGAAGGAATATGGAGCACATGTTCATTAATGCCAGAAGAATGATCAATGAATGATTCTCTATCTTGATGAAAACTAATTGACAATTTATTTATATCAACCTCTCTATTTTCTAAAACAACATTAAAGTAATGAGGGGATAAATTGCTATCAACAATAATATTGGGATAGAGGTAAAAATGAGAATCAGAAGCAATGAATTTTAAAATATCTTTATTTGTGAATTCTTGTGCATTTTCTTCATTGTGAATTTCAGATTCCAGATCATTTACTTGGATAATTGTGGTTTCTTGAAGAATGTTCTCTGGATGCCCTGAATTTTGTATTTGATCAACATGATCAAATTTAGAAATTTGTATAGTAGGTCGCATATTATTGGAAATTTCAATTTATTCTTGTACTCATTGTTTTATAATCTGATTTTCTGACTTTAATTCATAGTGATTTTCAAATTTCGTGGTAGATGGTCCTTCAAATTTATTTGTGATTTCTTCTTGTAGTTGTTTATCAAATTCTTGCAAGATTTGTGATAAAGGTTCATTAGCTTGATTATCATTAACATTGTAAGAGGTGTGTACTAGATTTAAGAATTTATCATACATGGTTGAGGCCACTTCATCATGATTGATATGCACCTCTATATCATAGTTTTTGATAATACTACTGGAAGTTGAAGGAGAGTCATCAAAACTTGAAATTGTTTCATACAGATTTGAAATGGGAGGAAGAGAACAAATATATTCAAATTAATCTTTCAGCTCATTTCCTGAATGTTTATCTTCAACTTTGAATCTCAAGCAAATTAATTAAAATATAACAGTGAAGTCTAAGAGAGGTCCATTTTCAAATATTTGTAAATATCCTAATTCATCACATACCTGTTCATAATCATAACCGTCAAATTTGTAAAGGAACATTGTGATAAATTGATCCCAACTATGAATAGAAACAACTAGAAGAGATTGACACTAGTTTCTGGCTTTTCCTGAGAATGTAAGAGTAAAAATCTTGCATAGAATACCTTAATCAATATCATGAAAAGTAGATTTTGAATTTTTTTGAATAAATTGTAAGGCATGATCAAATACAAAAGCATTCTTCTTACCATTAAACTTTACCTTTGACAAGCGTCTTACTATTTCTGGTGGATTATTAGCAGATGCACGTCCATAGATACAACTCCAAATGGGAAGTTTAAGAGGATCCATTATGATTAAAATAAAAACCTTAAAATATAAAAACTCGAAAAGGAAACAAGTATTCAGACCCTCCTTCTAGTGCCAAAAATGTTGAAGGCTCAAAAATCTATGCCTACAACATTCTAAGGGAGACCGCCTGATCAGGAACTTAGAACAACTCCTTTTCCGTTGAAATGGTGGTCATGACTGGTTAAACTAGGTCCAATTATCTTATCTTTATCTTCGATGGCTTAAAATATGACTTTCACCTATTAATAGAGAAGAGACATCAGATCAACCCTCTTGTTGATCAAGTAAGAAAGTGATCCTTAAGATGATCTGGGGCTCAACCAAGCCATAACTAAAGTTTTCCTCTTTGAGAGAGGACTTGATGCAAACTAAGATGTAGATGCAGAACTAATATAAAACATGAAAAACCTATCTCGAACTAGAATGGGATAGCCCTCTCCTAATCCGAGAACAAGTTAACTAAAACAAGGGGAAATAACTAACATAATTCATCATGTGATTTTGTATTAATTAAATGAAGTAGTTCACATTAACTAATACAAGTGAAAGTAAAATAAGGCTGCAAATGAATAATAAATAGTTATTAGTCACCACAAGAATACTTCAATGAATTAAGATTGATTTCGATCTCATCCTATCCTGCGAAGATAGCTTTAACAAAGTTTAATAGCAAAATGTTAATGACACAGCAATAGTGCATAATATCAAATAAACATAATATTGTTTAGAATAAAGATCAAAAACAAAAATGAAACTTTAACAATGAGACAATAATCCTGCATTCCAGTAATAGTACACAAGAATAAGAATTAATTAAAACCATGTCAAAATTTTATTACCACAGTTCCAAGAGCATCTCTGACCCTTAATGAAAGTGCCTGCAATAGTGCAAATTCCCTTTATAACAGAGCCATAACTTCTCTACAATCTCTACAATAAAACTCTCTGCGTTGTACAATAGTGTGAAAGAACAAATTGAATTATTACATAGCTCCCCTGTGTGTGATCGTGACCTCCTTTAAAAAGATTGAATATAGGGGTATTTATACATATTTATAGAGCTAACAGTCTCCCTGATTCTCTCGAGAATGGAAAGTTGAATTTCGAAATTGTTGCAATGAAGTGATGTTCTTTAGTCGAAGAATTGATTTTATGCCCACATGTTGGCCTTTTTAATCCCTGTTACAACAATCTTTCCAGTTTAGAACTACATTGTGCCACATGGTAGAGAGTGTTCAAAAATCTCAGATCGAACTGTTACTTCCTCCTTATCGACCCTAGGTTCATCCCTGTTTCAGTCAAACATAGTTAATTAATTCTAATAATAAACTTAACCGAAAACCAAATCGAAAACTAAATGCACAAACTACCCGCAAAACCATTAAAATAGAATTTTCAATTATTATAACAACAACCCCATATGGAAGTGGCAAGTGGCAAGAACCGTGTTGTATCGAAGAAAAGCTCATCGCAACTTTTGCAATGAGACAACACAAAATATTTGTGATATTGGGTAGCTCTGATATGGAGCAGATGCAAAACCATATTCAACTCTTTTTGATAACTATATCGGGTCTGTAATATCAGAGGTTTAATATTGAAGGTTTTACAATTGTTTCAATTAGATGGGTGGATGTGATATTCTGATTAATCAACATTAATATGCATATCGGATCCGGATATCAGAGTGAAAAACGTGTTGGAGATCAAATATTAGCAGAGTGATATATCGACATATTAGAGCAGAGGCCTTTAGGAATATCAGAGGTGAATGATTATCGGAAGTCGAAGGCGAACGAATATCGCATATCAGAGATCAAAGGTTTTTAATGATGACACATAATAAAAATCTAATATGGGATTTTCAGATATAAGGGAGAGGAGGAGGTTTATGTGGCATGTGATATTTGCATTAGTCCTTGTTACACAACATTTTGTCATTGTCCCTGTAATCCCCGTCTACGATCTTGGAGGACCTCTACAATGTACCCGACATGCTTTCCTATCATGAAGAAACTCCCATTGATTCCTCTTCATGAGCAAAACAATTCCGTTTTGCATCATTTCCAAAAAATCTTTTGTTTATCCCAGTTTACAAGACCGACACTAATGACCCGTGTCTTCCTCGTGCTGATATATAGGGATTACAACTATCCCTAGCACCAATCGAATCGATTGAGCCCTTTCGTAGTTGCGCTGATCCTCTTTTGGAAAGTTTTTTAAATATGGAGCCAAAGCTTCCAGCTCTAGAAGCTTTGTAACGGAAGTCTGGTAAATGGTTAGGCCGGATGGAGTCGAGGAGGTCAGTTTGGGCTCCTTTCCCCTATTAGGATGGAACTAATCCAAGAGATAAGGCTCTCTCCCATGAGGAGAGGAACCATCTCCCCTCCATCCAAGCTATATAAACCACTCTTTTTCCCAAACACAAGTTAACTTTTAGTGCTAATTAAGGTCTGGGTAAAGTTTTGATTTTGGAGTAGTCAGCAAGCTACCCATAGTTTGTAGCTTTCTAGCTTATGTTTAAGGGAGAATAGTGAGTTTGGTTTGGTGTGAAGACTAAACTTGTGGTGCCGATAAATTCTAAGTGTGGACACGAACAATTCCTCTAGCCCGAGAGAGCGGGTCTAGCGACAAACAAACAATCTATGGAAGATCTCCTTAAGCTAGAATCAAATAAGAGGGCCTACCTCTTAGTACGTTATTCCTCTTGGTGACAACCTTGCTTCCTCGCTCCAGCTATCTTCAGTTTCCTTCCTTCGAACACCTGAAACAAGTCAACAACAACAAGCAACAAACGTGATAACATACAAATTTCATTCAACCTACTTAACAGGTCAAGAAACATTAAGATATAAATATGTGAAATGACATTTCATGTAGGAAATCAATCAATAGTTGCATCTATATTAGTTCAAGAGGAGATTACAACCGATGTCTTGACGTTGCTATTCCCCTTGGACATATCCGGATTCCCACATACTTCTGCTAGCATCTCATGGATAACCTCAACAATGGTAGTCTTAAGGCTCTTCCCTTTAGTCTTCACACCAAACCAAACTCATAATTATCCCTTAAACACAAGCTAGAAAGCTATAAACTATGGGTAGCTTTCTGACTACTCCAAAATCAAAACTTCAGCCAGACCTTAATTAGGACTAAAAGCTAACTTGTGCTTAGGAAAAAGAGAGGTTTATATAGCTTGGATGGAGGGGAGATGGTTCCTATTCTCATGGGAGAGAGCCTTATCTCTTAGATTAGTTCCATCCTAATAGGGGTTAGGAGCCTAAACTGACCTCCTCGACTCCATCTAGCCTAACCATTTACCAAACTTCTATTACAAAGCTTCTAGAGATAGAAGCTTTGACTCCATATTTAAAAAACTTTCCAAAAGAGGATCGACGCGATTGAGAAAGGGATCAGTCGATCCAATCCACGCTAGGCACAATTGTAATCCCTGTATATCGGCACGAGGAGGACATGGGTCATTAGCGCTAGTCTTGTAAACTAGGATAAACAAAAGATTTTTGGGAAATGATGCAAAAGGGAATTGTTCTGCTCATGAAGAGGGACACACTGGGAATTTATTCATGATAGGAAAGCATGTCGGGTACACTGTAGAAGTCCTCCAGGATCGTATACAGGGAGTACAGGGACAGTGACAAAATGATGTGTAACAGATGCCCCCTAAAGCATGAAGGTCGAGCTAGAGTGAGGGGTGAAATGATTTACAAGTGGAAGCGGGGAACTAGAGTCCATCATCAGAAAACCTGCAAGAAAGCATAGATACATATACATCACTGAAAACTCTAAATAATAATACATGAATCATGGTATGGACGCAACCATCTAGAGAATGATCATGTAAATGGATCCTAGGCATGGGCGCAACCATCCAGTGGAAAGGATCATAATGAAACCAAGGTATGGTCATAGCCACCTAATAATGAGAAGGATCACATATAACAACTCATGGTATGGTCACAACCATCCATCTGAAAGAGACATGTATATCAACATGACCATGTCACATCGCCTCACAACCTGGACTTGTGTAATCTTAGCCCAGGGTCTTGCGCTCCAAACGACCCAATCAAAGTACAAATCTTGACATGCGAATGAATGTGTTGAAGTTGAACATGCCAGGAAGTCGCTTGATTACCGGTCAATGATGTGAATTGTTAACAAGAACAAGAGAAATCACCAATAATGACAATGGCTCTCAAGGTATTGGCAACACAACTCACAGAATATGAATAAAGGAACTAATTTCGAACACCCATGAAATCACCCGATCGAAAGCCAATGATGTGAACTTGTCATCAAGTGTAAAGAACTTGCCATCAGGGCATTCAAGCTCTAAGAAACTGGAAGGGAGTCTCTCGGCCAGCTTCTTGGATAATGAGCTGAAGTCGACAGGAAGCGACCGTGTCGAAGGAGGGCCATGATGTATCCCACATCATCGACACGAGACAAAGGGATGCAAATGATTTCAGATGATACAAAGGATCAAGAGTAAGTGTAACTACAGAGGGACTAACTCTTGAACATATCGGCGACACGATTCTGGAGTTTGGCAGCTTTTGGATCCATAGGATCGGTGGTCATGATGACGTGGCAGAGATCAAATGGAAGGCAAAAATGAACAACCCAACCCAGGAAGGTCATTGATGAAAGGAGGATATCCCAAATCGACACGAAATAGAAAGTGTCATGTTCAAGAGTGAGATTCCGACACAATTGATAATATTTCCAATTTCCCCCACCATTTCTGGAAGGTACCCCAATTATTTTTTATTGCAAGCTTGAAGGGGATATCATGTGCTCGCACTATAAGTTCATCCTTCGGACGAAGCCGACCTAGTAAGTTTAATGAGCCCTAGAAAGGAGAAGCTCATGTTCATCATGGCAATGAATCCAATGTCGTTTGATGTTTTAACGAGTCCAACAAAGGTGTAATTCAATATCTTTTTCACGTATAGAGAGTTTGAAAAATACACGGAAAATAAAACTTCACATGGTCCCCTTTTGTACATTTGTGTCTCTTGAGCCTTAAAAAGGGGTAAACATATACTGAGTGCACGACGTTTTGCAGCCTTTAACGAGTTCAAAATGAAAAAATCTCGGCAACCTTTTCATGTTTAAAGAGTCAGAAAAGAGCTAAAAGCAGACCCCTCATTTGTATTCTCTTTAATGAGTCAAAAAAGGGAAAAAAACACTCGACAATCTTTTCATCTTTTACAAGTCAGAAAAGAGCTTAAAGATGACTCGTCCTGGAGGAACGAGTGGTATAAAGGGTAGCAACTTATTCCGGTAATGGAGGAACTACTCAAAACATGTAATGGTCAAGAGGCTAGCTAATAAAACCACTCATTGTTGCGGTTCCTTGGGAAAGGAAAAACAACCAAGGCTCATCTAGCAGAAATCAGCTGATTAAAATGACAATCACGAGATATAAATCAGGCACGGTTTCGTTTTTACATAAGCTTGAACCATGGATAACTCTTCTTTGATTTAGTTTCATGTTTACATAAGCTTGAAATGAAAAACTATGCTTGAGATAAGTTTGTATGCCCCCGACATAATGACTCAATTCGAAGTACATGCCCCCCAAGCTTCATTTCAGTCAATTAGGTGGATGGAATGAAGGTTCACTTTCGAGATCCAGGAAAGACTCGACTGGGATTTTACGAGATCTTAATCAAAGACTTGATTTGGAAAAGGGATGTGCTTCATTTTTTAATGAGGTTGACACAGTAAAAGAACTATCCTCAAGACCCTTGTTTCATTTTTTAATGAGGTTGTCACAAGACAAGTAACCATCCTCATGACTCCTTGTCACCAGTATTGTCGCCAGACACAAGGCTAGGAACTATCCTCACCACATCTGTTCATGAACCATACAAGAACATAGCTCCCAAGAGGTCTTCACTAAATGGAAGAACCACGCTCTGGGAGGAATACATTTCATTTGGTACTGAAGACAGATCGGGTTCCAAAACCCCCAATACACAATGTACTATACCATTTGTGTGATCATCAACAAATGCGGAGATGGAATGGGTAGCCACATAATTGACCTATGGCAGAGGAAGGTACTCCTTGCAAACAAGAGCCAATAGGGGATGATGGTTGCAAAGGAGGCACCTGGTGACCAATGAACGACAATTGATCAAAGGTCACTATTCTCCCTTCATGTAGACAACAAACCAAACGGAAAAGCAAAGAAACAAGAGCTCCCATGACATAAACATAGTCGCGTCCAAGGAGAATATTGAAATCTAATGGACCTTGGACTACCATCATGTCTATATAGACAGTCTTTCCTCCCAAAGTAATAGGGAACTTCAGAAGGACCCCCAAGGGTTAACTGGTTCCTCTGTTGAAAGCTAATAGATTCTGAGCGACAAGCACAAACTGTGGGGAGCCCAAAGCTTGCCAAATAGTAGAAGACATGATGTTATCATACGCACCTTCATCTAATATAGTGCCATGTACTAGCATATTATAGGCTTGTACTATAATCTGCAAAGGCACATAAGATAGGAGGTAGAATACAATCAATTGAATCTAATCGAAAGAAACGACATAACTACTTGGTGGGGGTATCATATGATTGGCCCCATGCTCTACAGGAGAAGGAGAAGGACTCTCTTGAACAACTGGGATGGGAGGGTCACTCTTCGATTCATGATAATCTGAGGAGATGAGAAGAACGTGAGTAGTATGATCACTACTCTCTTTGGACTGAAAGCGGATCTAGGTCGACACTCTTTTCGATCGAAGGTTGGTCGGAAACAGACATAAGAGAGTCATGCTCAAGAAGAGAGGAAGAGCAGGATGGGCAAGAGATGAATCCAAGTCAATCTCTTTACCAACTAGGAGAGGGTTCGAAGAAATCCTCTGATAACCAACAAGAAGTTGGGGTTGAGGAGCTACAAGGTTTTCCAAAAATTTGGAAGCTTTATCCATAAGAGGAAAAAGGTGAAGAAGATTCTCTCCTTCACATAACCTACAAAATAATTTTATCTTCCCTTTCTTCTTACCATCGTTAGTTGAAGGTGTAGCATAGACATGATCTCCAGAGGTCGACGGGGATGATCGATTCAAGTCTTGATACCATACCTCTCAGGCTCTAGGGACACCAGGAGAGACTCGAAGGAGATGGTCACCCTTACACAACTTGAAAGGGAATCTAACCTTCTGTGGAGGATCGGAAGGTTTGTCAATAGGAAGTGCGTTTAGAGCAATAGCTGCATGATTCGCCTCTCACTTATCTGACTTCTTCTTCTTAGCCTCCTAGTTACTAGATTTGAAACTATAGAAATAGGGGAAGAAGGTGAGAGGTCAACTTTAGAATCAATGTGATGTGATTCAAATGAAGGAGGCATTTGCACAAGAGTCAAAACACTCGGGACCACCGAGGTCGAAAATAACCAGATAGGTAAACCAATGGTTAACCTAGGGAGGGACAATGCTTCCATATAAGGAGGACCAACATTTCCAAAAGAAGGAAAAGGACTAGGATTCCCATCGGAGGGGAACCCTTGACTGGTACACTCTAGGAATGTTGCCATTGGAATCAACTTTTAAAGAAACAATAAGGAAGATAACTTTAACCAGGAATATTTCTTGGGCAATTAATTTTAAGATACTGAAACAAAACTTTTCCTTTTCATATTTTAAGAGTCGAGAAAAGGACAAAAGGTGACTCTAGTCGCTTTCAAAATTAACGGGCTCGAAAGGACAAGTGCTCGATGATCTTTTCAAATTTAAAGAGTCAGTAAAGATAAAAAATGACTACTAAGGGTACTCTAGGCATAAGGATTACCAGGTAACTATGAACTACAAAATAACTCCCAACGAACTGAGAAGTACGGGCAGGCAATCTCTCCGAATGTTGTGTTTAGTGTATCATGTTTACAAGGTGGCAGACTCGGCTTCCACTGGATAAAGGATCACAAACCTAGTGGGGTCTCCCTTTATATACATGACGGTATGGGGAGCAAAAGTCCGTACTAGTGTTGTCTAATGCCGAAGCGAACGACAGTTGCTAGGTTTAAAGATGCCGAAAAACGTCTCTAGCCTAGACCATTAAATGTGAGCATTAATTTTCAATGCTTCCTTAGGTTAATTCAATAGATTATAATAGTTGATCTTGAATTAGGTTTCAGTTACAAGGCCCTACCGCTGTCATCTCACAAAACTCCTACATGCAGCTATGTGAGAAAAGAGATATTTGTCTTCAATGAAATTTAACGCTAATTGAGAGATAGGGAACACAAAATCAATGCAACAATCAAAGAATGAAGTCTTTCTCTATTAAATCTCCTAAATGCACTGAATCTCCCCTTAACAACAAAAGAAGTTTCATTTAATTTCCAATGCTTATGATGATGCAATTATAGGTTCTTAATGATGCTACCAATGCAATATTTTCGCTTAAGTAAACTAGAATGATGTTCTTCTTTTCATAAAATGCAAAATGAATCTTTCACATAAAGCACTTTTAATGAAACTTTTCACAATTCTGAACGAACAAGCATCAATCAAATCCAAAGCATGATAAATGAAACTAAAAGCAACTTCTTACCTGAATCACATAAACCAAATACACAAATTATTTAATTGATAGACCAAGCAATGTAATCTATGGTCGCAAAGAGAAAAGAGACACTTGAAATAAGAGAACAAACGAGACTCTTTCACTCATTCAATTGAAAATGAAGCAATGAAGATGTTGCGACTGAAAGATGGATTAAATGAAGCAGAAAATTAGAAACTTGACATAATGAGTTAACAAACAAATGAACGGTAATTGACCTAGATTCCCTTGGGTCATAGAAACCATCCAACAAACTCAAAAAAATCAAGCAATGAAACTTCAAGCCAATCAATCAATCAAAACCAACAAACAAAGCATCCTAGTTACTTTTGGGCGGAAGAAGAGAGTCTGAGGGTCAAGACACAATGGCACTGGAATGGGGGAAATTCTGATTTATTCTTAACTTAGAGACCAACACTACTACCTAATTGACAACTAGCACTGATCAGCATGATCGACATGATTGGCCAGACTACAACTAGAACTAATGGGCTGATCGATGCGATTGGCCAGGCTACAAGTAGCGTTGATCGAGGGATTCAAAGAAAAAATAAAAAAGAACTTCACACAGGGTCAGACTTAACACATCAGAGGGTGGGCTAAACCAAACAAGCACACAAACCAAGCTAATGAAGCTTTCTAGTCAGGGAGAACACATGCTAAACAAGCTTAGAGGCAGAAATCGAGAGAGCAAGACACACTGGCCGAGATCTAGGAAAAACCATAATCTTTACCTATAGGCATCGGCACGGCTGCCAAACTAACAACAAGTGCCTCAAAAATGGTAGTCTCAAGGCTCTTCCCTTTAGTCTTCACACCAAACCAAACTCACAATTCTCCCTTAAACACAAGTTAGAAAGCTACAAACTATGGGTAGCTTGTTGACTACTCCAAAATCAAAACTTCAGCCAGACCTTAATTAGGACTAAAAGCTAACTTGTGCCTGGGAAAAAGAGAGGTTTATATAGCTTGGATGGAGGGGAGATGGTTCCTATTCTCATGGGAGAGAGCCTTATCTCTTGGATTAGTTCCATCCTAATAGGGGAAAGGAGACCAAATTGACCTCCTCGACTCCATCCGGCCTAACCATTTACCAGACTTCCGTTATGAAGCTTCTAGAGCCGGAAGCTTCAGCTCCATATTTAAAAAACTTTCCAAAAGAGGATCGACGCGATTGAGAAAGGGCTCAGTCGATTTGATCAGTGCTAGGGATAGTTGTAATCCCTGCATATCGGCCTGAGGAGGACACAGAAGAATTTTGGGAAATGATACAAAATGGAATTATTCTGCTCATGAAGAGGGACACAATGGGAGTTTCTTCATGATACGAAAGCATGTCGGGTATACTGTAGAGGTCCTCCAAGATCGTAGACGGGGAGTACAGGGACAATGACAAAATGTTGTGTAATTTTCCTCCGTCCAATAAACTACAACCACTGATAAATGGGGCCAAGACTTATGATATCAAGGATTTAGAAAGGGATCTTCTATTATCATTCCGATATGTCGTAGCCACTTTATAAAAAAGAACACATCCGCTTTATAATATAAGTCAAAGCCACTAATTGGAAAATATAGGCACTAATAATAATATGAAGATTTTGGTCTCAGGGGCTATGTTTTATTAATGTAAGATGTTTAAAACAAAAACTTATTTACAAATTTTACTAACAAACAAACTTAATCAAACTTAGGCAAAATATAAAAATAAAACAAGTGTAGATAAAAGAAAAACTAGACTTGAAATGAAGTAATCACACTCAAATTCTACATACAATGCAAAAAGGGTCCCCATGTCTATTATGATAGAACAAAATGAAGGTGTTGTGTTTTCACTACAACAAAGCCTCATTGATAAAAAGGCTTCTTAGGATCAGTTTGTAACTTTTTGTCAATTCAGTTTTGGAGCTCTCTCTCTCACACTCTTGGACACTTAGAGTTTTCTTGGAGCATTCTAGCTTTGGAGAAAAGAAGGGAAAAGTAAGCAAAGGAAGAACAAGGAAAACAAAGAGCAAGCAAGGAAGATCAGGATCAAGCAACTTCAACAAGAATACTTGCAAGTAACATATCACATTTGTAATTTCCTAGCTGGTTTTGACATGCATGGCTTTGCATGTTGGTATTTGGTTCTCTAACTGTTGGTGGCATGGCCTTGTCAAGTTATGATAGTGGTTTTCAACCTTGCATTGCCTTTTTCTAGTTAGCCATGGTGTGATGGGATTGTTTCTCGATTTTGAGCTTCGGAATTGCCGGATGGTTTTGGAATCTGGGGCGAAGGCGGTCTCAGGAAAATTCATAAAGGCCTAGGAATCCCTTGACCAATTTTGGTAGGATACACGGTAAAGCCTAAGGGTGGAGTCTTAGTTTAGGGCCTAGTGATCTGGTGAGGATTGCGGTAAAGTCTGAGAGACAAGGAAATATAAAATTCCTCAAGGATATTAATGGAGTCCGAAGGCATTCCAAGCTCGGTTTGGTTTTGTGGTCTCGGTGCCGGTTTGGTGAGATCATAGTTTTGTGAGGGTGGAGGTGGTTGTTGAGCTAATTTATGGTCCTAAATTAACACAATTATTTCTTATCAATCCGGGTTGTTTATGCTTTGAGGCAAGTTCACTATATGTGAAGATCATATATAACCAAAACTTGAAAGATAAGTTATTCAAAAGCTAAAAGTAATACATCTTATAACTCTAATTCAATCAGCTTAAAAAGAGAGAAACATTGAAAGGGTTATTGACCTCAAGAAATCCACCTTCACCTCAATTATCACTTAATGAATTAGAGATTGAAACCAAAAGCTTAAGATGGATAAATTATTAATGAAAGAAGCTCTTAACTTAAGAGACACATAAGATATTCCATCATAATTCATTCATCTCAATATCTAAATCTTAATGGAAATAAAACTACTTGCGTGCAAACAAAAGAAACTAGTTTTGATTCATCATTTTAGCAGAAGGGATGCCCAACTTGAACACCTATTTTTCCAACTCAATAAAGTGATGAATAAGCTATTAACAAATGAAATCAATCGCTATGCATGAACCATAAAGCAAACTGAAATAAAGCTTTGAAAAACTAGTGCTACAATCAATCAGATTACAAGGAAATAAAACTAGTTAACAAGGAAGTGTACTTAGCTTGGAGTGGGGGCCCTCCACCCTTGCCTTGCACACTTTGAGAGGTGATATCAGAAACTTAGATCAGTCACATATCCATAGCATTGCACAAAAAAATAATAATAACACAAGTCTTCAAATTAACTTCTCAATCCAAAGATGTCACAACATAAAAGTATATCACTAAATCAATACATAAGCCATCAAAGTTTTGGCTTTAAATAAGAAGTCTCATGAACAAACTGATCTATATTCACTCAAAAAAACCCATCTACTCTCATCCACCTATCCAAGTCGAATTCATTATCCCCATCCCAAGAAAGATGACCATTCCTATGAAATCTCAAAACAACCCTATTTCTATGGGATTCCTGCATGACTAGTCATGGTTGACTAGCACCAAATGGGCCTAATAAAGCTTGTTCTGTTCGAACTAAGAATTGCTGGCTTAGTCCTAGTTCCCAAGCTATCCATCCATGCATTCCATTCGTGCCCAAGTGTCCTGCAACCATATCAACCATAGAGCTATTGCGGGAATTTCTGAATCTGCCAATTTTGAACTAAAAACCAAATTTTCATAAAAACTTTAGAAATTGAAAAATTAAAATTAAATACCTGAATGGATATCAAATATACATCAAAATGGGATAAATGAAGGGAAAATGGATGGAAAATAGATGGATAAGTAAGTTTCTTTGAGCAAAAATAAGACCAAAACTAAGGCTCAACATCTCTCCCTTGCTTATCATCAAGCATGTCCCCATGCTTGCTTGCTCCTCTTTGACCTTCGCCTTTCTGTAGTAGATGTTGTACCTGTAGATGCTTCCTATTGTGCTGCCCTGGCCAAACAATCCAAACCTCTATCATGTCTCTCCCTAAACAAAGCTGCTTTGACCTTTTGTTTTTCATATTTTGCCTGCCACATGTTCTTTTCCTTTAGACATTTAAATGCTTGCTTAGAAAGTAGATCATTTTTCCTTTTTAGCCTCCCCAATTCTTCATTCAATTTCTCATTTGCCTTGACCAATTTAGCATTATCTTTCTTATTTGCCTTGTTTTGTTCTTTTAATTGCTTCTCTAAGATTTTGCTAATTTCCAATTGGTCAGTTAGATCCCTGATTCTTCCTAAATTAAGTTCTCTCTCAAAATTTTGTGTTGTTTTCATAAGTGATGCTGCTGCTGCACCATCATATGAAGAATCCTTCTCAAATGCCTCTTGTGCAAAATCATTTTCTTCTTGCTGTCTTGGGGAATATGTTTCTACTTCCTTCTCTAAGTCAATGGGACTCTTATTCCTAAATCGCCTAGGAATAGACATAACAGATGTTTCATTTTTTTGCATGGCCATGCTGTTCTGTTGTTTGGCTCTTGTTCTAGGATATAAGGGTGAGTTCATCAATCCTCTGTTTTCCTGCTCTGTTTTATCCTGTACCTCATGAACCTGTTCAATGAATTGATTTTTAGATATGAACTCTCGCCACACTATGCCCTGTGATCTCACCTGATACTCAACTAGGATTTTGATTAATCCTTGATGGTATATCTGTCCTGCTTTAGGCTTGTGTTCATGTTTGACTGTTTCAATCATTCTCAAAATGCTCCTATATAGGAAATAAGGCAATTTAATCCTATCCTCCCCTTTTATATGCTGCAGAAGTCTGACATGATACATGTGAGCCATGCTATACCCCCTATCACAGGTCAAAAACTTTTGGATAACCAAAACCAACTCACCCCATGGTTCATTAAACCATTCCCTGGGTATCCCTTTTGTTCTGTCAAATGTCCCTTTCTGGTTCTTCTCAAGAAAGAAAGTCCAGGATTTCTCTTTAAAGTGCAGGCCTTTGTAATACTTCTCACCTATCATGGGCAGATCTAAAGCTTGGAAAGATATTCCTGGGTTACAGGAATAATGACATCTCCCACCCGTGTCTGGTCTTGATTGAAATTGTTTATAAAATCCCTGGTTATTTGTTCAGAGTGGCCATCAAATTTTTGTAGGAAACTTATCATCCCAGCTTGGTAAAGTTTTTCTATAGTTTCCTTCCCCCAACTCTCTATCTGGAATTTTGGCTCTACTCTGATTGACATTGCTTCTGTAAACCAATGAATAAATTCCTCTGCTGTTACTAATTTCATTTTGAAAGAAAGATATAATTATTTGTTTGATTTCGAAATGAAATTTTTGAAGGCAAAGAACCTTACCTTCCTCTTTTCAATCAACTCAATTCACCTATGTTTGACTATGCCCTCTGCAACAAAACTATTTTAATCCCTGTTCAATGCAACAAATGCCTGTATACCCTGTTAATATGTTGCCCTCTGTTTTTGAAAACAAAAATACACATACAAACAATGTTTATACATGCTCCTGGTCCTTATTTTGTTTACCAAAATTCAAATAATTGATTACTGTTTATGTTTTAACCAGGAAAACTGTGTAGTGCACATACATTTGGCTCTCGGCCTCACCAACAAATGTTCAAAATGCTCTCGGCCTAACCCAATATATCGTTTTAAAGAACTTTTGACTGAAAAATTTTGACTGTGTAATGTGCCAAAATTATGCACACGACCTCAATTACCAAATCACATACCAAACTACACTCAGGTGCAACAGAGCTATGAGCACGAAGGCACTTAGCCTTAGCATGGCAACTAGAGGGCTATTCACATACGCTCAGCCTCTAAACACAAATAAACACAACGCATTTGAAATCATGCTTGCGGCCTCATAAACAAATTGCAAATACTCCTGGCAAAACACAACCCTCGGCCCATCAAAATTTTACAAAAACCGCTTCTCGGCTGTCTCATAAAAACTCTCGGCCTCAAAACAAAAACAAATAACAGCACATTCAAATGGTTTCGACATGCAATCCTTTCATCAAAAATGGCATTATGCATTCAATCCTTAAAGCATATCAATCCCCTGTTTTGATGTAAATCAGTGCGCAACAAGGGTTATGGATGCGTTTTGTTTTAACTGTTTGACAATACAAATGCAACGCGCATTCTACAGCGCTTTTCATTGCCATTCACCGCCATTCAACATGCAATAACACTGCACTGTGTGCCTCCTTAGTTTATGGGTTTCATTATTGACACGGCACAACATACAACTCCACATATAATGCTAAAATCTACGTGTTGACCATGCAAACCATTCGCATTTAAGTGAGACCTAATCCACTAAGGATTCATACCAACATTCATGCAGCAAATCAACGAGTTGGGGCTACGATTTCGGCTTACCTTAGATCACCGAGCACCTGGAGGGATATCGGCGCTCCAAATCTTGGTTTAACCGTTCAATTTGACTGGTGGCAAGGCAAACAATCATTATCATAAATGACTGAGAGTCTAACTTTGATTCACTATGCCGAGCTTTTAAACAACCAACACCTTACCTTATTGAATCCCTGAAAATCCGTTATTTCAAACATCAAACCCAGAACGATTTTCCTCTTTAAATTCTCCCGACTCAGTTCGCTTTTCTTTTCACTAGGCTGCAGCTTCAAACGCCATTTTTCTGAGCTTATGCGGTGATGAGGATCATGGTTTAACACGACACAGGGTTATTGTTTGAACTACACAAAAGCTTGGTCAGTGTTCATGACCGTTTCAGGCTGTACCGAAATGTATATCCATTGGTGTTTAAAAAGTTGTGGCTTACATGGCCGTCCTATTGACCAGTCGCCCGACTGTGTCATGAGGATGGCCAAGTCATGGCTTGGTACGCATGATCCCTGCGAGTGCTGAACAAATCACCATGCCACTGTGTTAAGTGCTGGCCGGTTGTCGTATGGGATTACTTGTTTAATTCATTGCAATGGTTTATCATCATACCCACCGCCGTATGCTTGCACTACCATATATTCACTGCTTGCTGTGTAATGATATGTTATGCAATGATGTTTGAATACCATTTCCCACCGTAATGTTCTAATGTTTGTTTATTCACAGCCGTCCACCATATTTCATAAACGTCGATGCATGAACCTTTGCTTGTAACTATGTTATATTCCATACCTTATACCATATGTATGAACCATATGCGCGTTTATTTATGTGCAACACATATATATACCTTTTACCATATACCATATGCGCGTTTGGTAATAGAAATGAATATAGCGCATTCACACACTTTGTCAAACTATGGTATATATATTGTTTGATATAATATTCTTTGATTTCCATATAGCGCATAAGTTTTTGACTTTATATAACATAGTTTTATAATTTTAAAATGACCATTGGGGTCATGTTTAAAATTATTACCATCACTAATGCTCTGAGTTGCCTGAATTTGTATGTGCAGGTTGAAAGTTGTCCCAGTTTGGCCTTTTTAAGCTTGCAAAGAAAAATACTTAGGGGTAGTAGGGTTAGTGAAAAGAGGGAATATGTATGGAAATGAAAGGGAATAGGGTTATAATGTATAAGGGTTATAGGAATATAGGATATAAATGATAATGAATATCCCCAGGTACTAATTTCAACTTAACAAAAACTAAAAATTTCTAAGAAAAATTTGAATTTTTAAAGCACAAAATGACCACATATACTCCCCTGGATGATGGCTGTACAAGTAGGATGAAATCAATTGATCAGATGTTGTAGATGGATTCAAATGTAGACTTTATTGCTGCTCCTTGTTCTTCATGTTCTAATTCTTGAATTGATAATCAGGTCCCTCTGTAATGATTCATTGTTTCAGGTCCCTTTTTCTGCTTACAAAAGATGCACATGTTGTGTTGACATTGGCAGGTCTTTCAGGTCCCTTGGCAATGATTTGTTATATCAGGTCCTTCTAGTGACAATACAGGTCTTGTTTCCAGCTAAAGAGATGATGGTTGCAACTTCAACTGTCCACTTAAAGAGAAAATGTAAGTCTCCCCCCTTGTTGAAGAGATTGCTTGTCCTCAAGTCATTGGTTGGTGGAGTGTACCTGCAGTAAAGATATCTGAGAACATTAGAACAAGTAGAAAGAATTCATAGAGTCCAAGTTGCCCTGGTTTTCCCCTATGAATTCGTGCTTGCAATGTGTCAGTTACCTGGTTTTCACTTGCAAACAATTTATTTATTTTGATGTTTTATATATATATATATTTTTCTCTCTCTGTTTTTTTTTCACTTTTTTTTTTTAATTTTATTCAACTAGTAGACTGGAAGATGGCGGATCCTGCGCCATGAGTTCCAGTTCTGTGTCTTCGATCAGTTGTTTCATAAATGCTTCTTTACTGATAGGCCTATTATAAACTTTGAGCCTATGTCCATTCACTATAAATGAGGTGGAATCATGGTCGATTGTCTTGATCCTTACTGCTCCATTGTCAAAGATTTCGTCAATTTAATATGGGCCTAGCCAGTGTGTTGTGAACTTTGCTTTGAAGTCTTTGAATTTGGAGTCGAAAAGAAATGCCCAGTCTCCCTTGTGAAATGTCTTTGTTTTGATGTATCTGTCGTGCCACTTCATTCTTTGTTGTTGCACTAATGTAGTATGTTCCAAAGCTTGCTGACGATGCTCATCTAACTGATTCAGTTCCATGATCCGTTGCTGTTGTGCTTCTGTCAAGTCGAGTCCTAGTTCAGCTGCTAGTCTGTATGTATGTATCTGAAACTCTATAGGAATTAGAGCCTCCTTCCCATATACTAACTGGTATGGACTGAAACCAGTTGTTGTTTTCCAAGTGATCCTATAGGCCCAGAGCGCGTCTTTTAATTTTTCAGACCAGTCTTTTCTATTCATCTGTACTGTTTTTGTCATAATATTTTCCAGGACTTTATTTGTTGATTCGACTTGACCATTTGCTTGTGGATGATATGGTGTTGATTTCCTGTGCTTGATCTTGTATTTTTCCGTCAGATCTCGTACCAGCTTTGATGTAAACTGTGTTCCTTGATCTGTTACAATTTGTCTAGGTACTCCATATCTGACAAAGATTTCTTCAAAAAGAAAGGTGACCACTGTATCTTCTGTTGCTCTGTTAACTGCTTTTGCTTCTGCCCATTTGGTTACATAGTCTGTACATACTAAGATGTACCTCTTCCCATTTGATGGTAGATTGATAGGTCCAACAAAGTCAAGTGCCCACTGCTCAAATGGTTCTATGAGAACCTGTGGCTTTAGTGGCATTTCATCTGATGTTATTGGTCGTCCTGTTCTCTGGCAGCTATCACATTGCTTGACATACTTCTTAGAGTCTCTGAAGATGGATGGCCAGTAATAGCCTAGTTGTAGCACCTTATACGCTGTTCGTTTATCTGCAAAATGGCCACCACAGGGTTCATCATGACATGCTCTTAGAATGTCTAATATTTCATCTTCTCGTACGCATTTTCTAATTATTAGGTCTGAACCAGTATAAAATAAATCACCATTGACCCATGTATATCTAGAGCTTGCTCTAACAATTTTGTGTTTTTGCTTTTTAGTGAATTGAGCTGGAAACCTTCCAGATGACAAATAGTTTGCAATATCTGCGAACCATGGTGTTTTGACTGTGATGGCAAACAGATGTTCATCAGGAAAGTTATCTACAACTGGATTTGGATCAGGGGGTGAGTGTATGCGGGACAGAAAGTCAGCCACTTGATTTTCTTTTCCTGGCCGGTCTTGTATTGTGATATTAAATTCTTGCAGTAACAGTAACCATCTTGTTATTCGTCCATTGGTGATGGGTTTGTTCATCAAGTATTTGATTGTTGAATGATCAGTATGGATGAAAACTTGATATCCTGTTATATAGTGTCGGAATTTATTTACTGCATGTATAACAACTAACATTTCTCTTTCTGTGACTGTGTAGTTCATTTCTGCAGGTGTTAGATTTTTGCTTATGAAATATATTGCATAAGTAAACAAGTTCTGTTTCTGTCCAAGAGAGGCACCTATCGCTGTATCAGATGCATCAGTTGAGATATGGAATGGTAAAGACCAGTTTGGTCCACGAAGAATGGGGGCAACAGACAATTTCTCTTTCAGAATTTGAAATGCATTTTGACAATCATTTGTCCAGTGAAATTCAATGTCTTTTGCTAATAATTTGAACAGAGGTTGGGCTATTTTACTAAAATTTTCAATAAATCGTCTATAATAGTCTGCATAGCCTAAGAAATTTCTAACCTCTTTCTGTGTTGTAGGAGGCATTAAGTTTACTAAGACTTGGATCTTGGCTAGATCCACCTTTATTCCTGAAGCAGAAATGTGGTGTCCCAGAACTATTCCTTCTGTCAACATCATATAGCATTTCTCATTGCTTAATGACAAATTTGTTTCAATGCATCGTTTCAAAACTTTCTCAAGGTTGTTTAAACAATCATTGTATGTGTTTCCATAAACTGTGAAGTCATCCATATAGACCTCTACACATTCATGAATTAGATCAGCAAATATTGCAAGTACTACTCGCTGAAAAGTTGCAGGTGCATTGCATAGACCAAATGGAAAAACATTATATGCATAGGTTCCCCATGGGAAAGTAAATGTTGTCTTGTCCTGGTCTTCTTTTGCTATTCTGATCTGGTTGTATCCGCTAAACCCATCTAAGAAGGAAAAAAATTTCTTTCCAGCTAATGAGTCTAACACTTGGTCAATGAAAGGTAGAGGAAAATGATCTTTGAGTGTAGCTTTGTTTAATTCCCGGTAGTCTACACATACCCTCCATTTTCCATTTTTCTTTGGCACAATAACCAGTGGAGAAACCCATTGACTATCTGAAATAGGATAAATGAATCCAACTTGCAACAATTTTTGCAACTCTTCTTTCACTGTTTCCTTCATCATGGGATTCATTCGTCTTTGAGGTTGTCTTACAGGTTTAAGTTGGTCATCTGTATAGATGTGGTGGATACATGTGCTAGGATGAATTCCTTGCATATCAGTATAATCCCAGGCAAAAGCTTTTGAATATTTCTGTAATAGCACAATTACCTCTTGCTCTTGTGCTGATTGCAATTGATTTCCAATATTTAATTGTTTTCCAGGATATACCTCAATTGTTTTTGTTGTAGGAGTGGAGATTGTGTTTACAGGAAAGATGTCTATAAAAGATTTCCGCAAAGTTTGAACAGTACAAGTTTCCTGAAAACATTGATTCAAAAGTTTATTTGCAGCTTCATATTGGGCTTCTCTAAGCTGCTCTGAGATACTTGGTTCTGAGATAAAAAGGTCCATTAAATCTTCATTCTCTTCTTCTTCTCTAAAATCAAAGAATTGATTTATACTTAAAACTGATTTTGGTTGCTGCTTTTCTTGAGTTTCAAGTATTGATTCTAAAGAAGTGGATTGTGCAGGTGAATAAAGAGTGATATGTTTCCTTTCATCTCCATGTGAAATAATCATGCTTCCAGATCTGCATCCTATGAAGGCATCAGCAGTGGCTAACCATGGTCTGCCTAAAATTAGAGGATGTACTCCCAAGTTTGTCTTTTGGTTGCAAGATCAAGAAGTCAACAGGATACTCCCATGAATCCAATGAGACTATGATATCTTCTAATATTCCTTCAGGAACAACTTTAGATCTATCTACTAGTTCCAAGATTGTAGAAGTTGATCTAATGTTGTTTAATTGCAAAGTTTTCATTGTCTCCATTGTCATTACGTTTATAGCTGCTCCCAAGTCTATTCATGTATTTGGTACAAAGAAATTATTTATTGATATGGTAACCATTGGGATACCAGGATCAATATATTTTTCTACTATGGTTTGTGTAGACATGAGGCTTGCTAATTTACCAATGACTTGGATTGTTGTAGGATCCTTTTTATTTTTCTCTGATTTCCGAATGCACAATTCCTTTATTGTTTTAGCATATATTGGTATATCTTTAATTGCCTTCAACAAAGGAATTTTGACATAAGCATTTTTTAACTCATCTAAGATATCAAATTCAGGAAGGATTATTTGGTTTTGTTGTTCCATTAACCTTTCAGGATAAGGTGGTGTTTGTGTTGTAACATTTGTTCCTTTCTGATTTTGTACCTCAGTTTGTGATGTTTCAGATGATTCTCCTTGTTCAGTTGGTTCTTCTATAATTGGAGGAGAATCCTTTTTAAGCACTTTTCCAGACCTTAGATGGACATCATAAAGAGGAAGGATCGAATATGTAGGAAAACATGCTGCTTCCTCTACAGTGTATGCAGATTTGTCCACCTTGTTATTTGGATTGGCCATTGGTTGGGCTGGTAGTTGAGTTGGTCTGGGTTGATTTGTAGGTAGCTGTAATTGTTGTGGTTGGGTCAACAACGATGGAGGATTCTGTTGTGGAAATGGGATGGATTGCGGATATACAGAATGTTGTTGTTGAAAGGGTATGGATTACAAATATTGTGGATATGCAAATGGTTGTTGGTTTTGTTGCTGGTATTGTTGTTGATACTGTTGAGGTTGCTGGTTTCCATAACCATATCCTCTCCAACCTTGTGCAGGTTGTTGTGAATATTGTTGTGGAGGCCAAGCTTGCCATGGCATTGGAGGGGTCCAAGGATTATAAGGTGGATAAGCATAATTTTGTTGAGGGAATTGCGGCTGATTTGGTTGAGGCATCCTAGGTTGCCATGGTCTTCGTGGTGCAACATAATAGAAACCTTCTGTCCCTGGCACTTCTTCCATTGAGTTCATTTGTAACTCTTTCAATTTTACACAATTCTCTGTGGAATGATTGCCTGTACAAAGTGCCTGTACAAAGACCACAAACCTGAATACTATCCAAAGGACAGTCTCTCAAAGGATGTTTATTTTTACATTTTGAACAAAATATTGCTAAAGCTTGTTCTTGTTCTTCTTTCTTCTTATTTGCCTTTAGCACATCCACTTGTGTCCCTAATGTACTCAAGAGATCTGTTTTGAAATTTTCCAATAGACTTCCTATTTCAGCTCTTGTTATCCCTCCTGCAGCTGACTTTGCTGCTTTGGAACTCACTTCCCTTCTTCCGGTTTTTGATCTTCCTCTAGAATATTTCTGACATAACTCGACAATTTCATCGAATGGAAGGTTTGAAATATCTCCTTTACCCATCACATTCAAAATGTCAAGGTATTCATCCCTTACACATTTGAGAAAGATTGTGCGAACAGTTTCTTGAGTTAGAGAATGTTGTTTAGACTTCTGAAGATTATATGCGAATCTTTCCAAATATTCTTCTAAACTTTCATCTTCTTGTTGTGTCATTCTAAAAACATCTTCCTTTGAATCTCTAGATCTACAATAAGCCTGATATTTCTTAAGGAAGACGGTTCGCATATCATCCCAAGAGGCTATTGTTTGTTCTCCTAAACCCATAAACCATTTTAAAGCTGCTGCTTTTAATGTTGCAAGAAAAAGACGAAGTTTATGAACGTCATCAGTATATCCGTATCTTCTACATAAGATATCAAATTCAAACATAAATGCATTAGGATCTTCTGTAGACATTCCATAGAAGTTTGGCAATACAGAAGGTGGAATATTTTTCATTTTTACTTCTTCTCCCAATATTTCACTTGTATCTACTATCGGAAAACCGAAAGTAGTTTCTTGGTCAAGTCCATCTTCTTGTCTTTTTCAGTCGTTTTCTAGCTTCCTATCATTTTCTTGTTTTGCCTCTTCCTCTCTCTTCTTTCTCCATTCTCTCTGTTGTCTTTCATATTTAGCCCTTTGTTGTTCAGGAGTGAGAATAACGGATCCATGTCCCTCTTCTGCCATTGTTTGATTTATTTCAATTTCAAGTGGGATGTCAAATTGTTGGAAGATAGGAGGATTTTTCAATTTCAAGTGGGATGTCAAATTGTTGGAAGATAGGATGGAAAAACAAGTTGTTTTCCTTTTTCTTTTTGTTTTCCAGAAGTGGAGAATTGTTTTTGTTTTGCTTCCCAAGCTAACAAAGTTTTCCTTTCAATCAAGGTTAATCTTTGTCCAGTTCTTTGCTTTTCTACCAACTCCTCAATTGTTGGATTACCAGTAACTGGAGTGTGTGATGATCCTATTTCTACTTTTGGGGGGTTTTTAATAAATCTACCTTGAGGATCTCTATATCTAGGCATAAAGAAACATAACTTAAATGGAATGTAACTAATATTTTTGTGGTTTTTAATTTTATCGTTCTATTGACTATGCCGACATTTGCCTCCCCGGCAATGGCGCCAAAATGTTGAGCTAATTTATGGTCCTAAATTAACACAATTATTTCTTATCAATCCGGGTTGTTTATGCTTTGAGGCAAGTTCACTATATGTGAATATCAAATATAACCAAACCTTGAAAGATAAGTTATTCAAAAGCTAAAAGTAATACATCTTATAACTCTAATTCAATCAGCTTAAAAAGAGAGAAACATTGAAAGGGTTCTTGACCTCAAGAAGTCCACCTTCACCTCAATTATCACTTAATGAATCAGAGATTGAAACCAAAAGCTTAAGATGGATAAATTATTAATGAAAGAAGCTCTTAACTTAAGAGACACATAAGATATTCCATCATAATTCATTCATCTCAATATCTAAATCTTAATGGAAATAAAACTACTTGCGTGCAAACAAAAGAAACTATTTTTGATTCATCATTTTAGCAGAAGGGATGCCCAACTTGAACACCTGTTTTTCCAACTCAATAAAGTGATGAATAAGCTATTAAAAAATGAAATCAATCACTATGCATGAACCATAAAGCAAACTGAAATAAAGCTTTGAAAAACTAGTGCTACAATCAATCAGATTACAAGGAAATAAAACTAGTTAACAATGAAGTGTACTTAGCTTGGAGTGGGGGCCCTCCACTCTTGCCTTGCACACTTTGAGAGGTGATATCAGAAGCTTAGATCAGTCACATATCCATAGCATTGCACAGCAAAATAATAATAACACAAGTCTTCAAATTAACTTCTCAATCCAAAGATGTCACAACATAAAAGTATATCACCAAATCAATACATAAGCCATCAAAGTTTTGGCTTTAAATAAGAAGTCTCATGAACAAACTGATCTATATTCACTCAAACAAATCCATCTACTCTCATCCACCTTTCCAAGTCGAATTCATTATCCCCATCCCAAGAAAGATGACCATTCCTATGAAATCTCAAAACAGCCCTATTTCTATGGGATTCCTACATGACTAGTCATGGTTGACTAGCACCAAATGGGCCTAATAAAGCTTGTTCTGTTCGAACTAAGCATTGCTGGCTTAGTCCTAGTTCCCAAGCTGTCCATCCATGCATTCCATTCGTGCCCAAGTGTCCTGCAACCATATCAACCATAGAGCTATTACAGGAATTTCTGAATCTGCCAATTTTGCACTAAAAACCAAATTTTCATAAAAACTTTAGAAATTGAAAAATTAAAATTAAATACCTGAATGGATATCAAATATACATCAAAATGGGATAAATGAAGGGAAAATGGAAGGAAAATAGATGGATAAGTAAGTTTCTTTGAGCAAAAATAAGACCAAAACTAAGGCTCAACACTGGTTTAACCTCTGGATTCCCTTGGTTGTTTTTGGATTGGTTTATCCATGAGATACCATATTCATGCTTGGAATATGGCACAGGGGTGACTAGCTGAAAGAAAGATTTGGTTCAGTCATGTCTATGGTCGAGTGGTACGTGGAAGTCCCGGACCTGGTTAGGTCTTACCTATGTTTAATAAAAGCTAAGTTCTATTTATTTTGTACTTGTTATTATAATGGTTGTTATCTTATTATTATTTACATGGTTTAGTGTTGGTAATAAGCATGGTTGGATGATTGGTTATAGTCATGGCTATTTCATGTATTTACCCTTAACTGAAAGAATAATGGATGCAAGACCTAGTTGATGTCAAAACAGTTAAGGGAAGAGGGTGGTGATCCTTTTTTTCAAGTCTCATATGAGTTATCAGTCATTTATGCTCTATCTTGTATTCATGTCATGTAGATTGCATTGATGCCAAGTGTTTGACAGAATGTCAGTCTCAGTTAGGGATGGTCAGGCCTAGCCCTAGAGCCAATTTTTGGCTTACAACTCTTATTGTCATGCAAATTATTGATTCTGAAAGCTATTGGGGTTTCGGGGAAGTGACCTGGATTCTGGGCTTGAAAAGTGGCATAAATATCAGAGTTGCAGGCACATGATTGAGGAGAAAAGTCCCCAGACACACCCATGCCTTGCTATGGGAGTGACAGGAGCCTCCCAGACACACCCTTGTCCATATCAATGGAGCGTCCATGGGTTTAATGGTCTAAAATATCAATGGGACCCAGGGACTAGTCATGGGGATGATTGGGAACTCTTCTGGGAATCTTGTAGCAGGTATAGAAGGTCTGTGTTATGGGTTTCTGTCAATTCCACTTCCTTAAGGTCACCTAGGAGGTTGAGTCTTGTCATTGTAGCCCCTCATCTCATGTTTACCCCAGGTAGCCGGTGAAAGTGGTCATATATGAGGGGAGGCATCATTACAGAGTCTTTGTTGATGAATATCGATGATGATTTCTTGATGATGTCTTCAATGTTAGGGATCTTGCTTGAGAGAGAGATTGCCTTAGAATCTTGATGAGGATGCCTTTTGATCTAGCTTTCTTTGGATGAATAGTATTAAGCTTGAGTAGATTTAGGGATTTGGCCTTCTTTTCTTGATGATGATCCTAATACTTCTTTGTAGACGTCTTCTTTGATCTAGGGTTATGATGCTTCCTTTGTAGATATTGACTTCAAGATGATCTTTTCTTTGATGCCTTCCTAGAGATTTAATCCTTAAGTGTCTCTTGACAAAATTCCCTTCCTTGAATTATTCACCTTAGCTCTAATACCATGTTGAGAATACTAGGGCATTAACATTAGATGATTTCTTTACTTTAGATAACCACTTGTGAATGTTTTTTACTTAGATTATTATAGTGTTCTTATGCATCAAACAACTACCAATGCATAAACCATAAAGAGACAAGAGACATAGAGTATATAAGCTATCAACCACGAACAAAACCTCTCCCACTTGAGAGGAAAACCCGAACAAATTATTCTTCTTATAGAGGCTCCAATTGACGAATACTAAGACCAAGACCCTTGACCTGTTTTCCACTCCAAGACCAAGACACAAAGCTTCCTTGCTGAGGTCCTTCTTCCTTGAGTCAAAAATAGTCAACCTGTTGACCACTGGGATGACACTTGAGATTATATGAAAGACTCCATGCCCAATCATGATCCAGAGGACACTTGTACCATCAGATATCATCAATCAACATAGTTTTTTAACTCTACTTCTATCTTCTCATAATCTTTCTTATACCCAAATTCCACACCTTGTGGGGAATTGTAATAAGTGATACTAGTAATGATGCGTTTTGAGTCTGTAACGGGCCTAAGATGTTAGGACTCAATCAAAAAATGAGTACACCTTGGAGTGTTCCTTTTATCTGATTAATTATCCCTTATTTTTTAGAGGCGGGTAATTTTTTGTGTTTTTTCACTCACTTTTTACCCCAAATCTGGGGTGACAGTTTGAAGGTTGAGCCCCTAACACATATTAGTGTCTAGAGTTGATATATATTACCATACTAGATCACACAAAAAATTTCGTGGAATTTGGTTAGGTCTAGGTAGTTATTTTTTAATTTTTTAGATTTCCCGCAGGTCAAAAATCGTAAATAAAATTGTATTAAATTGTAAAAAGTGTAGTCTAAAGAATTTGTATGGAGTATGAGTAATAAAAATTACACCTCTCACCCTCAAATTTTTACTATGACACACTTTGAGGGGTTAATAATGTGTTTTGGACCCTCAAAACCCACATTTCCTAAGTTCAGTGGAAATTGTGGCTTTTAATTAGGTTATAATTAAATAAAATAGAGAGAAATAAATTATTCCATGTGACAAAAAAATGTGGAAATGACTTAGAAATTATCCTAAGTCAAAGAGCTAAGTCAATGGACATGTGGAAGATGACTGAGCACACTACATCATAAATACACCATTATTTCATAAAATCGAAGTTTCGAGAGATAAAGCAGTAGTTGCGCATGTGGAAAATCGAATTTATTAGAGGATCTCATGCACAAAAGGAATATTCTATGGTATATTTGGACTGAAGATTAGGTGGGGCCTCATCTCACAGTTATCTTAGGTTCTTCTACGCTTAGCACTCCACTCTTAAGGATTACGAGTTTCACTTGGCCCAACTATGAGTTGCACATGGAGGGATCACGCAGTTTCCAGGGACCTACGCAGAGCTATCTTGGGATCATCTACATATGTGGCATCACTTAGTTCGAGTTTGCATTTTTTTACTAGATTTATTATGGTACTTGTATTCACTCATGTATGAGCTTACTATGCCATATCTGGAATTCGATTTCCCTTGATGTGCACATATGGAATTTGATTTTCCACATCGAACTTGACTTATCTTTCCTTGGGATTTGATCCAAGTTCAGTTCTCACATGCATTATTCCTTGGGATTTGCTCCTAACTGTCTATATAATGAGGCTATGTGCTCTCATATGTATCATGTGATACGAGCTATTGTGCTTGAGGAGACTCTGCAAGATTGTATTCACTTCTTGCAATATAATACAACAGTCTTTGGGGTAAAGCGTGATGGTGATCTTCTCCTTTCATGTGTGGTAAATTCTCGATTTATTGTTATGCTTCTATTTATTTTCTCATGTCAATGTTTCTTTCATGCTTGTTTCAAGTCTTGTTAGTATGCAACTATCCCATATTAGCATAAAAATTAATTATTTGCTTTAGGAAAATAAATCTTCTAGTGGATAATATGTATGTCTAAGAATTTTTTCCACTGCACTTATTTAATTTCATGTCAATTTAATGATTTGTGGTGAAGTTTTTGTAGATGAATCATTATTTGGTCAAGATTTTCAAGCGTGAGGGGAAATTCTTAGAGGAACCAATCCATTCTTGAAAAATATTCAAGGAGAACCTGCATGTTTTGAATTCCAAAGTCTCATCTATATCTTATTTGTGTCTTGCAGGGATTCTTTCAAGTTTCTTAAAACTTTTATTTCTTGCACCAAAATATCAAACTTGGAAAAAATTATTTTTACATATTGTACTTCATTTATCAATATCTGACTATTTGAAAGAGCTAAGTCATGGCTAGTCAAAGGGGAGAGCTTTCTCATACTCTTTGGCCTAGCCTCTTGTAGATTAGTTTTGTAACATACTTTGTAATTATTTTGAGCTAACATTTGTTGTTGTAGATTGTTTCTAACATGTTCTCTTGCAACTACTTGCAGGATTCATCATCAGAAAATTACTTACAAGTTTGCATGCAGGAACTTGAGGATCAGATTTAGCGATTACTTCCACCTTTAAGCTGAATTCATCTTGGATAAGACCGTGTTCTTCTTGATGGAGGCGGAGTTAATTTTCTCCATCTCTTTATCTCTCTTGGTCGTGGCCATAGAGGAGACTTATCTTCTCTTCTCCGTCTTCAAAAAATCTGCATTTTGTTGAGCTTTTGTGGGTCTCAAATTGCATAAATTTTCAACGACGAAAGGTCTATGGTTTGATGTCAATTTATTAAGACTTTCCTTGGATTTTAGAGAAGACTTCATTGTCTTTTCCTTCTTATAACAACTAATAAAATTTCTGATTTTGGGAGCATGGGTTTGACTTTGTTGGTTTATTTCATTTTTCATGCATATAATCTAATTGGGAAATTAACACAACATGCATCACACTCATATTGTATGCACTTTAATTTAATTTACTACATGTTTTAAATCCATAACAAGTTCAGATTTTTTGCGTGCAAGAACTTTTTACTTGATCTTGTTTGGCTTGAACATAGTTCCAAATTTACTTATGCTTCACCATTAAACACATTTCAAATGCAACAAGTATTTGGACAAATTCCCCCCATAAAGTAATGCTATATTTCATGTCAAGCAAGTACATTTGAAGTCGAAATTAATTCTCATTGTTTGGTTAATTTATTTACATGCCCCAAGTATCACTAAAACTTACCTCCAACTTAAGTTGGTTGAATAAACTTTTAGGGACCCTCTACCTCTATTGACTCCTTACTGTGAGATCCAAATATTTAGGTGAGGATGAGGTCTAAGGACTAGAATTCAATTGTAACTTTGCCTTAGCACTAATTAATAAAATAAACCAAGAACAACATTCCATCACATTTTCTTTATTTGCAAAGTTCTTGCTATCTTGATGGTTTAAAGTCTCACATGTAAACCTTATTTCAAGAGGCACTTTCGATACAAACATTGTAATATCTTTTAATTTTGCAACAAGTTTAATTTTCTTGTACTTGGAAATTGACTTATCTTTTGGTTTAATTGCATATTGTCATGAATGGTTAATTTCACTTTCAAGTACTATTATTTTGGGTTGCAAACTTAATTGCATCTTGGTCTAACATTTGAGTTCTTTTTGTATCCTTTTGAGCAAGATAGTTTCCATGCTTTGATTTGTAGGCTTATTCATTTTAAAAACATTTATAATATCTTGTGCTAAAAATTTATTGTTTCAATTTTTAGGATTACTTTGGCTTTCCATTTGAAATCATTTCACTTTATTTTAAGCAGACACAGTTTTATTTCTTAAAGAGAAAATAACTTGAAGGCATTGGTTAGTTAACTTGTAATATATATATATATATATATATATATATATATATATATATATTATTAGTAATAGTAGTCAACCCAATGGGATTTAGACTAGTATGATAGATTAGATAAACCACAA
Organism: Pinus tabuliformis; assembly: GCA_031772625.1. Classification (NCBI taxonomy): domain Eukaryota; kingdom Viridiplantae; phylum Streptophyta; class Pinopsida; order Pinales; family Pinaceae; genus Pinus; species Pinus tabuliformis. The sequence continues at coordinate 550,083,954 of CM062806.1, read as the reverse complement.
CCGAGTCAAAGGCTATGATTAACCGTGTTCACTAGAACTAAGGGGAATCCATTAGACTTATTACGATAGATGGACACAATGTAAGCACTAATAACATAGAAACAATGGACATCATTAGTCATCTTAATATAGTAAGCCCATACTAACCCACCAAAATACAAACAAAGCAGGAAATAAGCAATGGTAAGAGCTAATCTTGGAGCAATGGGATAAACATGAAGCTCAGACTAAACATAGTACAATAGCTCAGACTTTCTAGTCAGCCAAGAACAATACTACTTATAACTAGTCGAGAGTTTGCTTACTCACGATGGCGGCCTTATCAGTCGAGCCCCTGCCGGTCCTCTCCTTAACAGTCGAGCCCCTGCCGGTCCTCTCCTTAACAGTCGAGCCTGCTTATGCATCCTCTCCTTATCAGTCGAGCCTGCTTGCGCATCCTTTCCCGGTGGTCAAGCCTACTTACGCATCCTTTGCTTCCATTCGAATTGATGTTGGTTATCAATCAGTTCGATCGGTCATCCCCCTCTTTCCATTGCAGATGCGTCCTTCACCCCCTTCCCAAGGTCCTATAACAGCGCCTCTTTCTACTTCCATCATGTTTCCTCCCCTTCGCAGCACAGTTGGTTCAGTCCATTTTCATTTCGATGCAAGTAATTTGCTCAATATTGATTTATGCTTCCTTTTCGCTTGCTTCTTCTTTTCGCCCCCGGCTCGTACATCGTGGAAGGAGTGCCTTATTCTTCCTTACTGGAGTGCCTTATTCTTCCTTACTATAGAGATTCTTTTCCCAATCTCTATCGACCCATTTGCCACATTATATATGTGCATGCGGTTGTCCAGATCTATCCATTTGCCACATTATATATGTTAGCTTTTCCATTTGCACTGGCTTGATAGGTTACACTTGATAGCGTGGTCCCCTTGCTTGACCGTAGCATCATAATCAATATCCATATAGAACCATGTCTTCCTGCAATGCTCTCAAGTGCGTATTGCTGCTATGCTTTCTGCACAGAACCAACCACAACCATGTATTTATGCTATGCTTTTTTAGCTGCTATGCTTAAGAACCAACCATACAGATCCATATTGAGTGAATCAATCAAGAGTGAAGAGATACCCATACATATCCATACAGAACCATACAAGGTGCGATATGCTGCTACGCTGGTAAGTGCGTATTGCTGCTATGCTTTACCATGTCTTGCCGCTATGCTTTGCTCTTAAGTGCATATTTACAGAAAAGATCCATAGCTAGAGAGGGTAGAATCAATAGAGAGAAAACAAAACCTTTTAGCGTCGTCTATAGACGTTTTGGAGGGTGGTTATGTTATTGGGATAACTGGCGAGCTCCTCAAATGGCATTTGATATAGCAATAGAGAGTAGCGGCACTTGACCGTTAGCGTGGTCCCCGAACCCTTTCGCACTTGACCGGTGGTGATTTGCACTTGTTAGCATGGTTGGGCCGTAGCTCGCTTGAGACATCGTGGAGACAATTATGCTTCTAAGCCAATCAATCTTGAACCGTGGAGAAGTCCCGATTGAGGAAATAGAAGTCTTTGTTCGTGCATAAGGTGACTTGCAAATATATGGGTGAGGCGGGTTTACGTGTGGTTTGCAGAGTTTGGATCGTGCTATTGATCGAGTTGGGGTTGTTCATGTGCCTAAGGTAGGAGTTTGGGGTAAGGGTAATGTGTCTGGAGACGCTAGTGGACGTATGTATTGGGAGCATGTAGGTGATCATCTAGGAGCATGTAAAGCAAAGCGGGTGTCTGTCGATTGTGGACTTGGAGATGGGACACGCATATGGGATTGTTACAGTTCCATGCTGTGTTAATGAGAAGGATATCTGGTCCATTTTACCTTGCCTTTAGGGCATGGAATTCCAAGCTCATCTCCTTACTAAAGAGAAGGAGGGCAATAAGGTTTCTTCCTCTGGTCGAGCACATATATTTCATTTATGGGCTATCCCTCACCATATGAATAGTGAATCCCTACTGGGCCTTTGGTCGAGAACTCATATTTACCTTTCCCCTGAAGGTATGGGAGTCATATCGAATATCCTGCCTAAAGAGAAGGAAGATTAGCTAAGATAAATCACTCCCTATTCAGGGTCCAAAACAGGCAGGCACTATTATGCCCCTTTCCAAGCCTCTTCTGTTGGCCCCTGTATGGAGGATCTTTCTAGCCAAGATGGGAATAAGGTATCTCCTACAGGGAAAGCACTATCTGTAACTAATATCCCATAAGGTAAAGCACTTACTTAAGATCTGGCCCTCTGGTTGAGATCTGACCTAACTCTAGCCGGGAATACCTGGGAAGTAGTCAAGAAGGTCTCTTCCTTCAGTCGAGGACTTGAATTCGGAAAAAAGAAAAACCCTTTATTCAGGGCTAAGGGGGACCTATAAATTACTTATGAGATCTTTATCTAAGCAAGCCAGATTCCCCAAGATCTATCTATTCCGATTATCCAAATTAGACTATTTAGAAGGTCCTCTTTTCGCTGAGTAAGGCCCATCAAATCCCCTATAGATGGGCAGACCTCCCCTTAAGGTGGTTTCTTCTTATCTCTTCTCGTTCAAAGCTGTTGTGCTTCCTGGTTAAAAGAGGACTAAAGCTAAACTCACAAAGTGCTTCTGGAAGTGTTTCTGCCATCAAGGAGGGATCATCTCTACTTTCTTTTTCTTCTGGGCAAGTTTAGGAGTAACACGTCCTTTCGGGTGGTTTCGGTTCTATGGGCAATTAGTTCCCTATCCAGGCTTGGCCATTCATCGAATTCCCCTCTTGGTATACTGACACCCTCCTTGGCACCGGTCAACAGGGGTTCTCATGCTGTTTGCATACATTGAATCACCTTCTTGCCCATATGACCAACTGATCTGTGAACCTAGTAAATGATTCCCCGAGACGGAGCATCAATTTGGCAATATCAAAAGGAAGAGCTACTCCGGTAACCTTCCCAGACTGGAACGATCGGCTTACCTTGATTGAGTAGGCTGTCGGCGAACAACTAAGTAACGACTTCCTAACCGCCTGAGTCAGAAGGCTTGCTTCGTTGACCCATCAGGGACTAGCCTTGTTCAGATGCTTGCTTTTCTGAGCTAGAATATATATTAAGTAAATAGCTAGCTCTCTTCAACTTTATTGAAGTGCCATACTGAGCATGTCCCAACAAGTCGAGCCATGGACAACCAACCCTCTGAGACTCTTCCTTGTTCACTTTGGTATGGCTCAGTGTTATGTCTTATCCGGAAGAGCATACAGAAGGCATGAAGTACGTTTGATTCCAGGGCGAATACATTATTTTGAACCGAGAAACGGACCCCCCCAGAAAGCTCTTAGATGAGCTGATTTCATTATTCAGAGATCAGAGGGTGAACTTCAAAGCCCACCCTAAAGACCTATCTTTATTGATCTCACCTCAGAAATCATAAGAAGGGGGATCTTGTTCTAAAGACTTTCTAAATAGAAGGATTCCGTAATAACCTTATAGCCTGGGAAGTTCTTAGCTTTTGAGGGCTAGTATTCAGAGATCTTCTGGGTTGTTCTGATCCACGGAAGACCTATTTCTGATTCACCTCAAAAATCTAGGGAGTGTTGTTCCCATTTTAAGCACTCCGTAAGAACCGTGTTTTCATTTGAGTAAAGCACCCCTACTCAGGTTCTGTAGCGGCTTTTAAGGGCCTGTATTCAGAGATCGAAGGAAGGCTGCCTCCCTCAGAATTTGTGTTTGAAATTGTTGAACTGGCTGGGATGAACTGGAAGTTGTTGAACTTTATCCTAAAGCCAAAACAAGTTTTCTTTTTAAGAAATCTTTTCACTTGGCATCATCTTCTCATTTTTATCAATTCATCTTCAATCTGCTGCTTTACTTGCTTTGCAGATGTATAAGTTATGGCTTGAGAGCTTTCCCCAATTTGAACTTTCATCCTTTTGATTCAACATGCAGCGTCTTCCCCACCCCTTGTTGCACACCTTCTATCTAACAGTATCAATCATCGATTTCCGTCATATAATATAAGATGTTGGTTTCTCATCAATTGAATGCCCATCCATAGGACCTTCAGCTACCAATTGACTTTTTTGCTCCCTCACTCGAGCCGGATCTGGCAATGCAAGTACTTGGGGATCTGAGATTACATTATCCAGGTATTCCCAAAACTTTAGCGCAATTTCCTCTCCTTATCAGTCAAGCCCCTGACAGACCTCAGGTGCCCCAGTGCACATGAGATATAAAGGGTAAGGGCCCTCTTCAGGAATAGTTGTTGAAAGTCTGGGCACCATCTGGTATACAGACTCACTTATTTGCTTCAACTCCAATATGTGCGGTTCGGAATAATAGCATGCTCTGGCTCTCGGACTTGGTGGGTCGGTCCCGCTGGCGGCTCGTACCCCCCGTCCTCCCCTCGCCTTGTACCCCTACCCGTCCCATATCTATGTAGTCCCCCGTTCCTGCCGCCCTAGCTTGGCTTTGTCCCGTTCCCGCTCTCCCTGCCCCCGTGCCCTCGCCTTCTTGAATTTGGTGACAGATGCGAAGGGATCAGAACGATGCCAAATTCTCGTATCTAACTACAATCAAACCTCGATCAGCGAACACCAATCAGCTTTGCCCCGAGCTCCCGAATAGCGGAGAAAGGGTTAATAATCGTGCCCAAAGTGATCTAGCAATCTTGATCTATCAGTGAATTCAATGTTCATAATATATCAGCCTGGGTCCGGTGATTGCTTGCTAAGCCTAGTTTGGTCGGTCTGTTCGTGTTTCACCTGCTCGCCTGTCCCCGGCCCGATGAGTGGTGCTTTTGTGTGTTGCTATGGGGAGTGTTGTGTGCCTAAAGTGTAGTAACGCCCAAGCGCCTAGAAAGTGTAGTCACCCACCAAAGTGTAAAATAGATTCTATTCAAGATTTAGGGACAACTCCACGGGATCGTCGAAGGGTTGAAGAAAAGACAAGCTACTCGGAGGGTCTGGGCTACTATCAGCTACTACGGATGAAAATACAAGCTACTACGACGACCAGGGTCTGAGCTAAGACAAGCGTAGCAGACGAAGAGCGCAGTAAACCTTCGAATATCACGGTCGAGTTTCAATTTACTTATTGGGTGGGGGGGCTTATGGTCGAGCCTGCTTACGCATCCTCCGGGGTTGACAATTTCGCTTTCATTATGGAGTTGTTGGTAGGGTCACCGCCTACGGGTGCATCCCTTGCAGGTGACTAGGTGGTCTGCTAGAGGTTATGGTATTGTTGGCCGCGGCTGTTCCCTACTGATGATTAGTTTGTATGTTCATTCCAAGTAGGTGATAATTGCATGGTGGAAGACGCGATACGTAACCCCTATGTTGATTAATTGTGATTTTATTATACATCGATACCAACTAGTATAGCCCCGGCCAGCGCTTGCCTACATTTTCATTCTTACCTGGCACTCATCGCAAGCGGTCAATTAGTGAGACATGTGACGGGAGAGAACCTTTCATATTATATGCAAGAGAGCCTTAACCCTCCATTTCTAGGAAGCCACCCTGTAGTACTATGAATTCGGTACAACGACAAATTCCCATAATTCGTGCCTCTGCCATGCCCAATTGATCCTCTCGATATGCTTTTCTCACCTCCGTGTATGATTGACTCTATTGATCGGTCGGAAAGGTAGCCGCGTTTGCTACGTGATTGATCTCTAATTGTTGGTCGGTCTTTATTGATCCATGCATCGCTTTTCCAAGTTCTTTCCTAACGATATTTGCACCGATCACCTGAGAGGGCCTGTTAATGTACTAAGACGCTAGGCAGGCGTCTTCGAGTCGAATCGGAACACGAGTTGCCAGTCGGATCTTTTCTTCTGTTCCGGGAAGGACTAATGCTGTCGCGCATGCCTTGAGCTTAAGGAAGGCTAACACACACACACACACATATATATATATATAGGCTTTCCCGCCCGTGTCCGCGTCCATTCTCAGATGTGCACATATAAAGATGCGCATTGCATTCAACCCCTGACTTAGTTTCATTGAATCGGGATCTGAACGCTCAGGTGGGTCGGTAGGAAGTACGCTTCGAGATATTCCCGCAGAGCACAGATCGGACTTGCCTTTCAATCCCGCCCCCTACTACTCGATAGATATCGGAATGAATTCACTTGGGCCCCATCTCTGGATATGATCTAAAGTGTCTGCAACAAGAATACTCCTTGTCTAGTAAATCGGCGAAAACAGAAGCATAAGTCATAATGAGGCTCCATACAACAATCGTAGAGCGGGCGAGCACGCGGGTGGGACCAAGTTATAACACTCGACCCCTATGATGACGAAGGCACGAAACACACGAGACGGAGAATGGCCAACAGTGCTGCATCCATGAGTCTATATATGAGAATTTCACACAGAAGAGATCGAATCTATAGGAAACTCGGGATCAGAGTGAGTAATCCACGCTCTACAGGTTTAGGGGGTCAACGCGCGCGCTCGAATAGATACAGAATCGCTCGAAAAGCTAGGGTTCTTTCCGAGGCCTCGTACTTTACCAATCAATCCCGCAAATAAAGGTGCGAAGCCGCTTGTCCCTCCGGGGGCAAGGAATAGAATCTCATTTTGTACCCGGTGTTCCTTCGAGGTGTCCTATCGTCGCCATGATTGCCCAACTTCACTTTCTTGCTAATCAATCAATGAATAACACCGCCAAACAATCGATAGCTATCCATTGTATATAGGAAGGGTGAGTGGGGGGTTGGCCGCTCCGTCAAGCGTCAGACCCAATTGACCTGAAGCCCACCGACTATGTGAGTCCCAGCTCGACTGACAAGGGGGCTGCCATCATACATAGGTTGTTGCTTGCGAAATAACATATGTAATATAGCACTCGATGAATGAATGGTTCAGCTTGACTTATCTCAGCTATCTAAGCCACCATCGGGCCCCGAGCCCTCCCTAGAACAACCTAGCGGAAATGATGGGAGGAAAGCAGATCAAGTCAATGATCAGACCAAGTTGCGGATAACTATGCTAACCACCCGTTTAATGGAACTAAGAGAACTATGCTAACCATGTTCTTCAGGAAACCTAACAGAATCGGGATCGCAGGGATAAGTATATCTATTATTATCTATGTATTTATGCCTAATGACCCTCAGCACCTAACGTCTTTATGCTGTTTATTGATGACCGAGCCAATAAGCGGGGGGGAAAGCCTCCAACCAATATTGACCCCCGCCCAGTTCCATGCCAGGGGGAGGGAGCACCCTCAAACCCCCGAAGGTGGTCCCCACCGACAGAAGAAGTGTTGAAAACCAGCCCTATGCAAGCAACAACTGTGGCACTAGCCTTGGAAGCAGTAATGACAACAGGCACCATCATTAGCACGAACCACCAGAACCAACAGCCGGAACAGCAGCACCCGCAACGGCAGCAGATCAACACCGGGCATATCTTATATGAACCCTGCCTTCCAAACCGAATTCCTTTCCTGTCTAATCATGCTAAGTGCTCAAGCGTAATTACGTATATAACGAATGAATGCATAATGACATATGCCCATATATGCATTCACTCTCTATCGATCGAATCTGGTATGACACATATCTCATTCATTCATGCATAATGACATATGCCCATATATGCATTGTCTGCTAAAGCGAAATGACATATATCGAGTCATGCCGTAATTACTGCTATAATTCATGAATGCATAATGACATATGCCCATAGGAGCGTTGTCCGCTAAAGTGTAATTACGGCAGAAATGCATAATGACATATGCCCATACCAGCTTCGAGCAGGGGAGATGGAGCAGGAGGGAGGACATATTGATAAGGGACAAGGTGGGTATGAGTTCTCGGAAAAGCCTTCCCTCTTCTTCCCCTTATCAACGGTGTTCAGCTGACTTGCACTGCACTGATAGACTCTTATTGAAACTAGGCGCCTCATCTTTCTCTATTGCCAACTAATCCCTTCAATGTTCAATTCGTATGTTACTACCTTTTCGTGAATGCTATTCCGATCTAAGTGGTCCTATTCTGTGTCCCGTGTTGGGGAGCATTATTCCTCTTTCCATTCCAAATTCAACAATACGACTGATACGATTCATTGGTCTGTGCGCCTCTCTTCTCACTTTCTCGTACCCCCCTGTTCCCAGGATACAATTTGATTCTCCTACGGCCGAATCCCAATTTGTGGGAACCATTCGATGGCTTCCTTATGAAAACATCAATTTGTACACGGGTATAGATGGTATCCCCCCATTCTCTGTGGTATTGACCACATTTTTAATCCCTATTTGCATTTCAGTAGGTTGGTCCAGTACGGAAAGTTATGGGAAAGAGTATGTTATAGCATTTCCAATTCGCGAATTTCTCATGATCGTCGTGTCTCGCATGCCAGATTTTTCACTATTTCATGTTCTTCCCGAAAGCGTGCTAATCCCTATGTTGTGCGGAGCTGAGCATCTTATATTCGCTGGGGCACCCACCCTCTGCAGGAGCCTTGTGCAGTAAACCCCCTACGGGCGGATCGTCCGTCGTCGTCAAATTGAGTAGTCCTCGCGAAGCTCTCGGGAAGAAGGGTAGTCTTGTGCGTAGGCATAGCATTTCCGGTCGAACCCGTCAGATGACAGACATCTATCTATTTCTTGGGATTGTGGGGTACTCCGCTTCGATGGGTACCTCGCACGTCAAACCTCAACCCGCCTACTCGAGTATTGTATGGATATGCGGGAAAGGGTGCTCCTAGGTGTAGGGATTGTGCCTGGTCGCGAGAAGTCATTCCTCGTAAAGCCTGGGATGCAGATACACTTGCGCGAATTCGGGTGATGGCTACAGGGAAGGGTGGCGAGGAAGATAAAGGGAACTGTACCCGACCAGAGATGGACGTAAACTCGTAAGCTATCAATTGGGTTCACAGGGATAATCGTCCTGGTCCTCCACAAAGCGCCTGGGTTGGTTCCTTCCTCTGTCGTGCGTGGGAAGCTCTTGAGGAGGGAGTAGGATGAGTTGCTAAAATGAACAAAATGGAGGATCGACTCGTTATGATTACGGAGATAGACTGTTGCATTGGCTGGCCAGCGGAGGGGGGCTCGGTATATCTAAATCTGAGCAAGCAAAAAGAATAGATTGGTTTGATAAGAGGGTCCCCCAACTTGGATCACCTTAATAGAAAGCCCCAACATCCATTATAATGAACCCGATACCTCGAAAGACATAACTCCAAAGCTAGCCGTTGTAAACTCAGAGGCTACTATAAGACTGACCTGGGCCATGCTTTGTATACGTACAGGCGAAATCACTTCTCTTCCGGAGGGAGCAGTGAGAATTCTTTGGCTTTGATCTTGCATCTGTGTATCCAGAGATATGGGATATGGAATATAGGGGCGGGAAGCCGTAACTTAGTTAGCCTATAATTGCTCGACGACCCAGCATTCATGACCCGCCGGTTATTGACGGCCCGCATCCATGACCCGCCTATTGATCAGGTTTTACAGAAGTAGGAGGAAGAACAAAGAAAGCCGGGCCAGATCAAATCATCATTCATTTCAGCTACACTAAGCACTCATCATTATACCATCTCCCTCCTAATAGCAGTACCTTTACAGATATGGTTTTACTTCTTGAGTGGTGTTTTTCTTTCTAATGAGATTAGCTTGCTTGCGCGTAGAGGTACAAATTCGTGCGTTTGTTGTCTCTGTCTGTAGAGGAACAGTAAGATCCTGGACTGGACTCTTTCGCATGACCTGGAGAGGCATAGGTCCGTGCTACTAGAAGGCCTCTGAACTCCTCCCTCAAGACACTGGTTGCCATGGGGACGGGGTAGCCCCGACTTCCACAGGTCCTTGGTTCAACCTCCTAATGGGAATTTAGGTCCTTGTGCGAGCGTGTGTGAATTTGTGTTATCCCTGCGAGAAGGCATAACATCAGGTTATCAATTAAGCATAGTGGTGACAGTAAGGCCGAAAATGAATGAGAGCCCTGAGCAGAGCTCAGGTAAGATCGACCTTTACTATGCTCAGGTAAGTTACCTGAGAAGGTAAGGGCTATGCTGCTATGCTTATCCTGAGCTATGCGCCTGAGCTGGCCTTCGCTATGCTCGCTCTTTGAGGGGAATAAAGAAATGTCTTCGCTATGCTCAAGACACCTAAGCCTCAGGTAAGCTTCGCTATGCGTAAGGCCGGTCAAATCTATGCGACCTTAGCGCCCTATATTTCCCCCAAAGCCCGAGCTAGCTCAGCTCAGGGTTCTTTCACTCACTATCAATCGTAGTTGCCGTAACAAATTATGAGGTTCCTCGAGTGAGTGTCGTGGAAGGTAATGCCACTGACTGCGGCGGGGCGCTATTGGCTGGCCCACTAATCGCTATATCCTCGGGCTTCGGTTCGGGCTCCGCGTTTCGAGTTCATTGTCCTAACCATCTCCTATGCTCCACTCCACCGAAGCCCCCTTATTATTTCATTTCTTACTAGCTAGAGAGGCTCCTCTATTCCCTATTGCTCTAGCCACGATATCGCTATAATAGCTCCTTAGGTAGCTCGCACCTGAACTGAATTGGCCTGTTCGAGAAGGTGCGGCTGAGCCAGAGTGGGCTCAACAGTTGGCCTATGTATCCAAGCGCACACGTAGAGGCGTGATTGGTTCCACGAATCTCACTGCACTGACCGTGGCAAACTCCTTCTTGTTGCACCAAAATGGAAGTCTGATTCAAACGACCGGGTACAACACCACATTTGACACCTAAGGGAGGTACAACCCAACTATGAAGTATATCAGCAGATGTTACAATCATACATAGAGGAGTTTTGTCCGGTACAACCACTCAATTGTCCACTTCTAATAAACGTGATTGACCCAATTCTAAATCATCCTCTAGAATTGTATAACTGTCAAAAGTTGGTGACTGTTCATCGGAACTGTTATAGTCTGAATACTCATAAGGTTGGGTCGACGCCTAGCCCTTTTTCGGGTACATCCGCCTCCCCCCAAACTGTACTTGCAAGTTTCCCCGCAAAAAGCTCTCCATGCCTACCCTACCATTGACACTCGGGCAGTCTACTATTATCCAGTAAGGTGGTTCCCCCTCTCTCAGGCAGGTAAAGACCGTAAGACGTACGTGGATCGAAGGCCCTAATAAATCTATATTGACTCGTATGATTTCGTTGACTTTAGTTTCGCATAAAGATCAAGGAGATAAGTACTTGTCATATGGTGAGGGAGAGGAAGAATGGCTCGACCAGCGCCATCATGCCCCCATTTCAGTCTCGACCAACGCCATCAAGCCCCCCATTTCAGTCTCGACTGTTAAGACCGCCATCATGCCCCCATTTCAGTCTCGACCAACGCCATCATGCCCCCGGCAGGGTGAGGACCGACAGGGTGTGTAAGCACGCTCGACTGTTAAGAAGAGGGGTGCGACTGCTAAGGAGAGACCCGGTAGGGGCTCACCATTCCGATGGTGAGAACCGGTAGGGTGTGTTGCACGCTTGACTAATAAGGCCGCCATCGGTTCGACTGTTAAGGACCTTTAGGTGCTCGACCAAAAGGGAGAGGAGAGGCCCGAGCTCACCATTCCGATGGTGAGGACCGACAGGGTGCGTAGCACGCTCGACTAATAAGGCCGCCATCGGCTCGACTGTTAAGGAGAGGGATAGAGTCACTCACTATTCCGATGGTGAGGGATTTATCGCTCATCCATCATATGGATGAGGGTGAGCCTGTCGAACTCTCGACCTATGGGAGAGGGAAAGGGGAGCAAATGAGATTTATTAGATTTCTATGGAGTGACGTAGACGAAAACTTCTGCTTCATCTGTCCCTTAAGGCCCCCGGAGGAATAGGCGGGCCTATCCATCTATACTTCCTGGGGGGCGAAGGGAGTGGCGGCGGGCCCTTCCCACTTTGAGGTTCTGGCTGGCTTACTCAATATTATGGAAGAGCCAGACCAGTTCTTTGGTGAGATCAAGACTTTACCTGACCTGGGCACGTAATGTCTTGATCAGAGAGGCGGTCATTTCCTTTCTCTTAAGTCCTATACTTAAGTTTCCTATAAAGACCCCAGTAGGGTCTGCCAATTAAGGCATCGTCTCAATGGAAAGACACCCCCCTCATCGGGGTGGGAAATCCTGGTTCAAATCCAGGTGCTTTATCTTTTCATGTAAACTCATGACGAAATAGCTTCTTTCTTCTTCAAGAAATTGACCTCTCTTGGTGGTCGAGCGTTCGTTGCCTCACCCTCATATTATAGCATTTTCAGGATGCACAAGCAGGCTCGACTGATAAGGAGAGGAGGCGGAGGTTTGAGCGCTCCCGATGACGGCCTTATATTATATTGGGCCCCCTCTCCTTATAAGTGAATTTTGGGCGGCCTTTAGTCGAGATTTTGGCAGGCTCACCCTCACCATATGAATAGTGAGCCCCCTAACGTGTCCTTGCTTTCCTAACGTCAAGCAAGCACTACGTTTCAATTTACTTATTAGGTTGGGGGGCATTGGTCGAGAGTTCGGCAGGCTCACCCTCACCATATAAATAGTGAGCCCCCTAATGGGTCCTTGCTTTCCTAATGTCAAGCAAGCCCTGCCAGACCTTGCCCGGTGCGGACAAGCGACTACGTACCTTACTGACTTCGATCCCTGAGAAGCTGAGCTATCAATTAGGTACGTTAGTGACTTTTTTAGTTACTTATTTGATAGGGGCAACCCAATAAGTAAATTGAAGGGAATGAGTCAAATGAGTCAAAGCAGAGTGTTTTATATATGTAATTATGCCATCTCGCCGAGGTGCACATCTCTATTTTATGAAGCCACCAGAGAATAAATAGGAGGGGTATGGTTGTAGTTAGTTATATATGAGCATGTGGCAGTTTAGGTTCAGTCAGTTCCTTGCCCTCCTAACGTCAAGCAAGCGGGTTCATTTTACTTATTGGGTGCCCCTCTCAAATAAGTAACTAAAAGGCGTTGGTCGAGTCACTAATGTACCTTGCCCTCAGAAGCGCAAGCCCTCCGGACCTTTCATGGTCTAAAATGACGTATATAATGATGAAATGACGTAGATAATTCAGAAATGACGTATATAATGATGCTTGGAATCTCATTCATCAGAGTGGGCAAGTAGTTCCTTCCTTCCCTCCCAGGCAAGCGTATGAATCCATCCTGCCAAATATAGATCAAATTGATGGAACCGTAGCCCTAGAACTATACCTCTTCCTCGACCCTTGACTCTATACCTCGAGCTCTACCTTGAATTCACTTACCGCTGCTGGAGTTGCATTTTCATTTATAATGCATTACTTACAATCCACCTCAGGATCATAAACAGACACATGGTTTCATTCATGCAAGTCAGGTAATGACAGTCAGGGAGGGAGGTGTCCAGCTTGGATAGATCTTAGTTTATTGCCTACAGATTTGGACCAGGAAACAAGTTGCCTTGGAACAGTTTTCACAAAACCACCTAATTCAATATTTTGATTTATACAAAATTAGTTTTTAGGAGGTTCAAGGAGTTGGATCATCAGAGATACTCAAATGAAGTTCTTTTTCATTAAATTGGCTTTTCAGGATGCGCAAGCAGGCCCGACCACAAGGGAGAGGAAATTGCTCTATGAATCGACGGAACAATAGCCCCTGACCTCTTTTTACAACTCAACCCCGAAATCGACGGAATCACAGCCCTAGACCCTTTCACCTCGGCCCACCTACAGAACAGGAGTTCCTACCTTGACTGGGCTACTCGGCTTGCCTACTTGAATAGAGACAGTAAGAACACATGTTTTTTACTTACGAGCATCTAAATTAAGTTCTACGGATTTGATTTATAACTTATTAGTCTTCTGATTAGGCTGGTCGGGAAGGTGTGGACAAAGGCAACTGATGAGTCTTCCAAAATAGGCGTTCCAACTGATACATCTTCCGAGAGAGGCGTCCACATCATTCCCAATCTAACATCCCCTTCATTAACAGACTAATTAGCTTTCTTACTTGATCTTAGCTAACGTACCCATCATATCCGCATCTCATGTCCCGATCATACCCAGCAGCTTTCATACCCCTAAACTCCCCTTCTAACGGCCCAAGAAACTCCCCCTCTCAAGGCCCCAGCATTCCCAGCTCTCGTCCCGATAAGCTCCCCTTCTCATGGCCCAATAAGAGTTTACATCCACAGATAAGGCCCTACCCCAACCTACAACTCCACACTCCCCTACTCCAAACTCCAAAAACAACTGCCACATCTTCTGATAGAAGTGACCCCAGAAGTTAATGCCGCTTGTTAATGCACTCGATTTCAGGTGTCGATGCTTTCTTGGATGTTTTGGAACCGATGCACGATCTTTGATGCACCTATTTTTCAAAGTTGCTGAGCCAATTTTAGTATAATGACATATATAATGCAAGCTTAGGATTCTTATCAGATATTGATTTTATCAATTGCTTGCCAGATTTGGACCAGGCCAGAACTTTATATAGTTATAGTTCCAATTGATGGTATCCCGATTCGGGTGGTTATCTTTCTCCAAATGAAATAGATTGAGTTCAACAGATAGAGAACTGAATGTTGCTACTATTGCTGGCCCGAAGGAGGAGCGGCCAAGGGTAAGTAGGTGAGGTGTAGCGCCCATTCCCCAAACTCACGCACATTGCAGACAAGGTGCCAACAGATTTTATATAGTGATGTTCACCCAAGTCGGCACGGAGAGCACAATGACATGCTGCTGGTCGTATCGGAACGGTTAGGAAGAGGTTATACACTGAAAGTCCATTCCCCTCCTTTCTACACCCATCCCAAGTACCCTTACCGACATACCACGATAAAAGGAACACATCAAAGGATCTCCCTGAGTTAAGTTACCCATTACTGGATACCCATGAGAGAAGGACCACATCAATGGCCGAGAAGAAGGAAAATACCCCCAGCCAACATACCTGAGATAAATAAAGAAGATATTTCCGCCAAAAGAGAGAAGTACCCCCATGAACGTCTGTCTTTAATTGAACATAACGTGTATGCTTGAAAATAACATCTTTATTTCATTTAAAATAATATCTTTCTTTTATTGAAAATAACGTTAGTATCATACTGAGTATCGGTATAGATCGGTAGATAGGTATAGATCGCTGACTGGCATTCGATCACGGATAACTTGGCATGAACACCTACAGGGCACGGGGGATCATCTCCAATAGGTGCGTACAAATCCTTCCTGGTCACGGAGAACAGGTAACGTACTAATATACACGGACTAGAGCTTCATTCATGCACCACCGACCAGAGCTTGATGCTGACTGAGTAGAGCTCCCAATTGACTATAGGTTCATGCTGACCTTAGAGTCATACTGCCAACTGGCTACTATGGCTTATGAGTGTCACGTACCTCCTGGCAATCCATGTGTGTAGGCATGGTGTAGCTCTAAGTGTAGTAGTACCTCACTGTCCGTATCGGTAAGTTAGGTGGAAACCATTATGGAAGTAAGTCACCGCCTACAATTACATACGCCCCATTATTTTGATTGATCGATACTTGCCCCATGAGGAAGGAGCCCTACTGCTCGATATCACACCGATTAAGAATGAGCACTGGTAACAGATAAGGCACTGCTAACTGAGACAGAAAAGCGAGGTACGAAATAAGGAGCAAAGGCTGGGAATCAATGCTAGTAATTGCTTCCCTCTGGTTGTTGAGGAGCGTTCATCAATATCCCTTCCTTGTCGTGGATGGTCAGGGTTAGGTCAGGTAAGGTAAAGCCTGGTCAGGCCAGGAGCTTCCAACCTATAAACATTTTTTTTTTATTGCTAGTTCTTCGAAAAATTCGAGAGTTCTCTTGAATATCATATGTTCCAAGCAATCCATAGAGCAGTCAAGGTATCAATCGGACATGTGACTTTTAGGTCCATCCAAACGCAACGCATTCCATTGGGGTTGAACAAAATTTCCGTTCAATAAAAAATCCCGGATGTATCTATCCCTTTGCTAAATATCAGGGCGAAGATCTTGATCAACTAGGATTCTCTACAATAAGTTATGTGCGGTAAATCGAGCCTATTTTTGAACCATAGAAGTGGCAAGTACGACGGATATTCCGAATACCTAGGCAGAGAAATTATCTGGAGTTGATCCATCCTAGCTAAAGGCAAACCTTTGGTTCATTCTCTTTCTTCACCTAAGATCATCACATGGTTTTTGAGACCCAAGATTTTCATATTGGGACAAACACTCTTCCTTGCCTCTAGTTCCGTTCTGGTAACATATCTCAAAAATGCAATCTACCGGCTATGCATATTAGATCTACATCTGGACCAACGTTTGCTTTAATCTACCCCACTATGTTATAGAATACACATATTTCATGGAATGAGTTCTGGAACAAACAATAGAATAAAGAAGTCTGTTGGGTTGGGACGAAAGAAAGAAACTATTACCCCTTGTCTAGAAATTATGTGGACAGCGACCCAAAAGAAGCTGCTTTCTGCCCCGTTACAAATAAATCTCTACTCGGCAATAGATCTGTCCGAAATGATTTTATATCATTGTGAGATGAGTGGGCTCATCTCATAATGAACTTATATGTGAAAGATTTGATACGTTCCGCGGATCGATTGATGCCCTACGAATTCTGTTCACTTGGCCTAAAATTTCAAACTAATTAACTGAAAGACAACAATCAAATTTATATTTGATTCATCTTTTTCCATTTTATCCGGATACTTAGTTATTCATTGAGAAAGGTACAACATTGACATGGCAGCAAATCAAAGATACTTTTGCAAAGAAATTCAAGGAAGACTTAGAGGACCGACATGTTTATCTCAATATCCAGTGGCCAGACTTATATAAGGTTTCAGCATGTATCTCGTCTTCCCACGTGTAGACATCATCAGTTGGTTTGTCTCACACACAGATGAACAAAATATGACATTGAGCAGTGCCAACGTGATAGAGCTTGCCACCTTCAGGCCAAAGAACTTTCAACATATGTATCACTTTCCCAATCTGATGAAGCACATGGACTCACTTTCCTATGCAGCTGATAGCCATGTGAACACTAAAGACATTGTCAAGCGCTGGGTGAGAAATCCATCAAAGTTTAGACAAACACCCATTCATGTTTACAAGATGAAGTCCCTTAAAAAGGCTTACCAGTTCTTGATCATCTTTGCCTGTAGAATATATGGTCAAGAGAAAAAAAAAATCCTTTCGTGAAGGGTGGGTAGTCTTACTGGACTAGTTGCTGAGTGATGGGAATCCATTCAACTGGTCATATTTGTTGGCTCATCAATTGAAGATCCATGTGGCTAATGCCCAAAATCCGCCTAAGAATGAGCAAGCAAGGTTTTATATGTCTGCATACTTACTAGATTGAATTTGTGCCCAACAGCAATTCCCTGGCATGAGATGGACAGGGACACCAAAAAAGACTACTCTCAGCCTCTATTTTAAGTTTCTTTCCAACTACAACTATCGATGAGTGATGGAAAGGCTAGTTGACCATTTTATCATCTCGTTGTATAAGCTTATATTTGAGCAGGATCCACCTTGCTTATCCCAAGAAGCAATGGAGGTGATAGTAAACATTGCAAGATTGGTATGCCTCACCAGGAGGCACCTTCATCAGAGTGTTTGGTGGAGAGAAGTCTCCACATGTTCTAGCAAGGTATGCCACTGACAATCTAATCATGCAAGAAGTTTCATATCACCTCTCCACAGGTTGTCAGCAGGACTACATAGGAAGAATAAATCACCATGGCCCACTCTTCCTTTGTGGATCAGATTATACGAGATTAGGAGCTTGAAATATGTAGATGTTGAGGCTAAGGAGATAATGAAATTCAAGTTTAGTACCCGAGACTTTAATCCGTATGATCCCCACAATATTTGCAAGGACCGCTATGCGAGAGTGTACTTTCCATGGATCCATGGGGCATGTCATTGTCCCAAGGAGGACCCTTGGAGGTATTGTTACAATGTATCCAAAATCCATGAGTCAGTCAGTATAGAAGCAACTTGGAAGGCTACTCTATAGATAGTAGCATCCCAAGAAGCAACAACAACGTAAGCAATATGAAACTAGTGAAGGACAAGGGAAAGAGGAAGGTTGTCGAGGACCCAAAGGGAGAGAAAAGCTACCAAATGAAGGAAAATCCTATCTTGGAGAAGGAAAATTTGGCAACGGAAGCAAAAAGGGAGTAACGAATAAAGAGAGTAGAGCGAAGGAAGAGAGAAAAGTAGAGGTTGCAGGAAGCAGAACTAAAGCTGCAGGAGACAGAGAAGAAGTTGAAGGAATAACAAGAGCCGAGGATGAGAGAAAGAGAAGAGAAGAAGAAGAAGGAAGAAGATAAAAGGAAAGGCATGACGACAGAGCAAACAATGCCCATACAGGTTGATGAGTAAGAACAATCAGTAGTTGAGGAAGAGGGTTAATAGATGTAGGATTTGGAGCTTTCTCAGCAGATTGAGTAACTGATTGAGGTGACATACATGGAGTTGGAACAAGCGCCACATAATGAAGACACTAACTTTATCTCGAGAGCACCAGAGGTCATCTCTCAGTCTCCACCACCTCCAGTGTCAGAACCAGTCTTGTGCAAGCATAGAGATATTGTTCTACTTGATGATGATCCAGTCATGGATGTGTACAATCTATCCTTTGTTGAGCTACAAAAGAAGATTGTATAGGTATGGAGGAAGCACTTTCAGGATAATCACGCATCACCTGCATTCATCAAGGAAAGGGTGATAGTGCTAGACACTAGGAAGAATCCAACTGCCCTTGCCAAAGAAAACTTGGCCTGTGTAGGAGCAACAAGCTCAAATGTTAAGTACTTGACGGCCGAGAATGAACAACTGGAAAATAACTTGCAAGCTGTGAGGCAAGAGGTAGAAAAACTCCAAGCATCAACACAAAATGCAATTTACGTAATGCGGGAAATGATGACAATGATAATTTTTGAAGTATCAACACTTGAAGGTACCAGGCGGAAGCTCTGTGATAGATTTTTCACCGTGCATAAAGCAGTTGTCAATGTGCATGGCCTACAATAGCGGAGAAAAGAGTTTGTTCAAACTCTCAAGAACATACATGTTGCCATCACCCATGTACACGAGTAGAGAATACGGTACAAAGGGGCCCCACTTGAGTTAGTAAAGAAGATGAAGCCATGGGTAGAGATGGAGAAGGAAAAGGTCTGGATGTTGATCCAAAACTATGAGCAACTCACCCCATTCATTAGCAACATACAAGCCTCATATGTGCTATTGTACAATAGTTTGAATGTCATGGTGAGAAAGCACATGATCCCATCAACCGGTTCCCTCACCGATGTTAAAACCAAGAACCAAGTCTGACTAGAGATCGATGATGTACATGGATCAACTAAGACAAGAGGCCACCAGGGAAGACTTAGAGCTAAATGCACACAACATGCAGAAGTACATCAATGGTCCTATCAAGGTCAATATCATGTTGCACATGCTTCAGAACAAGTTAGATATAGGTTCCAAGACCATATACTCGGATGCCATGGGGGCAAGGGTCCGCTTTCAGAAAGACACCATCAAACAGTTTGGGGACACCATCATATAGTACCAAGATTGGCATCAATATGTGACCGAGAAGCACCAAATGAAGGTTGCCGAGTTGTTCTTTCCTCAAACTTCATCAATATGTGACCGAGAAGCACCAAATGAAGGTTGCCGAGTTGTTCTTTCCTCAAACTTCAGAATCATAGTGTTTTGTCTTGTTAGGTGGTCTCTAGCCTATTTTGTATTACATGGGTACATGTGGAAATGTAATATTATTTGTAAATATGTTGCAAGTGAAATTCCAAGTATCATTAGTGGAATGTGAAAGGTCATCATGTTATGTAATGAGATACTTGTAAAGAAGTTGAAGAGTCATGAGGGTAGTCAAAGAGCCACAAAGGGGAATGTCAAGGGTCACCCCACCCTTTGTTATAAATAGAACCTCATAACTCATAGAATGGGCTTTTGGGAGCCAAGATTTTGGCTAGGCTTAGGCTTAGAAGAGGCTTGGGAGTATTGTGAAGAGTCTTGGCTTCTCCATAACGTAGAGCAAGTATACTTCTTTGGAGTAGCAGGTGTTCTTGACTGTAATGTTCACCTATTGGGACTAGTGGTCTTCAATGGTGTATGTATGGATGGAACTTTCACTTATAATAATAATATAAGAGCCATCACGCTTTCATGCATATGTTGTTAATGTAGTTGGACTATTCTAGTTGCGTTGGAAATGTATGTTGTTTAACTTATGCATTTGCTTATGAACGACTTTGTATACAATTGTACGAATCTTGTTGAATGTGTATTGCTAGATTAACTCATCATTTTAATTTGTGTGTTATTCAAGATTTTAGCCTATGATGTCATTCTGCTCATGTGTTCCTTTCAATCTGCGTACTCTTATAGGCTTCTAAGGGGCACACTTCCTTTTCACCTCCGTGTGTTAGAACCTTCATGCATCGCACTTGACTCTCCGCAGAGTCACACACTTGCTCTCACCAAAAGTTATCATCCTTACCTCTGCGTGCTACCACGGTCAAGGAATTACACTACCACCGACTGCTGGGACTCCTACTCAAAATAGTTTGAGGTCTAGTTTGGACTTCATAGCGGGGAGATCCCCTGACTGTTGGCAAGTCCAACACCGTCAACATTTCTGGCACTAGAAGGAGGGACAAATGAAAAGTTGAGCCCTTGAAGTCTATTTTGAATTTCTACACATATTTCGTGATTTCTTTCCAAATCATAGTCCTTGCATGTTTTTCTCACATTGTTGATTTTGAAGTGCCGACGAGCATTCTAGATGACTTGTCCAGAATAAGTTCAATGGAAAGGATGGAAAAACCTTGTTTAGGCACCCAGTTGCCTTTGCTAACTTCTGTGATAGACATGATGTATTGTCTGATGATATTCCCTATGGGTTGTTCACTTTCACGTTCGAAGGGCATGCAAAGCAATGGTGTCACACATTGCCTGCAACCTCTATACACTCTTTTGATCACATGCTTAGAGAATTAAGCTGCACTTTCATTATTTACGACTATAATTCCCTCAATCGAAACATTTTAAAATTACTAAAATCACCTGACGAATCTCTTCAAGATTTTCATGATCATTTTCTTCACTATTGTTATGAATTTCCTGAAGATGAAGTCGACGAGGAATTTTTGGATGAAATATTTTAATATCTTGTTCACGTTTTTTAGAATCCACATGAGTTAGAATCTTTCGAGCATCTCTTAACATACTTCGGTGTTGGAGATTCTAAATCTAAGACACACAAGGTTGTTGTCCCAAGAGACCCTCATCCCCTTCTCATCGAACAACTCTAGCTTCGCTGGTTGAGGTGGGAGAAGTTGAGAATCCACCTGTTGATCTATCACCATCTCCTCCTACCCTACCTGCTCATGATTTCTGCGTAGATTTGGACTGTAACTCCGATAATTTTCATGTGGTCTTACCTACAGTTCCTTCGTCCTTCAATCCCTTTTATCCTCCGGATTTCGGTGTTTTGTTTTCATCTGTCTCAGATCCCACATGTGATGTTCATGAGGATCAAGTTCTGGACAGAATTGGAGTTGAACATCCAACCTGCATTATTATTTTTGATGAGTATGTGTGGGAGTCTGAATAAGAATCTACGACAAAGGATGGCCTCCTTCTGTCTGCACCTAATCCACTTTATCCCTACATCTTCCACGATTCTGTCAATTCTGTTCTGTCTCTGAAAAATTCATTTTCAAATGTTTCTATTTCTGATCATTTGCAAAACACATGGAATGTCAGTTTTTCATTTGAATGCGAAGAGGACAAATATCTTTTCCCGAATTCACCTAATCACTCATCTTACCTTTTCATGAACATAGAGGGTGAAATTTCTCACTTTTCATCATCCCCTTTTTATGATTTGTCATATCATGAGGATGCCACTGTCCATTATCTTGAACTTTCTAATCGTGGCTGTCATGATCTTTTCATTCATTCATTCGATCATGATTATGGTTTTCCTACTATTGATCTTTCTAAGCCACCAGTCTTTGATGATCCATCTTCTGATGAATTAGAAACTCCTCAAGCTATCGAACCACTTCAGCCCGAGCTGATGGTTATGTTAGGTTCTCGTAGCCTTGAAGCTAGTTGCACCTCTCATTAGAAATCTGTTGAATTTTTATAGGCTCCTCATCACTCTGTTGTTTACAATGAAAATAAATTTATGTTACCGTTTTCGCATCCTCCACTATAATCACACGATCCTATTGATCATGCATTGGAGGAATCCTACATAGCAAGCACTATTGCAAAACGTAAGTTTTCTTCTTTCTTTATGTTTGCTTGTTTTACAAGTTCGAAGGTGTGTACATGCTTTTCTTCCACGCGCAATGTTATAGGACACCATGATATGTTTGCATAATTCCTTTCATGTGCTTTCCTTTTTAAATTTTTTTATGGATGCATTTAAGCTTCAAACGAATTGGTTTACATTGTTTTATATTTCTTGTCTATTGGTTTGCTTTCATATCTTTCTTGTTGACCATGCTATCGCCTACATGGGCCAACCAATGTACTGATGGCTACATTGGAAGTATCACTTCCCTTAAGTTGGCCTATGTTATACTTAGGTTAGGAGTAGGATTAGTTTTACTTTTCTTGTTTGTTTCATGATTGGATTTCTTTGTTTTGATTTCTCTTGCTTCTTTCATTTGTTTGTTTGATTTTGCACCTGTAGATTAGTTTATGCATGAAACCGTGTTTGGCTTCTTAGAAAAGCAGGGTGAAATAAAAGAGGAAATTGTACTACTATCAACACTTGGTTATCTGCCTATTCCCTCTCTTTGCACAAGTCTTGCATTTGTTCTATTTGATGATACTTTGATGGAAAATACGCTCCTTTTAGAGAGAGGCATGGTGAAATCATGGTGCTTTCACTCTTAACTAGTACCACCTACTCTAATCAGATTTTTATATTCGGTTAACCCTTTTCAACTCAGTCAAAGTAGAGTAAGAAGAGGGGGAAAACCTTAAGAAGTATGTCAGAGGTATATATAAATATCCTTCTCTGAAGGGACAACCTCGTATACTCTCAATAAGTCGGGATCCATCTTCCGCCTCATGAAATAAATGAGTGACTATGCACAATTCTTTGAAAAATGAAAAAAAATAAGGGGCAAAAGAAGAGAAGCGCTTCATGCGCAGAGAGGTGAAGCAAGTAACTTCGTCGGGGTACTGTCCAAGCTCACTAGAAGTGGAGCAATGCTTGTGTTCCTGAAGTGACTCCTCCAGGGTACTATCCAGGCTTGCTGGCAGCAGAGCAACACCAGAGATGAAAATAAAACTCTGACAATCTATTTTACTTGTGCATCTATATACCCCTCATCCCCAATCAAAACAACTCAGTTTGACTTGGCTTAGTATGTGTGCTGTTGATAGACAGAATGGTAGGGACTACATCATTAACTCAAGCTAAGTGAAGAAGCTATGATGATCGAAGGATTGAACAATACTTCTGGAAGAGTTAGACTTACTTTACATGAGACAAGGTTCATACAGAGAATTGGATTTATACCAGTGTGTCGTTAATGTTGTAGCAGCTACAACCACCCTGCAAAATTTTTCCTATGCTTCAATTTTGGAGCCTTCCTTCTAAACCACAACAACTCATCTCACATTGAACCAGGTACTTGTGCTTCAACTGAGCCTTATTCTTTTCATCTTGGCTTGTTTTTTCTCACTTAGTTCATGTTATAACCCACAAGCCGATCTCTTGACATTGTCCCTTGACAGTTCCAGGATTGCCTTAGAGACTGCAGAATTCTTGAGGGAACTGGCCTTGCTCTTGGGAATTGCACAGTCCTAATTTCCAATGGGCCTTGAGCCTAGGAAATGCACAATACTGAATGGAAAGCAACCTTGAGTTGGGAAATTGCGTAGAACCCACTGTGCTCAGAAACTGCTCGGTGAATGAGCCAGAGAGTTGCTCGGTCCTGCCTAGAACTGTGAATTCTTTCCGGGCAATGCATGATAGTTTTCCCCAAAAAAGAAAAAAGAAAAAAAAAGCAAAAAACATACCTAAAAAATAGGGATCTTTTTTTTAGTAACCGGAAGGAGGCACTCATGCTATTTTTAGACATTGCCACCAAGTGTCACTTTTTCCTTGATTTTAGGCATGCATGTCATAAACCCTAATTTGACCAAATCTATTTAATCGATGCTACTAGAGCTCATTTTCACACTCGATATTGGAGCTGTAGCATTCCCAAGGAGATCAAGGAACCTTTGATGTGATCATCGTCGTTTTTCCAGGCAAGTTTTTCTTTTCTAGTCGTTTGCTGCTTTTTTTGTCAATTTTTGTTGTTTATCTTGTGAGAGTGTTGTTTCACTTGTTGCTGGAATTTTAACTTGTTTTAGCTTGTAGAAGTGTAGTTTCGAGTTTTAGATTTCCTTTCCCAAGTGTTGCATGACTTACCCTATTTTTGCAGCAACGATTGTCATTGTGGCGACTCTCTTCACATGCTTCATTTTCCTTCAGTTTAATTGATTCCTACACTTGTTTCACTTGCATGCATCAACACTTAGTCATATCTGCACTCATCATCACATTATCTTTCATATTTGCTTCATTTTCATGCTCCCCTTAGGCAGATCTGGGTCCCCTTGCTCGAATCTCACACTTCACTGCATGCATTGCGCAATTTGGGACCTCAATGCCTCTGCCTTGGCTCGTGGAATTACACAGACCCTGTCCTAGGCTGGCTCCAACTATGCATTATGCAGTTGCAGGATCCAACCTCCCAACTTGGCCACTGAGATTATGTAATGTGCAGTCTCTCCCGACCTTGGCCCAGACTGAACTACGCATTGCAGTTACAATTATCAAGATTCCTGACTGATTGTTTGCATTGCGCAATTCCCACAATCAGCTAGTGACCTCTATCAGCCAAAACTGCACAATCCTTCCCATCATGAGCCTGAATTGTTGCTTGATATTGTCTTGAAGTTGCTTTGGTTTTTAAGCTGAAATTTTCTTGCCATGAGTGCCCTTTCTGTCCCATAGGTACAACTGTTGTTGAACATATCTCTAACAGTTATAATTAACGTGGCATCCAAGAGAGATATATCAAAGGAAACCACTGAGAGTAGTAATAGGGAAGCAGTTGAGCTAATATCAATGGATTTTCCAGTTTATGCAGATACTCAGTTATTCATTGAGAAGGGAAGGGTACAACACTGACATGGCAACAAATCAAATATACTTTTGTAGATAACTTCAAGTAAGACTTAGAGGGCTGACATTTAATCTCAGTATCCAGTGGTCAAGTTTATACAAGGTTACATGCAGGTACCCCGTCTTCCCATGTGCAAACATCATCAATTGGATTTTGTCACACACAGATGAAAAAACTATGACATTGAGCAGTGCCAGCAGGATAGATCTTGCCACCTTCAGGGCATAGAACTTTCAGCAGATGTATCACTTGCCCGAGCCGGTGAAGTGCATGGAATCAATTTTCTGTGCCACCCATAGCCATGTGAAGACTAGAGAAATTGTCAAGTGCTAGGTGAGAGAGACATCAGTTTACATAGACACCCACTCATGGTTACAAGATGAAGTCCCTTAGGAAGGCTTACCGGTTATTGATCATCTTTGCCTGTAGAATATATGGTCAAGAGAAAATAGAAACCTTTCCTGAAGGGTGGGTATTCGACCAGTTGATGAGTGATGGGAAGCCATTCAACTGGTCAGATTTTTTGGCTCATCAGTCAAACCATGTGGCTAACACCTGAAATCCGCCCAAGAATGAGCAAGAAAGGTTTTACATGTTTGCATACTTACTGGATGCAATATGTGCCCAACATCAGTTCCTTGGCATGAGCTAGACATGGACACCAAAAGAGACTACCGTCAACATCTATTGCAAGTTGATTTCCGACTGCAACTATCAAGGAGTGATGGAAAGGCTAACTAACCATTTTATCATCTCATGTACAACCTTATCTTTGAGTAGGATCCACCTTGCATGTCCTGAGAAGTAATGGAGGTGATAGTAAACATTGCAGATTGGTATGCCTCACCAGGTGGAACCTTCATCAGAGTGTTTGGTGGAGAGAAGCATCCACATGTTCTACCAAGGTATGCCACTGACAAGATGATCATGCAAGAAGTTTCATATCACCGCTCCACAGAGTTGTCAGCAGGACTGCATAGGAAGAAGAAATTTCCATGGCTCACTCTTCCTTTACAGATTAAATTATATGAGATTAAGAGCTTGAAAGATGCAGATGCCGAGGTCAAGGAGATAGTGAAATTTGAGTTTGGCACTAGATACTTTAATCCATATTTGCAAGGACCACTGTGCGAAAGTGTACTTTCCATGGATCCATGGGGCATGTCATTGGCTAGATGAGGACCCTTGGAGGTACTATTACAATGCCTCCAAACTCCATGAGTCGGTCAGTATAGAAATAGCTTGGAAGGCTGCTCTATAGACAACAACATCCCATGAAGCAACAACAACAACAATAAGCCGTAATCTAGTGAAGGACAAGGGAAAGAGGAAGGTTGCTGAGGACCCAGAGGGAGACCAAACCTGCAAGATGAAGGCAGATCCTATCTTGGAGAAGGTAGCTTTGGCAGCAAAAGCAAAAAGGGAGCAACAGATAAAGAGAGCAAAGCGAAGGAAGAGAGAAAATTAGAGGCTACGGGAAGCAAAACTAAGGCTACAGGAGACAGAGAAGAAGTTGAAGGAAGAATAGGAGCTAAGGAGGAGAGAAACAGAAGAGAAATAGAAGCAAGAAGAGGAACAAAGGCAAGACACAAGGACAAAGCAAACAACACCCATACAATTTGATGAGTCGGAACAACCAACATCTAAGGAAGAGGGTGAACAGATGCAGGATCGAGAGCTTGCTCAACATATTGATAAATTGATTGAAGTGATAGACATGGAGTTGGAACAGGAGCCACATAATGAAGACACTAACCTTATGCCGAGAGCACTAGAGGTTATCTCTCAGTCTCCACCATCTCCAGTGTTAGAATCAGTCTTGAGTGAGCAAGGAGATATTGTTCTCCTTGATGATGATCCGATCATGGATGTGTGCAATCTATCATTTGATGAATTGTACAAGAAGATTGTACATGCATAGAGGAAGAACATTCCGAATGATCATGCATCACCTAAATTCATCAAAGAAAGGGTGATAGTTTCAGACACCATGAAGCATCCAACTACCCTTGCCGAAGCCATATTGGCCTATGCAAGAGCAACAAGCTCAAACGTTAAATACCTGACAGCCGAGAATGAACAATTGGCAAAGAACTTGCAGGTTTCCAGACAAGAGGTAGAACAACACCAAGCATCAATGCAAAATGCAGTTTCCCCATTGGGGGAAATGAGGACAATGATAATTTCTGAAGTATCAACACTTGAGGGTACCAGGCGAAAGATCTATGACGAATTGGTTACTGTGCATAAAGTAGTTGTCCATGTGCATGGCCTACAACAACAAAGTAAATATTTTGTTCAAACTCTCAAGAACATACAAGAATGGACAGTTCGGTACAAAGGAGCCCCACTTGACTTAGTAAGGAAGATGAATCCATAGGCAGAGCTGGAGAAGAAAAAGGTCCGAATGTTGATCCGGAACTACGAGTGGCTCGCCCCATTCATCAACAACATACAAGCCTCATATGTGTGGTTGTACAATAGTTTGGATGTCATGGTGAGAAAGCACATGATCCCATCAATCGATTCCCTCATTGATTCTAAAACCAAGAACCAAGTCTGACTAAAGAATGATGATGTACATGGATCAACTAAGACAAGAGGCCACCAGGGAAGACTTGGAGCTAAATGCACACAACATACAGAAGTACATCGATGGTCCTGTCAAGGTCAATACCATGTTGCACATGCTTCAGAATGAGTTGGATACAGGTTCCAAGGCCATATACTCGGATGCCATGGAGGTAAGAATCCAATTTCAGAAAGACACCATCAAACATTTTGGGGACACCATCATGCAATACCAAGATTGGCATCAATATGCGACCGAGAAGCACCAA
Source organism: Pinus tabuliformis (assembly GCA_031772625.1). Lineage (NCBI taxonomy): Eukaryota > Viridiplantae > Streptophyta > Pinopsida > Pinales > Pinaceae > Pinus > Pinus tabuliformis. The sequence continues at coordinate 550,055,909 of CM062806.1, read as the reverse complement.
GTGGAGGTTGCCAAGTTGTTCTTTCCCCAAACTTCGAAATCATAGTATTTTGCCTTGTTATGATATCTCTAGCCTATTTTGTCTTACATGGGTACTTGTGGAAATGTAATATTATTTGTAAATATGTTGTAAGTGAAATTCCAAGTATCATTAATGGAATGTGAAAGGTCATCATGTTATGTAATGAGTTACTTGTAAAGAAGTTGAAGAGTCACGAGGGTAGTAAAAGAGTCACAAAGGGGAATGTCAAGGGTCACCCCACCCTTTGTTATAAATAGAACCTCATAACTCATCGAATGGGCTTTTGGGAGAAAAGCTTTTGGCCAGGCTTAGAGGAGGCTTGGGAGTATTGTGAAGAGTCTTGGCTTCTCCATAGCGTAGAGAGAGTATACTTCTTTGGAGGAGCAGGTGTTATTGACTATAATGTTCCACTATTGGGGCTAGTGGTCGTCAATGCTATATCTATGGATGGAACTTTCACTTATAATAGTAATGTCAGAGCCATTACGCTTTCATGCATATGTTGTTAATGTAGTTGGATTATTCTGGTTGCGTTGGAAATGTATGTTGTTTAACTTACGCATTTTCTTATGAATTGCTTTGTATGAAATTGTACGAATCTTGTTGAATGCGTGTTGTTGGATTAACTCATCACTTTAATTTGTGGGCTATTCTGCATTTTAGCCTATGATGTCATTCCGCTCATGTGTTCCTTTCAAGCTACGCACTATTACTGGCTTCTAAGGGGCACACTTCCTTTTCACCTCCATGTGTTAGAACCTTCATGCATCACACTTGACTCTCTATAAAATCACACACTTTCTCTCACCCAAAGTTATCATACTTACCTTTGCGTGCTACTGCGGTCAAGGCATTACACTACCACCCATTGTTGGGACGCCTACTCCAAATGATTTTGAAGTCTAGTTGGGACTTCATATCGGGGAGATCCCCTAATTGTTCGTAGATCCAAAACCATCAACGGGTCCCTTGGTTCAATACTGTACTTCTTGTCTCTATTCAGAAACCTTAGCACATGAGTTTGACCAAATTTGACCCTTTGTATTCCTCGCTCTAGAAGGCATTAGGGGACTTTTGAGGTCTAAAATGGGCCTTCTAAGAAAAATGTACAACCAAAATAAACTTTATAAGAACCAATATGATTCAAGAGGATGATGTCAACCATGGGGGATGATTCACCATTTTTGGAGTAAAAAAGTAAAAATATTAAAAGATAATAAAATGATAAAAAGCATCCACAATAAACTTGTTTATGTGATCAAGAAGAAAATTGTGTAAATTATTCTACTCACAAAAGCCTCCATTCAAATAATAATTTAATTTTGACTTTGTAAGACGGCTGGAGCTAACGGGCATACTATAGGGCATTAAATGCCCTGCTACATGCGCGCCTGTTAGCTATTTAACACGCGCGCGTGGAGTGATGGATAAATAAAAAATAAGCCGCGCGCCTGTTAAATAGCTAATGAGGGCGCATGTAGCGGGGCATTTAATGCCCTATAGTATGCCTGTTAGCTCCAGCCTTGTAAGACCATGATTCAAGGGCATCTAAGTTGTCAAAATCACTCTAAGAAAATACCCCACTTGGTCCTAACCAACTCATACTCATACTTAGATTTATGCCCATAGAATTTTGAACCAATAACTTTTTCACTATAATATACAAAATACATTACTATTTACACTTTATAAATTTATTTTCCAAATATTAATGAATAATAAAAATTATTTATTGTTATTATTTTATCCTAATAAAAAAAACCAACAACCTATTCAAATAATTTGAATTAAATTTAAAACTTTCAACCCTATATCATTACAACTACAACTTGGCGACAAAGTCAAGAAACACACAATTAGAAAAAAAACTTTATTTAAAGCCAAATATCAAAATTACCCAAATTCTTTACTCAAACTTAAAAAACTTAAACTTTATTTAAATTAAAATATTGAAATGACCCATCCTTTACCCAAACTTTCCACATTTACAAAATTCCATGCAACATCTACCAGAGTGAAGTGACCCAAAACCCCTGCTTAAGCTTTCCATATTTACAAGATTGGAGACAACTTTTTACCATTGTACCTATTGGTGGTCCCACTAAATTGCACAAACAAGCAGCTTCCGCAGTCCCCACTGTCAAGCCATTCTAAACAAACAACCGCAACTGAACTAAAATCATTTCAATAAACAAACTAAAATAAAATAATTTCTCTACAAGTTTTTCTCTGCTAATGTGCTTCCTAGTATGAAAATCTCTGCTACTAAATGTCATGTCACTGTATTTTAAAATAAAAAACACTCAAAAGTCGTTTCATCTAAGAAATGTGAATGGTTTGGTTGGGTTCAATTTTTTCATGGCCCAATCATGAAAACGTCCACTAAAAAGACTTAGTGGGGGAGTGACACAACACAATTAGATCAACACAAATATTTTGTCGAGATAGGTCCCAAAAAAATAAAGGTGGTGTCAGTACATAGATTTTTAGAGTTATACTCTCACTTAATAATATTGAGCTAATAGAGTGCCCAAATCCTCAATACTATTATTTATGCAAGAATTTCATAAATTGATGGTAGGAAGTAGGGTTTCCAGTAACAAAATGCACTAATTTGCAATACAATTGTTTATTTAAAAATTTCATGGATTATAAGTAGAGAGTAGAGTTTATGGGACCTAATAACAAGGAAGGGTTTAGTTATATAGCTATTTAATATATGTGTGAGGTCTAATAATATTACTCAACTCAATTTCTCATGATACTGTGTAAGGAGGCTTGTCTACACCATTAGTATTTTACTAGATTACTTAGGTATGAGAGAATAATTTTCTTGAATGTTGTTCTTGGTGCTACTATAGTAGCAAGATGATTGATCATCTTATCTAAAGCTAGTTTTAGGTAACATAAGGAAATTTTAATATACCCTAGGGTGCATGGGAGTGAAATTATTTATATAGATGTTGTTTGATGTGATATTACTTGAAGGAGTACCAATAGGGGTTAAGGGTGTCTAACTAAGTGGAAGCACTTATATTTACAATGTGTATTCTTCCCTTACCACATTTTTACCTATCGAATGACAATTCACTATGTTATTTATAAACATTGTAATACATCTCTAGCCTAAAAAATGCTCTAAAATATGGGTCAAGAAAGTGCCCTCCTACTACTTGTAGTGTTATTTGGAAGATACAAAGCAAAAATAATATATTTTGCCCATATGTATTGCGTAAATGATATATTTTAACTATAGTTTCCAAATAAAGAACCAAAATACCACAAAATTCTATACCTTTATTTATGAGAGCACTATTCACTTGCCTCTTTGAGGAGGAAACCTCCAATTGAGTAGAGCTCCAGTTACAAAATTGACTTTTTAAGATATCTCATAACATTTGATCTAGTTCGTATAGAGAATGAAATGAAAGGTAGGAATAAGAATGGAAACATACACATAAAAATATTACAAAGAGTGTAGTAATATAGAGGGAACAAAATTCTATTAATAAATCAAATAGTAAAACATTGTAAAATGCAAAGTAATATAAACTAGCTAGAGTAGTGGTAGCTTATCTCTAAAGAGAGAGGTGTTGGCTACATTAATTTGCAAGATGATCATTACAAGATACCTAAATGGCCTTTTAACATAAGATACTAAACTCCAAGTCTAGGAGAAAACCCTAAATATCTAAAACCCTAACCCTAGGTGATGAAATGGAAAAAAGGAATGAAGGCCCTAAGGAGTCTAGTTGATACATCAACTTCCCGAAGTTGCAACCTCCACATACAAACTTACTTTGGGGTAAAAAAACGTCCTATTAGAAGTAACTTATGAGAAGAACAATATCCAGGAAAGATAAACAATTCCATGGGAACCCCAATATTTTGCAAGACCAAAAAACATTAGTTAGGGCGTCAAAAACACATTTGAAGTTTAACACTTGAAAAACTGGAAAAAAAACACCAAAATGGGGAACTATCCATTATGAGTCAATGGAAGAGGTGGGTTGCCATTAATATTCACCTAAATCAACACTAATCCCACATAACTACTAATGATAAGTCCACACTAAAAAAAAACACCCAAGTATCTTACAGCCACTCTAGGTCTAATGTAAGTCAAGAAATTTTTTTCCTTGCAACAACCCTCCACACTATTAGACATTTCCATTGACTCTACCATATTTCATGCCACAACAACATTGCATACATCACCTCCATCACTAAAAGACCTCATAATTACAAACATTAAATCTATGAAGAATACCTAACATGCTTTCATAGTTGAATCATTGCCAATTGTAACATGTATTTGAAGTATTTGATTTGTTTAAATATAATAGACCATGTTACTTCTCATCTCAAGTTTAGGGTAACCTTAATCTATGCAGTGCTATTTCTTTTTGGGTAGAAAAACACATTTAATTTTATTCATAATTAAAGTAAGAAAAAAAACTACATTTTGCATATGCTATAAAGCATTTCTGTATACACCTCACATCAATTGAGCTAAAGAGAGAAAAAAAAAGTAAAAAATTACAAGTAAATATGCGAATTTAAGTGTAATAATAATCACTTAACTTCTTCTTTTTTCCTTTCTTTTTTTGTACTTTTTATCATCCCTTTGAATTTGACTCAACAAGAACCAATTCTAGTTCTTTTCTTATTTCCGTTGTTGGCAATTGTTTGTCTGAGTCTAAGCTCTCAAAAACATGTGCTCTTTTTGTGCCTCCCATCGCATTTTATGAATGTGCCTCCTCAATTTGTGGTCTTGATGCCTGTTCCTCATAAATTTCAATATCATTCTATAGGTGTGATTTGCTTTCATTATGGTCTTGTGATTCCTCTTCTGCATGGCTTGGAGGTATCTCCATGGTTTCTTTTGCATCCTCTTCAGTGAAATAAGGATATTTAGTCTGCCATTCTTTTGGCTCTGACCCATTGTATTTTTTGGAGTCTTTTTTCCCTGTGGACATGTGTTCTGCTTGACTTGTTTGGTAGTATGTACACATCGAAATGATGTGTTCTCATAATCTATTTCTTGGTTCCACTGAACTTTTATATGTATCAATTGTTGATTTTTGGTAGCATCAGATGTGCTCTAAGTCTCAAATTTTGCAGGGAGCCTTGGCCACATGTATTCCAAAGAACCTAGAAAGAATTTTGGGAAATTCTGCCCGGAAACAGTTTTTTTTTCCAGGGAAAAATCGTAATCTTTCATTAATTTGAAAAATTACATGTAGTAGATGCCATAAGCATATGCATAACTGCTGGTCGAAACCAAGTTCATAGTTTGACAAAAAATATTTGTGCCGAAGCCATAAACATAAGAGTGTTGTACATATTCACCACACAGGGCAATTCAAAATTTCATAAAAAGGATAGATTTTCAACATAAATATATACATATATAAAAACTGAGCCATTATGTCCATAAAAAATTTTGTGCTTGATCCCTCCGAGGATAAAATCTGTCGATGTAAGGCCGGTGGTAAAACTGATATTTTTATGCTCCATGATGTTCTGTTATCATCCACAGTCCTTTGGGTTGTGTCGTGGCCTCCTTGGATAGCTTGTCAATAGCCTCGTTATATTCCCTGTAAATGTGTTGGCAGATGATAGAGTTAAATTGAGCCTTATAAACCATAATCTCATCCAGAATGTTTCTGAGGGAAAGTGCATGACATATATTTTTGATGTTGAACCAGTTTATGATGATCTGTGAGTCCCCAAATATTTGTATGTTATTGCATGAGTGTGAAAGTGCAAAATGCAATAAATATCTTAGAGTAATCAGTTCCGCATAATTGTTTGTACCCTCCCCCAATCCCATTTTTATTTTGTAATAGTGTTGGTCAGACAGGTATAGAGGAGATCCTCCCCCACAACCATGAGATTGGGCTGCTCCATCGAAGTATGCCCATGGGGTAGTTCGATCAATAATTCCAGGGGCATGAGGGCAAGTTGTAGAGGGTTGTGTCTCTTTAGGTATTTCATGATAAGCAACAATAACATTTGCAGTGATGAGAGGCCATCGAGCGGAGAACCTTGGAAGATGATTTTCTTTCTAGTCAACCAGATATTCCAGCATACAAGGAGGGGTATGCATCAGGTCTTTCTATCTATGTTTATTCTATTCCAATTTTTCCAAGCCTCAGTGATCAAAAGACCATGCCAGATGCCCTGATTTTGGAGGAGGTGAATTATTTGTTGCCATAGTTGCACAGTGAGAGGGCAGGTTAAAAAAAGGTGCTCATTTGTCTCTGTTGCCTGTGTACAGAGGACACACCTGTGCGGCCCAAAATGCGATTTGTGCATGAGGTTTTCTCCAGTTGGTGTCTTGTTGCGCAACACATTCCACATGAAAAGTCTGGCTCGAGGGGGGGCTTTCAGTTTCCAGATTTTTGACCACCATTCAAGGAGAGTTGGTGGTTGACAATCCAATATCAGGTGTTGATATCCTATTTTTGGAGAGTATTTCCCATTCTCTGTTGGGGACCACATTAGTTCATCAGATCCCTCTATTATGCGGACATGTGCTTCATTGAGAGCATGTATATATCCCTCCCAGAAATGATGCCAGGGTTTGGGTATGCCCAAGTGCCGTGCAGAGTACCAGACTTGTTCAAATATGGAGCTGCTTTCCCTATCTGTGATCTGTCCGATCGTTTTAATCTGCCTCTGATTTAGGAATAGTATAAGATCAGGAGGTAAGTGATGCATATTGTCCCCACCGGACCATGGATCCAAACCTATGCATGCCATGTTGCCTTCTTTGATTTTCCAAGAAATTCCCTCTCGGATGCTAGGAATGGTATGGAGAATGGATTTCCAAACAATTGATATCCCAGTTCGAGGCCAGGTTGGGTTACGGATCTAGTCCATGAGGTGTTGAGGCCAGATGTATTTATGATAAGTGACCTTGGTCCAGAGATTCTGAGTAGTGAGTAAGGACCATCCCATTTTAGCTACAAGAGCATGTGCAAAGGCATGGAGGTCTTTTAATCCCCACCCACCCCATTTTTTTGGTAGGGTGATTTGATTCCATCCCACCCATGCATAGGGCTTGCCTTCTTTGTATCCATTCCAAAGGAATCTGCAGCAGATCTTTTGGATGCGAGCAAGTATCCCTCTAGGAATCCATGCCAAATTCATCCAATATCGGGTGTGGCTTCCAAAACAGATTTTATGAGCACCAACCGGCCTGCTCTTGAAAGGAAGTGATGGTTCTAGTTTTTTAGCCTTTTCTCAACTTTTGTAACGAGCCAGATCCAATCTACAATATGATAGCTGTGAGGTTTAAGCCTGAAGCCCAGGTATTTTAGACCATCCTCCATAAGATGTTGCTGGAAAGGAAAAAGATGGGATGCAAATCTGGCTTCCAAGGGAGAAGTGTAGGAGAGAGTGATGGTAGACTTTGAGTGGTTTGCTTCCATGCCAGTGGCTTTTGCAAAGAGTTTGAGGATGTCATGGAAGGTTGATGAGTCCCTCTAACTGCCATCGAGGAAGATGAGGACATCATCGACAAAAAGAAGGTGGGTGAGGTGGCAGAGAGCATTCAAATGTAATCCATGTAGTCGACCTTCCCTTTTGGCTGTTGTGAGGAGCCTACTCAGGGCCTCCATAACAATGAGAAAGAGCAGAGGGGAAAGTGGGCATCCCTGCCGAAGGCCTCTCTCGGCATGAAAGAAATGCGAAGCAGAGCCATTTATGAGGACACTGAAAGTGGCAGAGGTTATGCAACACATGATCCAGTTGATGAAAGGAGGGGGAAACCCAAGGTGGGTGAGGATCATTTTGATGTATAGCCAGCTAACCTTGTCGAAAGCTTTGGCTAGGTCAATTTTAAGAATGACACCTTTGATCTTTTTATGATTGATAGAGTGAAGGGCTTCTTGTGCAGTGCTGATGGCTTCGTGAATTTTTCTGTTCTGTAGGAAGGAAAATTGTTTAGAGGATATATGTCTGGACAAGATAGGATGGAGCCTGTTTGCTATGATCTTGGCTATGATTTTATACAAGCTATTGCAAAGTGACATGGGCCGAAAGTCTTTGAAATAAGTTGGGGAGTCAGATTTTGGGATTAAGGCAATGAATGTAGTGTTGATGGCATCATACATACACCCTGTTGATCTGCATTCTTCCACCACCTTAAGTAGGTCAGTGTCGATAAGGTCATAGAAAGCAAGGAAGAAATCTATGGGCCAACCATACGGACTAGGGCTCTTGTCTTTCTTGAACCATTTTAGTGTTCCTTCCAGTTCCCCTAGAGTGATCGGGGTATTTATTTCTTCCTAAGAGTCCTCATCAACGAAGCTGGGAAAGTGTCCAGCTGTTTGGACAATTTCGGCAACGGAAGCCTCACAAGGAGCCATGAAGAGATTTCTGAAGTGTGTGGACCCTAACTGAGAGAGTTGACTGAAATTGGATGCCATGCTTCCATCTTCCCCTGGCATATGTCAGATGGTGTTAGTGATTTTCCTTCCTTTAGCATAGTTTTGGAAGAACTTTGTTTTTTCATCCCCTGCTTGTAGCCAGATTGGTCGACTTTGGAGTCGCCAAGTTTCTTCTCTCTCCTTTAGGATTTTGATCTTCTAATTTTCTAGAGCAATTAGCTGATCCTTGGCTTCAGTAGATGTAAACCCTCTGTTCTGCTCATCCTGAAGTGAGGCCAGAGAAAGCTCCACTGTAATGAGGGTATTCTCATCTCTCTTGGATTTTTCCTTTGCCCATTTAATAGAGAGATTTTTTAGCATTTTGAGGTTCCAGCAGAAACCTTCAGCCCAAGTGCTGCTTCTGGATGGGGGATGGAGTCTCCAAAATTCATTTATCATTTGAATGTAGGATGGGTCATTTAACCAAGTGGAGTTAAATTTGTAAGGTGCCCCTGGTTTTTTTTGTGGACCCGAGATCTCCATGAATATGGGGGAATGATCCGAGATACCACCAGATCCCACCCACTGTCTGTAGAGAGATAGATTTTGTATCAGAGAGTCCTTTATCAGGAATCTATCCAGCCTTCTAGCTAAAGCTGCTTCTCCTTTACACCGATTTCTCCACGTGGGGAGGGGCTTGTTCATGGGAATGTCCGTCAGATGGTGTTGTTCCAGCAGTCTCTCCATCAATTCAGTGAGCCTATCAACTTGTGCATTGGTACCCCAGGATTCTCCATATCCAATAGAGAAATTTAGGTCGCCCCCAATGATAAGGTTATTTGAGGACATAATCAATAGGTTGAGTAGCCGACTCCAATAAGCCTCTCTGTGGTGGAAAGGTCCATAGACATTGACAATACGCAGGTCCACTCCCAGATCAGAAGTGAAGATATCCATACCCATGAAACCATCACCACCCCAAGATTTTCTCAAGTTTATGGTGCAGAGGTTGTATCCTAGAGCCAAACCTCTAGATTGTCCGATAACATCCAGGGATTGAAAAATCCAGACAGGCTTTAGGGAGTTGATAGTACGAGAGATGAGGTCAGCTTCTCCCGAGGTTTCTTGAAGGAGGATGATGTCTAAAGATTCGGAGTCGAGAAGTCTTCTTAGGGCTAGTTTTTTGGGCAAACTAGCCATACCCCTACAGTTGAAGGATAGGCACTTCATGGAGGTAGTTGAGTGGGGTTGTTCGATGCTCTAAGAACCCGGTCGAGTGATGTTTGTCTGCTGGAGGCGACTTCTGTCTTTGCTATCAAGATAGATTTGGATATATGATATTTCCGACCCCGAATGGGTTTATGATGCAGAGAGGAGGGTATTAGGCCCAGGCCGAATCTGTCATCCTATGGAGTGACAAGGAGGGATCTAAGGTTGTCAGGATGGGGAGAGACTGGGGGAGGGATGAGGAGATTGGGGGGACAAAGGGGGGATCAGGAGGGAAGGATGGGGGGGTAGTGGAGAAAGTAGGGGAAGGAGGGGTGAGGGGATAGGGAATGGGGGTAAGAGTGTCTCCCAGAGATGCAGCATGCACATGCATTGCAGAGGTTGCATGTGAGGAAATAAAATAAGAGATAGGTAAAGAGGGAGTACTCGATGTACGAGCAGCCTCAGCAGCAGCCCGTGATCTGGTCATCAACGGGGAGGGTGGACGAGGTCCGTTGTGAGTGTCTAGAGGAAAAGAGTGTGTCAATTTGATAGTTGTCACAACAGCAGATGCAAGAGGTCCCGAGGTGGGTTCAATGTGCGGCCTTGTGTCCTCCTTAGCTCCCTTAGAGGGTTCCTTGTCCTTTCGCACCAGAGGGAATTCCTTATATAGATGTCCAACTTTGTGACATCTTCAACACCTGAAGGGGACTCCTTCATAATCCAAAATTTGAATTCTGGTGAAATGCCTCCATGCCTTCCCTAGTGTCGAGGTGCACCAGAATGCGAGCTAATGTTCTGTTCTTTGATTGAATGTAGGTTTTGTCGTAGTCCAAATAGGTACCCAGGGTATTCCCGATACGAACGAAAACATCCTCAGACCAGTATTGCAATGGGAGCCCCGGTAGTCTCACCCATAGTGATCTGGCCCCAATTTGCTCTCGTTCAGGGTCGAAGAGCGGACTCCATCGTTTCAGTAATATTGGATCCATTTCAATGTGCCAATAGTGAGATAATGCTAGAGAGGTGTATTCTTCCAGTGAGAAATGCAGGGAAAACTAGCCTCGAGGTAGAATCTGTACCTCAGGGAGGTCTTTGAAAGTGTTACCCCAGATTTTCTTTACCCAGTAACTGAGTCGCTCTGCAGAGTAAGCTCGGCCTCTAACCCTATCCACCAGGACCTTCCCGGTCGTGTTGACCACTTCACCCATGGTGAGACCGTCGCCGAACGTGAGGGTGAAGTCCTTCCGTGAAGCCCTCACACACTTTTGCCAGTTATAGGGGTGGTGGGATGATCTAAAAGCAGGTCAGCAGAACCCGGATTCGCGTGCTGTGGACCTTGAACAAATGGATGAACTTTGACAGCCAGGGTTTCGAAACACCCAGAAGGCAAGTCGGTATCTGTGACCTCTGCAGCGGTGGATGGGATATCCGGTGGGGGGTGTTGCGCCGAATATCCTGGGAGGGAAAGTCCAGATGAGGAAAGAATGTGGGGAGCGCCGAAGTGATCGCCAAGAGGGGAGGGTTCGAATGGCGGAGAGGAGGGTGAGCAAGCAGCCAGGAGATGTAGAGTCGTCGGAGAGAGAGACAGGCAGTCCAGACACAGTGAGGCTATGGAGAGGCAGTCGAAATGAAGGCTAGAGGTGGATGTTCCAGGTAGGGTAACCACAGGTGGAGGGTCATTGCGTAGAGAGGCGGAGGGGTTACGGGGGACGGTTAGGGCCGACAGAGGGTTAGGTCGCCTGAAAATTTGTTGGTTAGGGTTAGGGTCAGCTGTGTAATCGACTTCATCGAGGTCCATAATATCCATGTTGCAGTGGGATCAGGGCTTCCGTAATGGTTGGGGGGAGCAGCAGTTAAAGAGCTAGGGAAACAGCTAGCAATCGGTGGTAGCATGCCCTAGGAACGATCAATCAACGGCGAAAAATTACAAGAGGTAAGAAAAACAGTTACCATATCCACTAATGATGATAGAACTTTGTTTCCTCATGGCAGTGAGCCCTGTAACCTCACCGTCCGAGCGTTGTTAGGTGATCGCCATGGTCCGTTGCAGAGCTAGATCTCCTCCAATCACCCAGAAACAGTTTTATTAAAATAATTAATTATTTTTAATGGGTCCCTAAGTCTAAGCTTAGGAAATTAAAAAAAATAATGGGTATTAATCTAACTATGGGTGTAACTTCTAGAAGAAGACTAGGATCAAGCAGAAATGATCTTAGCCATTAATTAGCTTCTAATATGGGCCATTGAACATCAACAAGAAGATTATTTAAGGAGGCTTGAGGGTCATTTGGAAAATACACACAGAGTTGATCAGTCAGATCAAATCCCTGCGGCTAGATCAGCGCAATGATTTCGTAGTGATCATGCAGAGAGGGGCAGAGAGAGTTTTGGCTGGAGTATCTTCTCCGGAGCCAAGAATACTCAACAAAGAGGCAAAAAAACACACCGAGGAGGCAACACAGTGCCCAAAGAGGGTGACACAGAGCCAGGAAGGGCTCACGCAGAGTAGCACAAAGCCTTCCACTCAGAGGTCCAAAATTTGCTAGAGGGTTTGACGTTCTGAGCCGGGAAGGTTTGAGTCAGCTCCTGAGAGAAAATAAATTCAACAAAGAGGTGACACAATGCCTTAGAGGCTGTGATGCAGGCCCATACATTGACTGCGTAAGGGCAGCGCAAAAGTAGCCGGGGACTCGTTGGTTTAGCAACCAGATCAACCGAGACTTGCAGTGTAGAGTGAGGTAATCTCACTAATTTCTTCTGTCGGGTGATATTCTCTGTACTGGATTGCAACAAGGCATCCATAGGTTGTATTAAGAAATAAATTCTGCTTAATAATAAAAACCCTCAGATTTGTTACACCGATTTTCCCGCATTGGGTTTTTACGGGGACATTTGTGTTGTATCTTTCTATTGTTCAGTTTCTTGTTTTGGCATATTATTTTAAATGGTGTGGGTTGTAGTGTATGTATTTCAATGTTTGCCGTAGAAAATGCAAATAACTTGTTCATGTAAATTAAAAAGTAGAAGAAAAATCATCAGTTGTTGCAGTAGGGATTCCGGGTTTGAGGAATTTTCACATGGTATCAGAGAAGTGCAGGTGAAACAAGAAGAGCAGTGCCAGAGAACCCAACGCTAAGCAGAGAAGGATATCGAATAGCTGCAGGAAGCAGCAGTTCGAATCCCCAGAGGGAATGTGCAGTCCAGGCCAAGAGGGTTGAATCTTTGAGGAAAGTCTCTCTCTGAGTGAGTTGACAAAGAGGAAGAACTTCCAGATCGAAATATTGTCGTGTCAGATGGAGCAGCGCAACAGCCTCGGCGCGAGGAAAGAGATGGTGGGACGCAACCTTTCAACAGACAGATTGTTGGGCTAAAAGACGTCAGAAGAGAGAGGAGAAGCACAGTGAGGGAATTGTTTCTCAACAGATTTCCCGCCAAGAAGTCTGTTTTCTTATTAGCTTAGTAACAACGGTAAGAAATAGAGAGGAGCAGTTTGACATTTCCATGGCAGAGAGTGCAGCCAGTGGACTGAGAGATCAAGACAGGTTGGATGGGGCATCCAACTATGTGATCTGGAAGGCAAGGATGTAGTGCCTTCTATATGAGCATGTTCTCAAGGTCTATGCCGATAGCGTGGTGGTTGAGCCAATGGATCCAGATCAACTGAAGAAGTACAAGGGACAAATAGCGAAGGCCAAGAGGATGATCCTTAATGGAGTAAAGGATCATGTAATCTATCACATCGCTAGCAAGGGGACTGCTAAGGAGATGTGGGATGCCTTGGTGACATTGTATCAAGGATCTTCTAAGCAACAAAAGATGTACTTAGAACAAAAACTGAGATCTGCACATATGCAAAAAGGGAAGCACATAGATTCGTTCCTCACGAAGCTTTAGGAGACCCGATATGAGTTAGAAGTTGTGGGGTCTACACCTTAAGGTTCCGAGATGGTGAGATTGACCCTAAGCTCAGTCTCAGAAGAGTGGCAAGTTTTTGTCCAGAGCATCCTGAGCAGGGCAGATTTGCCAAACTATAATATGTGGGCAGCTCTCAAGTAGGAAGAGTTGAGGAGAGATCTAATCAAGTGTAAGCTTAATGGAAGCAATAGTAGTGGGTTGAAGCCCAAGCACGAGGAAAAGAATGTAACCCTTGCATCCAAGGGGTAGAAGGAGTAACAAAGGCGAAAGAAGGATGTCTCGAAGATCAAATGTTTCAAGTGTGGTGAAATGGGTCACTATGTAACACAGTGTACACTCAGGAAGAAGGACAAAGATGAGAAGCACGATCCGAAGGCTACACCCATGAAGATCGAGGAGGAGGATTCTTCCATGAAAGCCGAGATACCTCTAGGAGGGAGGTGGGTTGATTTAGAGTTGTAGTTTAAAAGAGCTACATATGGGCAGGATCCTTGAGGAGCCCACCTCTAGGATCAATTCCTTGCTACAGGAGCCTAGATCAGAAGTAGCAGGATGGACCAGTGTCAGTTTACGCAAAGGAGTGTTGGAGCGACATATCCAGTGGCTAGAACACCAAGTTGAGAAACATAGTGCAGAGTTGCAGCAGTGCAGGGAGGCACGGTGCAGTAGCAGCAGCAATGCAGTGGCTTCATAGGGATAGCATGGGACTAGCAGCAATCAGATATTCAGCATCGAGATGCATCTATGTTGAACACCTGTTTAGAAATTTGGGATGTTTTTTCATTGATGATGCAGTAGCAACAACAATTTGCGGTGTAGGGGCAGTTTGCAGTGGCAGTGCTAGTAGCAGCACGGGTACAAAAATTCAGAGGGAGATGTAGTATGGATGTAGTGTTGACAACGGACGTGTCAACAGTCGTAGTGCAGTAGTTGGTGGACAACATGTCAGACATTGGCAACACAGAGGACGATGTTATGAAGTCCGGGCGATGCTTCAGTGGGAGGCATTACTAAAGCACATTCCTTGCTAAGAGGGAGTGTTGATTTCTAGTAGCATCGGATGTGCTCTAAGTCTAAAATTTTGCACGGAGGCTTGGGAACATGTGTTCCAAAACCCAGAAAGTGTATTGGGAAATTCCACAAAGAGATAGTTTTATTAAAATAATCAATTATTTTTAATGGGTACCTAAGTCTAAACTTAGGAAATTAAAATAATTAATGGGTATTAATCTAACTATGGGTGTAACTTCTAAAAGAAGACAAGGATCAAGCATAAATGATCTTAGCCATTGATTGGATTATAATCTGGGTCGTTGAACATCAATGAGAAGACTATTTAAGGAGGCTTGAGGGTCATTAGGAAAACACATAGATAGTTGATTAGTTAGATCGAATTGTTGAAGCTAGAGCGGCGTAGTGATTTTGTAGTGATCACGCAGAGAGGGACAAATAGAGTTTTGGCTGGATTATCTTCTCCAGAGCCAATAATACTCAACAGAGAGGTAGAGAGACACACAGAGGAGGCAGTATAGTGCCGAGAGAGTGTGATGCAGAGCCAGGAAGGCTCATGCAGAGCAGCACAAAGACTTCCATGCAGAGGTCCGAAATTTGCTGGAGGATTTGACGTTCTGAGCTGGGAGGGCTGGAGTCAACTCCTGAGAGAAAATCGATTCAGCAAAGAGGTGACGTAGTGCCTTAGAGGCTGTGATGCAGGCCCATGCAATAATTGCGTAGGGGTAGTACATAAGTAGCTGGAGACTCGTTGGTTCAGTAGTCGGATCAGCCGAGACTTGTAGTGTAGAGTGAGGTAATCTCACTAATTTCTTTTATCGAGTGATATTCTCTGCGCTGGATTGTCAGCAAGGCATCCAGAGGTTGTATTCAGAAATAACTTCTTCTTAATAATACAAACCCTCAGATCTGTTGCACCGGTTTTCCCGCATTGGGTTTTTCCGAGGACATTTGTCCAAAAAAAATTGTGCCATTTGTGTTGTATCTTTATATTTTTCAATTTATTATTTCGGCATATTATTTTAAATCGTGTAGGCTGCAGTGTATGTATTTCCATGTTTGCCATAGAAAATTGCAAATAACTTGTTCATGTAAATTAACAAGTAGGAGAAATATCATTAGTTGTTGTAGTTGGGACTCCGGGTTTGAGGAATTTTCACATCAATTGAATGTGATCAAGTAGAACTTTACTAAGGTCTATTTCTACACATTTTTGCATAGGTGAAAATAACTTTCTCTATTCTTTTGAGGTCCATCTTTCTGAATTTCCAATTGTGTTTTCGATTTCCTCTAGAACTGTATGATGGAAAAATGGGAGAGGTAGATTTGGTAGCCGCACCCAAACTGGCATTGTTGTGACCACCATTTTAGTGGTATCAAAATCTGGAAACCAAGGAGTGATAAAGATCACAACTCTTCCCCAAAACTCGGGCCCTTCATGCAGAACCTTGTCTAGATCTTCTCGAGTGTCAAATTGGACAATGAAAAATCCTTTGGAGCATAAATAGATATCACAATTTGGGGTCTAGGAAGAAAAAACCCATTGATGTAAATCATCAGATTTAGGCCAAAAACCATTGAATCTACATATTACATCTTTGGATTGTAAAGGAAAAAAGATATGGTTTACCTCAAGGAGGTTTACCTCCATAGAAAGTGCTTAATTCATTTGTTCCACAATGTAGGGTCACGGGTTGTTTTGAGTTTATTTTGCAGGGACAAAAGTTTTTCCTTGTGTCACATCCTTGTAGGAAGCTGGTCTAGTCGATATTCTAGGTCTTGGAGCTTCACCACACAACGTCAAATTCAAGATTATGGTTGAATTCCTTATTATGAAATAGTCTTTAATCTGGGACGAGTCCTGAAGCAACCTCCATTCACATGGAAAGCGTTGAAAAATTATAGGGATACCCAACCTACTCTTTATGCTTTTCTTCAAATTATTAACATAATTTGAATTCCCGATTCAGAAAATGGAGGATTTACCACCTACATTCTTGATGAAAATATGGAAGGTGTTATGTCCCTTCTCTTCCAATGGTGAATACTGCTCAGTCCAACAGAAGTGCTTGAGAATATTTTGAGGGAAAGTCCCCATAACTCTCATTGCATAGCAAACTTGGGTATCCAGAATAGAGGAGAAAAAATAAATGAAAAAAAACCCTGTTGGGCTTACCCCTTGTGACAGTGTCAAAAGAAATAGAATGTGACCATTGAATACAAATTTTGGACCCTTTGTCAGACCTTGGTCCATGACATTAGGCACGAAACTTAACCACATGCATGAGGTTATTACCAGCCAAAGCCATCTCATGCCCACAAAGATCTTTAGTAGCCTACAACAAAAGGACTCCCATTATGTCGAGTCAGAAACCTGTTCGCCCTTTTGACATCATACATGAGAAAACTGAGGTTTAAATATCCAAACCATGGCACGCCCTCGAAACCAAAAACAAGCCCTAGACCGACAACAACTAAAGAGTGAAAGGTACAATAGGTCCAAACCCTAGACTTCAGCACAATCTCCATCCTTTTGAAATAATCAACCTATGTAGTGCCATTTTTGCACTTCATGATTTGGAATTCTACTACTCTCTTCATAATAATCAATATTAGGGTCCCAAACTCAATGATGCACCTATGGGTTTGAAGTTATCCCCAAAGATGAGGTCACCTAGAAAAGATAATGTTTCTTGAGGAGGAGGATATTTTATAGTCATAGAAATTATTTCAAGATGCCATAATATAAATATATATGTTTCACATACATGCAAAAGAACTCCTCATCATTGAGCTTTATAATCTTGCAACCCTTCAAATTTGGTAAAAAATGTTTTATTATTATTATTATTCCCAACAACAAAGAGAACATTTTTCAAGCTAGTAGTCACATCAACATTGATTATGCTTGGTGGTGATAGTTTTTTTATTTGTCTCTCCTTCTATATTGTCTTGATTGCTTAGTAAGTACAACATTTCTCTTCAATCAAACATACATGTGATTTGAGTTGGACATTACCGCAATCAATATAGTGCAAAAATTTCTATTACAATTTTCTTAATATTTTAACTATCATTAACTATAATTTACCACTTCCATCATAATTTATAAACTCGTTTTACTTTAATATTCTCTTAAATATATTAATTTAAAATATAAATAATAATTAAACACTACTCAACGTACTCATTTTACTTTAATATTCTCTTAAATATATCAACTGAAAATATAAGTAATAATTAAACACTACTCAACATAAATATAAATATTTCTCCAACCATAAGTAATTTTCATTATCTCCTTCACAAAAAAAACTCTTACTATCTTGTAATCATCTTACATAAAAATGCACAATTAAAAAAAATTAACTACATTAATAATCTCTTAAATATATTAATTGAAAATATAAATAATAATTAAACACTACTCAACATGACTATAAATATTTCTCCAATCATAAACAGTTTTTATTATTTGTTTCACAAAACCCCTGTATGATCTTATAATCATCTTATATGAAAATACATTATTTTTTCTAAAACCAAAAAAATAATTACATTTTAGGAAAACAAGGGAAGAGGTTGTATAAGTTATTACCTTTTAGGGCTTGGAGTATGCCCTAAAATTGCATATGTTTGGCTAAGAGCTTATCTTTCTCGGACGTAAGGAAACACGTTAACAGTCCAAGACCCAGAGGCATCTGGCGGGAGTGAAAGTTTGCCCCCCCTTACAGACCACGAGTGAGTTACAAGTTAACAGTCCAAGACCCAGAGGCATCTGGTGAGAGTGAAAGTTTGCCCCCCCTTACAGACCACGAGTGAGTTATTCCAAGTGGCGTGGTTTTCCTTGAATAATGGTGATGAGTTAGTGTGCATTCGTGGTTAGCAACTAGAGATGATTGTCCTCACTATTAAATCTAAAGATAATTGTCTTCACTATTAATTTGACAACTAAATTATGATAAATTTTCCCACCGTATAAAAAAATCAATACATCTAAATGTATCTTTAGAAAGTTTCACTGTACATAAATTCCTCGGAGGAAGTTTGGGCCATGATTCTAAAGTGGAAACACTTCGATTGCATTACCTAATAGGAGCATTATCTTCTAAGTGGAATGCTTAGTCACTATCCATGTGCTACAAGGTTGCAATCAATCTTATGACTGACTCCAAGTTTAGTGTGATTTCTTTCATGATCTGGACGCATCAAATCCCTAACTACATTAATAGTTTATACTTTTTAATATGCAACCAACTATTGCATCAACGTGGCGTTGAATAGATGAGGTTAGGTTCCATGTTAAGTAATAGGATTAATTTATATTCTAAGCAGCCAACTATTAGGTTAAACGTTGGGTTGACCACGTAAGCATCAACGTTGGATTGGCTAGATAAGCCGGGGCTCACGTTAAGCAATATGATTAAATAATTAATGATTCGTTGTTTTCTTAAACTCAACCTTATTAAAATTTGAATATTTTGTCAATTATTTGGTGATGCATGGATAATGAATTTTAAAAAGAATTGATACGGTAAATAAAAATGAAGCTGAATTTAATCAAATAGTAAATTTTAATTAATTAGATTTTTATTTTTTTTTAAATAAGGTTAAAGAAGGAAATCCTATTAAATTGTAATAGTTAAAAGTTAATTAAGAATTAGTTAGGGAAATTAATATGTTATTGGAAACACTAAAATGTAATTAAAATAATAGAAGGAACAATAAAAAAAGAGATAAATTAAAAGAATAAAAGTGATAGGGATATTGATGAAAATTAATGAACATAAGAGGGGTGCCATAGGTTTCAAAGAAAAGGGTGAGAGGGGGAAATCACAAGGAGAGAGAGGGAAACTAAGGGGGTTGGGAATCAAAGTTTGACGTCTTTGAACGCTCATTTAAATCCAAGCACTTGATTAATTGTTTTGATCAATAAAAAATCCTAGCCTTTTGTTTTATAACTTTCGAATTATTTGAGAAGCCCTCGAAATCGAGAAGAACCCGAATAAATTTAATAGGGAGGATGGATATAGGCTTAGCCAATCCTAGAAGCCCGTCATCCACCATCTCACCCAATGATTCCCGCCCCCTTGGTTGCCCTCTCTCACCCTCTTCTTTGAACCCCCCTTCCCCTGATGTTCTTTAATTTTCATCGATATCCTTATCCTTTTGTTCTTTTAATTTATTCTCCTCTTTCTTCATAGTTCCATATATTATTTTAATTACATTTTAGTGTTTCTAATAACTTATTAATTTCCTTGATTAATTCTTAATTAACCTTTAACCATTATAATTCAATATCCTTCCTCATTTTTAAACCTTATTAATATTTTTTTAATTAAATAAAATTTCCTAATTAATTAAAATTCATCTTATTTCATATTCCTTTTTAATTAATTTTCATCTTATTAAAAATTCCTTTTTTTTTATCCTTATCGTTTACCCTTCCTCTTCTTTGTTTTTTACCCTTCCTCTTCTTTGTTTTTTAGTAGGACGTATTTCGTTAAATGCCAATGTTTTTTTTTTTAACAAGAAAGGTTATAGGATTTCATTAACTGCTTGGCTAAAGGCCACACATTCGGTTACAAAAGGAGGAGCAAGTTTCAGCATGCCTTTCTACCAAAAGGGAAATGGCGCCTGCTCTTATCAGCTTCCTCTTTTTACAATTGTTAAAGTGCACTTTTGCTGCTAAGTGTCCAAGCTGAAAGATACAAACGAACTGATGTAGAAGAAAGCAGTAAATCATGACTCTTTAAGGGATTGGTGCCCAGAGAATTTTCTTATCTTTGAGAATAGTTCCAGCCTCTAAATGTAATGCCTTGTTTGCCTCAATGTCTGCTGCTTTATTATTTGTTCTCAATACATGAAAATAATTCAGATGTAGGGACTTTGACATACTTTTGATCCTTGTAATTAACCTTGCTAGCTGCAGATCCGCTGGGTTGGAGTTGGTCGCCACTGCTCCTATGATTACTTGGGAGTGTCCAAATACATTTTCCTCCCGAATTCCCAGCTCTTTGAGGAAGTTTACCCCTTGAATGATCCGGATTTAAGCAGGAACGCAATAGATTACAGAGATAACCATAAATACAGAGATGCGATAACCATAAAAACAGAGATGCAGTCAAAATAATACTTCATTTCATTAATGGAGAATACTGAAATATGCTTGCAAATAGAAATAACCCAGCTAGGGCGATGGTAGCTTATCTCTGAGAAGAGATGTGTCGGCTACATGCCTCTGAAATGTTTCGAACTGTCTTTACAATGAGGCTCGAAGGCCTATTTATTATTGAGAAACAATGGAAAACCCTTAACATTCCAAAACCTAACCCTAGAAGATGAAACGCCAAACTATGGGCCCCGTTTGGGTAAATTGGTACATCAACTTCCCGGGGTCGTAACTTTGGCATACGATCTCCGTTTGACACGCATGATAGCCCGTTGGAAAGATCTCTCCGAGGACTACGACAGAAAAGATGATTTTTTACCTAAAAAATTGGAGGTAGATTTCCCAAAAAAACGTCGTTTAGGGCCTCAAAACGGCTCCGGAAGTTTAGGACCCGAAAAACTGCTAAAAATAGTAAACTGCGCTATAATTAAGGAAACTGAAAAACTAAAAGAGACAGTTGTGGGGGTCCAAATGGGATAGGTGAGTGGCCACCAACATCCACCTGGATCATTCCTCCCCCCTTAGGAAGCAATGGTCCCCATTGCGTTGAGTTCCTCCTTGAGATGAGGAAACTTCTGCTGAGCTGGGTCTCCAGTGAGCTGTTCTACAATCTCTGATGTGTCCAGAAATGGTGGGAAGCATGGTCGACGATGGTCCACATTGAACAATCGGTGCAAGCGAAGGAATGGAGGAATGTTGTGCTTCAAAGCATTGTTGCCCACAGCCTTGTTATTGGTGTAAGGACCATGTCGAAGCGGTCTGAGTTTCTGATGGGTTCTTGTAAGGCGTTCTCTCTACAGATGTAACCAAACTTTTTCGCCCACCTGAAACTTGTGTGGTACCCCTCTGGGTAAGGAGAAGTTGTTCCTGTGTTCTGTCATGACTGTATCCCTATGTTGCTGCTGCTGCGTGGAGGAACCCTTTGCGGGGGTCATGGATGTAGCAACGATCTTCCCCTTACTTTGGGAGCGAACCAGACAGAAAATAAATTTCCTAGTCTGTGAGATGAGCTTGCTGCCTTTCTTAGCAGTGATCAAAGAGGTGGTGGTAGGTGGAGCTACCTCTAGTATCTTGTATAATGAATTATCCAAAGAAATAATGACAGCGCGAGGCCTTGACTCATACACAGCATGTCGCCTCCACAAGTATGGCTGGCCTAATAGTACATCACAAACATCTAGACGTGTAACATCACACAATACCTCATCTGTGAAGGGCTTGATGCTGTAGGGAAGGCGACACTGCTGGTGAACTTTGAGATCTCGTCCTTCGTGAAGCCACCCGATACTGTACGGTTGTGGGTGTGGCGTAGTTGGTAGGCCCAACCGCTTCACGACCTCTGCTGAAACGAGGTTCTTTTGGCTGCCACTATCAACAATGAATTGCAGCGGCGAACCCTTCACCCACATCTGTGAGTGGAAAAGACGTTCCCCCTCCTCTGGCTCTTCGGGCTCATTCTTCTGGATCTTGGCAGTGGCAACAGTGGCACTAGGATCCGCATCTATGATTTGCTTCCCTTTGCCATCCCCCTTGTCGGGTTCCGGCCTAGAGTCAGAACATGCATCTGATTCGGAAGCCTTCAACTCGGCCACCAGCGACTGCTTGGTCCGACACTCACTTGTGTTATGAGTGGGACTCTTGTGGAACTGACACCACTTTCCTGTGTCCTTCTTCGGCTTCGTGGTGTTGTTCTTTTCTTGCAGCTTAGAGGGGTTGTCTTGGGTTACCCCGCCTTGGCTTTGTCATTTGGGCTTCGGATTTGCAGATCCAAAGTCTCGCTTCTTCTGTTTGAACTTTTGCTTGATTTTGACAGCGTATCGGTATGCTGTGCCGAGTGAGGAGATGTTCAAGAACTCCATCTCTTCCTGGATGTATCTGTGTAGGCAGTCACGGTATTTGAGTACCAGATGCAGCTCAAAATCTGATACCCAACTGTGTGCGAAGGGTATGAAAAATATTTGTGAACTCTGGTACATCTTGGTCTCGTCCCTGCCGCAGTGTGGTCCATTTGATGTATTTGTCCTCATAGCTTTTGACAGGGTAGTACTGCTCCTTGATGGCATCCCGGAAGTCATTCCAAGTGGGGGCGGCTGAAAACAGTGAGCTTGTACTTTCATCCTTCTGCTCGCAGTATGTTTCCCACCAGTCCTTGATGTGGGGGGCTGCTTTGAGAAGAGCGAAAACAATCTTTTCCCGACTTGAAAATTCATGAACAAAAAAATACCCATCTAGCAGATTTAACCATTTATCTACGACATCTGCGTCTATTTGACCCTCGAAGATGGGGATTTCAAAATTAACTTGTACCTTAAACAGTGTGGCATTTCCAGAGTAGCTGTTGGAAGCCAATGCGTCGCCTCTGGGTAGCCACTGAAGGATCTGCGCAAAGCTATCCATCATCGCGTTCCTTTGCCGCTCGAGGGCTTCTTCGAGCAAGATTCTGATAGGATCTCCTGCCCCCTCGTCTTTCTTCTCATCCGCCATGGGAGGTTTTCGAGATTTGCGAGGCTGGTCTTGCAAAGGTTCGACCAATTCAAGCCCTAACTCCTTATATCCCGACCTCGTTGGGGACATGCAAAGAAAAACAGAGAAAAAGCAGATCGCTCTGATACCACTGATCCGGATTTAAGCAGGAACGCAATAGATTACAGAGATAACCATAAATACAGAGATGCGATAACCATAAAAACAGAGATGTAGCGGAAATAATACTTCATTTCATTAATGGAGAATACTGAAATATGCTTACAAATAGAAATAACCCAGCTAGGGCGATGGTAGCTTATCTCTGAGAAGAGATGTGTCGGCTACATGCCTCTGAACTGTTTCGAACTGTCTTTACAATGAGGCTCGAAGGCCTATTTATTATTGAGAAATAATGGAAAACCCTTAACATTCCAAAACCTAACCCTAGAAGATGAAACGCCAAACTATGGGCCCCGTTTGGGTAAATTGGTACATCAACTTCCCGGGATCGTAACTTTGGCATACGATCTCCGTTTGACGCGCATGATAGCCCGTTGGAAAGATATCTCCGAGGACTACGACGAAAAATATGATTTTTTACCAAAAAAATCGTGGAGTTAGATTTCCCAAAAAATGTCGTTTAGGGCCTCAAAACGGCTCCGAAAGTTTGTTGGGTTGTGTTATATTCTTTCCACGTAGTTAATAAGGGGTTTGAAGGGCACCCGTAACCCCACTTTATGGGGTCCGGGGCAGCGCCCCGGAAAATTTTGGTTTTGGACCATATGTTAGGTTGGGCGGACCCACCTATGGTTTTGTGCATGATTTTTGCACATGTTTTTGGACGCGATGGTTTTCGGTCCATGGTATTGGATGCTTCGGCATGTATAAATATGTATTGTAACATTGAAAGGAACATAATGAAAAATCAAGCTGGTAGTCCCGGTTTTGGGATCCAGGGAAAAATCTCTGTGCATATGTGTTTTATGGGTTATGCTCTCGCATTGTTTATTTTCTTCGTTTAAGAATTCGTATGCAGGTAATTTCTGTACAGGGTTAAAACCTACATTTGGTATCAGAGCTGTTTTGGCTTCAAGGGGACGCCTTTGTTGCTGAGGGGTTTCGCTCGGGCCTGTGGTAGACCCTGTTCAGTGGGAGATCTGCGAGATCGATTCTGGTGGTGAAAGAAGATGGCGAGCAGTGGAAAGATAGAGATTGAGAAGTTCAATGGTCAGAATTTTGAGTTGTGGAAACTCAAGATGGAGGATCTATTGGTGGATAAAGATCAGTGGATCGTGGTAGATCCGGGTACTAAACCATCGGGAGTGACCGATGAAGAATGGAAGAAGTTGGATCGGAAGGCAAAGAGCACAATACGATTGTGTGTCTCGGATTCAGTATTGTTGAATGTATCAGGGGAAGCTACGTCAAAGGCTTTGTGGGTCAAGTTAAGGACTTTGTACCAATGTAAGTCTCTGGTGAATAAACTATTCCTGCGGAAAAAGCTGTATAACTTGAGGATGAAAGATGGAGACTCGGTGACAGAGCATCTGAATGCGTTTAATACTGTGGTAAGTCAGTTATTATCTGTTGATATTAAAATTTCAGATGAAGATAAGTGCATCAGTTTGTTGTGTTCTCTACCAGATTCGTGGGATAGTCTGGTTATTGCAATAGGTAGCAATGCAACTGCTTTGCAATTTGATGAAATAGTCTCAGCCTTGCTGACGGAGGAGATGAGACGGAAAAATATGGACAACCAGAATGGTGATGCCTTGTCTGTACGAGGACGGTCCCAGAACAGAAACAAAAATAAGTCATCGAGTGGGAGATCTAAATCTAGAGGGAGATCTAAATCTCCAGGAAAACCTACAAAGGTGGTGCGCTGGAAATGCGGAAAGGAAGGGCACTTCAGAAGGGATTGTAATTCTAAAGCTCCTGATAAAGGAAAGGGATCTGATGATGCTCCTTCTGCAGAGGCGAAAACAACCTCAGATGAAGGTGGGGATGTGTACTTGGCTTCTTCAAGTACACATGTAGATCATGAGGCATGGTTGATTGACTCAGGTGCATCCTTTCACTTCACTCCCCATAGAGAGTGGTTCTGCGAGTATGAGAAATACGATGGTGGTGATGTATTCTTAGGAGATGATAGGAAGGCTAGAATCATTGGTCGGGGAAAAGTAAAGTTGAAGTTGCAAGGTGGAAGGGTTAGAACACTTTCGGGTGTTCTACATATTCCTGCATTGGCCAGAAATCTGATTTCTATAAGCAAGTTGGATGATGTAGGTGTAAAGACGGTGTTCGAGAAAGATACCTGCAAGATGGTTTGAGGAGCACTGATATTAATGCGGGGAGTTCAGATTAGAACTCTATACAAGCTGCAAGGTAGCACTGTTGTTGATGGGTGCAATAGTTCTATGGTTCCTGAAAATGGAGTAGAGAATCTAGTGGTCTCTGGAGAGAAGACCATGTTGTGGCATCAAAGGCTTGGACATATTGAAGAGAAGGGCCTTCGAATACTTCATGGTAAAGGTATGGTAGAAGGTATGAATAATAGCTCTCTGGATTTTGATTTCTGTGAAAATTGTGTATATGGGAAGCAGAATCGGGTGAGTTTCCCCTCTGGTGGTAAGAGGACGAAACAGATATTAGAGCTTGTGCACAGTGATGTGTATGGACCTGTGAAGGTTCCATCACTGGGTAAGTCTGTGTACTATGTATCATTCATAGATGACTTCTCAAGGAATACATGGATATATTTTCTTAAGAAGAAATCTGAAGTCTTTGACAGGTTTAAAGAATTTAAGGCTCTGGTGGAAAATCAGACAGAGAAGAAGATAAAGGTGTTGAGGACAGATAATGGTGGAGAATTTTGCACTAAGTAATTTGAAGAATTCTGTAAGAAGTGTGGTATAGCACGGCAAAAGACTACTCCATATACACCTCAGCAAAATGGAGTCGCAGAAAGAATGAACAAGACGTTGATGGAAAGGGCAAGAAGCATGCTCAATGGTGCTGAGTTAGGACAGGAATTCTGGGCAGAGGCGGTGGATACTGCATGTTACCTGGTCAACAAGTCACCTTCATCATCGTTGGAGGATAAGACTCCACAAGAAGTATGGACTGGTAAGAAACCCTCTCTTTCACATCTAAGGGTATTTGGATATGATGCATATGTACATGTTCCAAAGGAGAAACGAACCAAGTTGGATAGTAAATCCGAAAAGTGCATCTTTATTGGGTATAAGGATGGTTTAAAGGGTTATAAGCTTTGGAACCCAGTCACATGGAAGGTTGTGTACAGCCGAGATGTGTTGTTCAGAGAGGTAAAAGATGTTATTCAACATGAAGTCCAACCAAAGGAACCTGAGAAGATAGAGTTTTAGCCAAAGGAGGAAGAATCATACTCTGCAGTAGAGGAGGAATCAGAAGATGAAGAGCCACAAACTCCGGCTGTGAGAAGATCAGTTCGAGAAAGAAGGCAGCCAGAAAGGTATAGTCCATCTGCTTTCAGTTCAAATTTTGCTTTGTCTGTTACTGATAATGATCCCAGAACTATGAAGGAAGCAGTGGATTCAGAGGATGGAAAACTCTGGAAAGAGGCCATGGTCGATGAAATGGCATCTTTGCACAAAAATGAGGCTTGGGATCTGGTGGAGTTGCCGGCTGGAAGGAAACCCATTAGCAGCAAATGGGTGTTCAAGAAGAAGACAAATGTAGAAGGAAAGGTGGAGAAATACAAAGCTCGGTTGGTAGCAAAAGGTTATTCCCAGGTGCCGAGAACTGATTTTGGTGATATTTTTTCTCCTGTTGCCAAGGTAACTTCTATTAGATTACTTTTATCTGTTGCTGCTACTTTTGATTTTGAGGTAGAACAGATGGATGTGAAGACAACATTTCTTCACGGGGATTTGGAAGAGGAAATCTACATGAAGCAACCTGAAGGCTTTGCGGTGAAGGGTAAGAAAGAACTGGTATGCAAGTTAAAGAAGTCTCTGTATGGGTTAAAACAGTCACCAAGGATGTGGTATCAGAAATTTGATACATTTATACGGGGACTTGGCTTCACCAGAAGCAAAGCAGATCATTGTGTGTATTTTAAATTAATTGGTGACCGTATTATTTATCTGGTCTTGTATGTGGATGATATGTTGCTAGTTGGAAATGACAAAGAAATTATCCAGGATTTGAAGACCCAATTGTCCTCCAAATTCGACATGAAAGATCTTGGTGCTGCAAACTATATTTTGGGCATGGAAATTATAAGAGATCGGTCAAAGAGGAAGCTCTGGTTAAAGCAGAGGAAGAATGTCGAGACAATACTCCAAAGGTTTAATATGCAGGATAGTAAACCGGTGAAGGTTCCTATTCCTGTAGGTGTGAGGTTATCTGCTGAACAGTGTCCTAAGACACAAGAAGAGGAAAAGGACATGTCCCGTGTTCCATATGCAAGTGCAGTGGGTAGCCTGATGTATGCAATGGTCTGTACTAGACCAGACATTGCACATGCAATGGGAGTATTGAGCAGGTTTATGTCAAAACCTGGGAAGGAGCACTGGACAGCAGTGAAGCGGGTTTTCTGGTATTTGCGTGGCACTAGTGATTATGGTTTGTGCTACCAAGGAAGACCAGGATTGGACAGAGTGTTGGATATTCATGGCTTTGTTGATGCAGACTGGGCTGGAGATCTAGATCAGAGAAGATCTACAAGTGGGTATGTGTTTAACCTATTTGGAGGTGCAGTCAGTTGGATGAGTAAGAAACAATCTGTAGTGGCACTATCAACTACAGAGGCAGAATACATGGCAGCCACTCATGCAAGCAAGGAAGCAGTTTGGTTGCAGAGATTGTGTTCAAGTATGGGGTTAGTACAGGGAGCTATAAGAATAGACAGTGACAGCCAAAGTGCAATTTTCTTGGCAAAGAACCCTGCTTATCATTCAAAGACAAAGCACATTGATGTTCAGTATCACTTTGTGAGGGATATGATAGAAGACAGAAAGGTGTTGCTGGTAAAGGTGGACAATTTGAAGAATACTGCAGATGCATTGACAAAATCTGTGAGCTCTGAGAAGTTCTCTTGGTGTAGAGAAGCAATGGGAATCTCAGGGCTGAAAAAATG
Organism: Pinus tabuliformis; assembly: GCA_031772625.1. Classification (NCBI taxonomy): domain Eukaryota; kingdom Viridiplantae; phylum Streptophyta; class Pinopsida; order Pinales; family Pinaceae; genus Pinus; species Pinus tabuliformis. The sequence continues at coordinate 550,027,615 of CM062806.1, read as the reverse complement.
ACTAAGCTTTCCTGTGGCCCCGTGTGGAAAGAAAACAACAAGTGGGAGATTGTTGGGTTGTGTTATATTCTTTCCACGTAGTTAATAGGGGGTTTGAAGGGCACCCGTAACCCCACTTTATGGGGTCCGGGGCAGTGCCCCAGAAAATTTTGGTTTTGGACCATATGTTAGGTTGGGCGGACCCACCTATGGTTTTGTGCATGATTTTCGCACATGTTTTTTGGACGCGATGGTTTTCAGTCCATGGTATTGGACGCGATGGTTTTCGGTCCATGGTATTGGACGCGATGGTTTTCGGTCCATGGTATTGGATGCTTCAACATGTATAAATATGTATTGTAACATTGAAAGGAACATAATGAAAAATCAAGCTGGTAGTCCCGGTTTTGGGATCCAGGGAAAAATCTCTGTGCATATGTGTTTTATGGGTTATGCTCTCGCATTGTTTATTTTCTTTGTTTAAGAATTCATATGCAGGTAATTTCTATACAGGGTTAAAACCTACAAAGTTTAGGACCCGAAAAACAACTAAAAATAGTAAACTGCGCTATAATTAAGGAAACTGAAAAATTGAAAGAGACAGTTGTGGGGGTCCAAATGGGATAGGTGGGTGGCCACCAACATCCACCTGGATCATTGAAAGAGGGCTAATTCCTCGGCTTGTATGCTAGAGGAATTGCCTAATCCCCAAGCGAAATTGTGCGAAGATGTGTTGTCTGGATTGATGATGAGTCCTCCAGCTCCGACCTTTTCGGGATTCCCTTTTGCTGCCCCATCAAAGAAGAGAGAGGGAAGTAGTTGATTGGACACCATTCCTGAAAATCTTCTTCGTTTTTCCTAATTTTCCAGTCTTCAAGAATTGGAGGAGAACTTCTTGGTTTTTGAAAATTAAACTTGAGGACGGATCCCAAATCTCTGTCTTGTTGGCTTAGATTTAAGTCGTCTCCTTTGTCTTCCAGCCACTCGGTTAGCTGGCTTTTCACTGAGTTGGCAACTATTCTATAGTCCTGATTCTTGCTCCAGAATATCCTCCTGTTCCTTTCCAACCAAACTTGCCAACTGATGAATTTTGGCAGTGCACTCCACGCTGTCCTGATTGTTTTGTTTTTTGGGTGTGTGCCTGGATATCTGGCCATCCAGCCCGCAAACAAATCTTGAACAGAAGTAGGAAGGATGAACTTATAATTCCAAGAATCCAGCAGCTCCTGCCACATAGAGATTGTGAATTTGCACTCAATCATGAGGTGGAGGGCAGTTTTTGAGTTTTCCTTGCAAAGCATGCATCTAGAAGGCCCATTGATTCCTCTTTTTTGAAGTCTGTCATCAGTGAGGATTTTTTGATGACAGAGAAGCCAACAGAAATGGTCTACTTTAGGAATTGAGGGGAATTTCCATATGCCTACCCAAGGGGCAGGATTGGGAGGCACGTGGGGATGTTCAAGGCACTTAGAGTATCCCTAAGAGATTGTGTATCCTGCCTGGTTTTTGCCCCAGCCTCTCACGTCCTGCCTGCGCGCGTGGATAGGGGCCAGCCAGTGCAAGAAATTGCTGAGCGATGCCAACTCAAGCTGCAAGGCGATGGGCATAGGGAGGTGTTTCCAACCCGCCCAGGCATCCTCCATCCACGTCGAGAGGTCCCACAGGGTGTGGACGTTTGCTTCAAACAACCAGTTCTTTAACTCAGTAAAGTCTCTCAATTTTTCCAGCGGAGGTTGATCCAGAATTCTGTCACTCCACAGCTGAATTCGTTTGCCATTTCCAGGAATCCAGTGAGAGTAATTTTTTATCATCGGACCAATTCTGTTAATGAACATGCTGAAAGGAGTTCTGAGTTGGTTTTTGGGCTAATCCAAACATCTGAGTCTTGTTCCTCTGAAGTATTTCCTCCACAATGCAACCTGAGCCCAATTTGGATTAGGAGCAATGGTTTTCCAAATTAATTTGGCTCCCATGGCTAGATTTTGAGCTCTGAGATCTTTGAAGTTCAATCCCCCCTCAAAAATTGGTTTGGTGACTATTTCCCAATTCACTAGGGAGAATCTCTTATCGTTTTGTTTGCCTCCTTTACAGAAGAATTGCCTAATTAATTCCTCCATCTTTTTAATGATTCCCACAGGTGTAGGTTTTAACCCTATACAGAAATTACTTGCATACGAATTCTTAAACAAAGAAAATAAACAATGCGAGAGCATAACCCATAAAACACATATGCACATAGATTTTTCCCTGGATCCCAAAACCGGGACTACCAGCTTGATTTTTCATTATGTTCCTTTCAATGTTACAATACATATTTATACATGCCGAAGCATCCAATACCATGGACCGAAAACCATCGCGTCCAATACCATGGACCGAAAACCATCGCGTCCAAAAAACATGTGCGAAAATCATGCACAAAACCATAGGTGGGTCCGCCCAACCTAACATATGGTCCAAAACCAAAATTTTCCGGGGCGCTACCCCAGACCCCATAAAGTGGGGTTACGGGTGCCCTTCAAACCCCCTATTAACTACGTGGAAAGAATATAACACAACCCAACAACAGGTGCCAGGAGGACACAGAATTTGAAAATCGGAAGACTGTTGAGAACTGCCTCGATGAGTACTGCTTTGCCGGCAATGTTGAGCCAGGAGGATCCCCAGGCTTGCATTTTTGTTTTGAATTTGTCTAGATGAGATGACCAGTCTTTGCTTAATGCCCTCTTGTTGGAGATTGGAAGACCAAGATATTTGAATGAGGACCAAGTAGTGGAGGCTGCAAATCCGAGGCATCTGGCTATGGAGTTTGCAGTTGAAGCAGGGATGTTCCAACAGTATATCTGACATTTGCCCTTGTTTAACACGTTGCCTAAGACCTTACAGTAGTCATCCAGAACTGCTTTGAATTTCATAGCAGAATGCGGGGTAGCAGCGCCCAACAGTAATGTATCATCGGAAAAGAGGGCATAATTGATGTATTTAACCCCTCTTTCAATGCACAGGCCAGCAATGTCTTGTTCTTGCTTCTTTTTATTCAGATAGAAACAGAGGACAGAAGCCTGAATGACAAATAAGAGGGGTGAAAGGGGAAACCCCTGCCTCAGTCCTCTAGAGGCTTTGAAGAATTCATCGGCCCTTCCATTCACCAGAGGGGCAATCCAAGGCTCCGAAATGCAAGCTTTTATCCACTTTATGAGGTTTTGCCTGAACCCCAATTTATGCATTACATCAAACAAAAACCTATGTCTAACACGATCAAAGGCATTTGCTATATCTAATTTAATAACCATACCTTTTTCCTTACGGTGTTGGCTGGAATGGATCGCCTCTTGCACCAGCACAAAGTTGTCCATCAGCTGCCTGCCCTGAATGAACCCACCTTGATTGTCCAAAATGATTTTATGGAGGATTCTTTTCAACCTATTTGCTATCACTTTGGTGATCATTTTGTACCCAATATTACATAAGGAAATTGGGCGAAATATGTTGAAAGAATTTGCACCTTTTTCCTTAGGGATGAGGGCGAGAAATACCGAATTTGTGCGGCCCCCAATCTTCTGATAGTCCTGGGATTTCTGAATCATTTTGAGGAACTCCTTCTCAACTATCTGCCAACATGTTTCTAAAAATCTGGGCGTAAAACCGTCCGGTCCCGGAGCTTTATCGGGATCCATTGCGAAAAGGGCCTCCTTGGCTTCCTTATGCGTGATTTTGCATTCAAGAGCCTGGTTCATCTTGGAGGTGATGAGGCTAGGGACAACGTCCAACAGACTGTTGTTTTGTTCAGCTCCTATTTCTTCCCTGTACAACTTCTCAAAATGATCTGAAGCTGCCTTTTTTATGCTTGCAAAGTCCTCAGAACGCAGTTTTCTTCTTTTATTTCGATGATGGAGTTACATCCTTTCCTAGCTTGAGCTTGTTTATGAAGAGAAGAGTTTCTGTCGCCGGATTTGAGCCAAAGACTTCTAGACTTGAGCCTCCAGTACTCCTCTTCTGCCAGGCATGACTTATGGAAATTTTGCTAAAGCTTGGCCTCCTTTTCCAATTCTTCTTTAGTGATTTCAGCCGTTTCAAGATGGAGATGCTGGCTTTCTAGTCTGATTTGAATTTTTTTCCTTTCTGCAGTAGGGTTGGGCAGGGTCTTAGCCCAATTTTTTAGCATGACTTTAACTCTTCTAAGTTTTTCCTCCCACACAAAGAAGGCAGATCCCTTGACTGGGTCTTTCCAACAGTCTCTGACCTTGTCCATAAAGTCTGCCTCTTTGATCCAGAGAGAGCTGAACCTGAATGGAATAGGCCTCAGGTCCTTGGGGGTCAACAGTTCCAAGCTAATAGGCTTGTGATCTGATACGCTGCTATGAAGGATGCACGATCTAACTTCTAATCCAAGAAGCAGGAAGGAACTTTGCACCAAAAATCTTTCCAGTCTTGCAGCTATGTGACCCGGGACAACCCTCTTGTTTGACCAAGTGTACTTGCCAATAGAAGGCTTAATGTCTATCAGATCCCAATCTTGCATGATATCTTCCACTGATTCTCTTGTCGGATCTCTGACAATACTACCTCCTCTTTTTTTTTACGAGAGGAGGGTGAGGGTGAGGTCGAGGTCTCCGGCTATGATTATGTTCTCCAAATTTTCTAAATCTGCCAAATTTTTGATGGAGTCCCAACATAGTTTTTTTTCACCTGCATTGTTAGGAGCATACACATTGACCAGACTAATAATTTCCTTAGATTCTAAGTGCTGCAATTTTAACAAAATCCAATGAGTGTTCAGGGACTCAGAGATTAGAGAGAACTTATTTGGATTCCAGAGTGACCCAAGTCCTCCCGATGCTCCATGGGCAGAGGTTGCATGCACTTCGTCTATATTCCAAAATTTTCTGCTTGCTTGGAGGAAGGATGAATCCTCCAGTTTAGTCTCCTGGATGAGAAGAATGTTCGGGACTTCCAATCTTATTAGACTGTTCATTGCTTCTTCCTTGGCTTTGGAGCCCATTCCCCTACAGTTCCAGGAGACTATCTTCATCATTTACTTTTGCTGTGGTGAGCTCCTTTGGAGCTCTGGGTTTGGATCCTCTTCATCTTCGGGGTTTTAGCTAGGAGTTTCTCTAGCGTTGGCTAGTTGCCCTGAAGCTTGTCTTTGTATGTTTCTTGATCTCTTTTTTCCTTTGTTGACATTCGTCCTCTTGTAGATCTTCTGGGGGTAGACTGTGAATCCCCTATTTCCCCTTCTTCCTCCGATTCCTTGGACTCTTGGGTTTCCTCCTCTTCTTCTGACATCTTCCCTTTGGATCTCTCTGGTACGCTTTTGGATTTAGGCGGAGAGACTTCTTTCGGAATTTCTGTCTCCTGCGTATTCATGATTTCAGATCCAAGGATCTCAAATTTGTTCCCTTGGCTTTCCATGGGTGGATGCTGAGCAGGGCCCATTTGGGGGGCTCTAACATTAACATTTGCATTCTTTCTAGATGAAGTTTTGGGTCTTTTTACCTGATTCCATCCTTCTTCCTTCCCTTTTCCTCTACCCCTTTGGACGGGCAATCTCTGGCGAAATGTCCATAGACTTGGCACTTCCGGCATTTGAATGGAAGTTGTTCATAGTCCAACTTCTGAACATGTGTCCAAGGACCAACCCTTATTTTGATGGCTTCTGGTAGTCCGACCTCCAGATATACCTCCATACAAATTCTGGTGCAGTCGTACTGATCTTTGCTGTTGGCCTTGTCTATGAATTTCCCAACAGTATTTCCGATATGTTTCAAAGAGTCCCAGTTCCAACAGTGAACCGGGAGATTGGGGAGCCTTACCCACACTGGGACTGCAGAAGGCACATCCATCGCCGGATCGAAGTCTGGTGTCCATTTATTTAAATATAGCCCTTGAGGGCCCATGAAGTAGGGGCAATTTCTGAAAATGAGATCCTTGTCCTCTTTTCCTGAGAATTCAAATAAGAAGTATCCTCTTCCAAGGAAGTAAGATGTTACCATGTTCTTGATCAGCGGAGCCCAGTTCCTAGCAACCCAGTTCTCTGTTGATTTCGGGGAGGGCCAGAGACCTATAAACTGACCAACCAGAGCACGATCTGCCAAAGATAATGCTACTTGAATCGGACCTTCAGGAGGAAGGGCGATCTCGGGGATGTCTTCTAGCCTTTTCACGAACTTGGCAGCTTCCACAACTTTCTTCTTGGGCAAAGAGGCCAACAAGGATTTGAAGGCCTCAGCGGCGGAAGGCGGAGAAGGGGAGGAAGACCCCTGGGGGGGAGTCGGCTCCTCCATGGAGAGCCAGCAGATCAAACCCTAGCTGACCGCAGCCAGAAGCTAGAGCCCTCGACGGACCCGCCCGCAGGGATCAGAGTATGCATAGAGCGGCGCGATCGCAATCTTCAAAGTCCGCGGGATGCGGATCTCGCAGGTTGCAGAGCCGAGCCGAGCCGAGGTTGCAGTTATCTTCTTCTCGTCGTTAAATGCCAATGTTAATTATTAATTAATTTTAAAAAAATTAATTTCTAAAAATTTTATTTATTTTTCTATATAATAATTTTCAAATTTTATTTAATTTTAAACTAATTCTAATTAAAAAATTTAAAATAATTTAATTTTCAATTTGATTTTGACTCGGTTTGATTCTTTCTTTAAACTTTGACCCAACCACTACTTAGTATATTTCTCCTATTGAAAGGCTCACTAACTCTCATTTACTTATAAAGCTTTTTGGTCCCTAATGATGGAAAAGAAAAGAAAGAAAAAAAATTATTTTAATGTCCAACTTCTCGACAAAACCCCTTGCTAAATAAATTATCCCAAGAGCTAGCTTCCAGAATATCTGCATAACATTCCTTGTTGTCTTTGAAGGTCTCGCACTCTAAAACGAAATTCTTTTCTGTTTCCACTTTTCCGGAAGAAAAAAAAAAATACATACTCTTTCCTCCCACACTTCTTTTGGCCTTTTCCAACACCCTACTTCACAATCGAGTTGATGAGAATTAGTCCTCCAAGAACTATTGGCCTCTATGTACGCTTTTTGTTGATAATTATGAGTAGGATTAAACACTTCAATATAAATATTTTTTTTTCTCCCTAACTCCTTATCCCAAGTATGCTTGTGGAACTTATCCATAACAAAATCTTTTATCTCTTTACTGTTTATGGGACACGTGTTCAAGCAAATACCCCATCTACTAATTCACTTGTTATTTTTGTTGCATACAAGTCTTTTTTCTATTGCACAATATGTAATTCAAGACAACCTTAGGCCATCTGCCCTATTCCATTTGCTCAATTTTTTTTTAAATACCTTATGACTCACACCATAGCAATTGATTCAATAGGAGAAAACCATGTTTCACTTAACAAGATAGCATAAGGAACTACATATTTAATTTTGAATTTGTTTGTAATCAAATGCTTCTGAATTTTCTCAATTTGTTTCCACTGCATGTCAGATGTACTGCAGACCCACATTTCACAACCATAGAGAATCCTCAGAATCACTAGAAGACCAAAAAGAGTTTGAGTGGTTTTCTAGTCCCATAACTCTGCCTCTCTACACCTATTTTGAAAAGCATAAAATGTTTTCCAATCCCGCAAAGTTCTTTTCTTTCTACAACCATCCCAGCTTAGATTTTTGTTGAAGTGAATTCCGAGGTATTTGTAATCCGCAACTTCTTCCAGAATGTTTCATTCAAAGTAGAACTTATGTTGGTTATGTTTTCTTTTTTTAGAGAAAACCACTACTTTCGTTTTGCTAATATTGACTTGCATCAGCACCCTTCTACAAAAATGCTCAAGGGATAGTAAGTGCTCTTGCAAACCAAGGGAAGATTTAGCAATTAGAATAAGGTCGTCTGCGTAGAAAAGAAGCCTTATAACAAACTTGCCCAAATAGATACCATCACCCCCTTGCGAATTTAACCACTCCTCAAGCTTGTCGATATATAAACCAAAAAGGGTAGGAGATAGTGGACAACCTTGCTTGACCCCGATATTGCTTCTAAAACTTTCAGAAATGTATGCTGAAGTTCTAATTTTGACTTTCACCTCTTCATACAACCTATGCATAACTGCTCTCAAATGTTTAGGAACCCCAAGTTCCTCTATGTGCTAAAGCTTATCCCTAGGGATCGTGTCAAACGTTTTTCTGAAATCAACAAAGCAACAAAATACATCTTCCTTTTTTTCCCAAACTTTTCAATGATGTGTCTTAAAGCTATACAATGATCAATTGTGGAATGTTTAGGTCTAAAACATGCTTTCCCTTTTTTTATGCTTATCTCTTTCTTCTGCCCACTTGCTGATTTTATTTTCTATCATGCTTCAAAATAAATTTGTAAACAAAGGGTTTATCATTCTGGTCTTATAATTGGAGGGATTATTGACCAGACTAGGAGTAACCATCTGCAATGTTGGACGGATCAAATCCATTACACACTTCCCAAAATCTAGAAGAACATAAATATAGTAAAATATTTAAAAATATTATTATATTAATGAAAATTACTTTTCCATCTTTATAATATTTTATGTAATGTATTACTTATTTTTATTATTATTTAAATTAATAACTAACACACACACATATATATGCCATTGTTTATAATTGAGACTTTTTGAAGGCGTTTTGAAAAGTTTTTCGGTTTATTTTCCGATCTAATTTGTCACACACACACACACACATATATGTCATTGTTTATAACTTAGACTTTTTGTAAAGTTTTCCAATTTATTTTCCAATCTAATTTGTTTATAATCTGACAGGGATTCATTGAAATCACAAGTTTGATCAGTGAACTCTTCACAATCAAAGTGCATTCAATCAAAAAACCAGTTTAAACAACACAAATCAATATTTCGAGTTGTCTATATGTGAAGCTTTTTGGAGTTTCCGATGGATTTCTAGCCCCAATTTTTATTGCGTTGAGGCTCTCTCGAACCCAGTACCGAGTATGGAAGAGATGTTGTAATGTCTTGACTCTCGTCTTGTCTTGTCCTATGTTGCTAAACATTTTGACTCTCAAATTACATAAAATTCAAATTTAATAAACAAAATAAAGTAAATTAAAATTAAAAAACTAATTATTGCAATTATTAATAAAACATTTTCACTCGTTATAATTACATAAAAATAAAATAAGAAAACAAGATATAATAATATAAAAATAAAATAGCTAATTTACCCATATGAAACATTTTGAATCACTGTTTTTACAACCCATGATTTTTCCCCATGGTATTCTTTTCTAATCTAACCTAGAAAAATAAAAATAAAAATATTTAATTAAAATAAATAGCCAATTTACCATGATGTAAACATTTTGACTCTCAATTTTCACAACCCATAGTCTTTTCCCATAGTATTCTTTTGTAATGTAGCCTATTTTAAGACAAAATTTTAATGATTTTTTTACACATATAAATAACCAATTTTCAATTTGTTGTGCTAAATTTGAATCTTCTTGTGTCACAACACAAAAAAATATTGAGAGGGATTAGGACCTTGAGTTGGCAATGTCACACGTGACTATTATTGGTAAAGGTAAGCATTCCCCTACACAACACCATACAAAGTTTAAAAAAAAATGGGAAAATTTTAATAAAATTTTTCATTATAATTTCTCAATTTAAAATAGAAAAGAATAGAAGTGTTTTTTTTTTCTAATCTTTTGTGATTGGTTTGTGTAAATAAATGACAACTATGAGACCAAAAATACCTTTATTTATTGTTGGCATGATAATGTGTTTTATGAAAGTGTATTAACTTCTTCCTTTAAAGCTTTTGTGAATGATCCTTATGTCTTAAAAAATAGGCTTTATATATGTCTTATAGACAAAGTTTTAAAAAAAAATAGGGAATCCTTTAATGATTTTGCTTCATGTATTTATAGTCCAAAATTTATGCTTTATTTTTCTATAATTATCTATAATGTAAATTAGGGTAGATCATGTTGGGTTGTGTTATATTCTTTCCACGACTAGCCCCAGTAGTAAAACCGGGGGGTTGGGGGGGGTGGAGCCCCCCCCCCTTCGTTGCACCAATGCGCAGTGGGGGGTCACATAGGGGCAGTGGCCGCCCTCTATGGGGTCTGGGGCAACGTCTGAGAATTTTTTTTTGGACCCTGTATTAGGTGGGCGAACATACCTATGGTTTTGTGCATGGTTTTCACACATGGTTTTGGGCGCGATGGTTTTCGATCCATGGTATTTTGTAGATCCAGTCAAGGGAACTATGGTTATGTTCTAATCCAAGGTTAATGGATTGGGGTTTATGGATGCTTCGGCATGTATATATATGTATTATAACATTGAAAGGAACATAATGAAAAATCAATCTGGTAGTCCTGTTTTGGGATCCAGGGGAAAATCTTTGTGTATATTTGTTTTAGGTGTTATGCTCTCGCCATTGTTTATTTCCTGTTTTTAGAATTCATATGCAAGTAATTTATGTACAAGGTTAAAACCTACAGATACATCTTAACTTTGGATCTATCAAGCGTTGAGAGGGATCAAATTTCTTGAGGTGCATACCTTTCCTCCAGTTCAATCTTTAAACCTAGTTTTTGAGTGTAAAACTTGAGGAAATGTTTGCACTTCTAGAGATTTGATCCCTCTCGGAGCTTGATAGATCCCGATTTAAGATTACATCCCTCTCGGAGCTTGATAGATCCCAATTTAAGATGGATCTACGCTGGTAATAATTTAATTCCTAACGATTATTTATTTATTTATTTTCTAATGGTAATTTTTTTACTTGAAAGACCATAATTCAAAGACATATAAATTGTCAAAATCACCCTAAGATAGCACCCCACTTAGACCAAACCAACCCATACTCATAGTTACACCGTAAGGCGTTCCCCTTTAAAATCAACTCCCCTCTTATCTTACCTGTCTTGTTATGATCCGTCTGATATGATGTTAGAAGATTAAAATATTTGCCACAATTCGATCAAACCTCTCATTATAATTGAAACTCAAACCATCTATTATGCTTCTCTGTAGATTTTAGGGTTTAACAGAGGAGCTGAGAGAATACTCGAAGCTGAGCGGAGGCGAGCAAATGGCACAATGGTGGAGAAGGGCAAGAGCCGCAAGGGCGAGGTTGTGACCAGGGAGTACACCATCAATCTTCACAAGTTCCTCCATGACTACACATTTAAGAAAATGGCTCCAAAGGTCGTTAAAGAGATGAGGAAATTTGCACAAAAGGCTAATATGGGAACCACAGATGTGAGGCTTGATGTGAAACTTAATAAGGGTGTATGGAGCAGGGGCATCAAGAGTATTACCAGGAGGATGAGGGTTTGAATCTCCAATAAGCACAACAATGAAAAAGATGCCAAGGAGGAGCTCTATTCGACTATAATTTGTTTTGGACTAAGCCTTAATGACCGGGGCTTCCTTTTCTATCTATTGATACAGGTTTTGGTCCAATGGTGAGCAGGTGGCAAGATGGTGAACCGTAGGGCCGAGGTAGTGACCAGGGAGTACACCATCAATCTTCACAAGCCCCTCCATGGATACAATTTTAAGAAAATGGCTCCAAAGGTCATTAAAGAGATCAGGAAATTTGTCGAGAAGTCTATGGGAACCATCGATGTGAGGCTTGATTTGAAACCTAATAAGGTTGTATGGAGAAGGGCCATCATGAGTGTGCCTGGAGGATAAGGTTTCGAATCTCCAGGAAGCGTAATGACTAAGAACATGTCAAGGAGGAGCTCTATTCGACTATAATATGTTTTGGCCCCAGCCTTAATGATGAGGACTTATTTTTCTATGTATTAATACAGGTTTTGGTCCAATGGCTAAGAAGTAGTTTTATTTCAATACCTAGCTGTAACCCACCCCACACCCCTTTTTGTTCGATGGTTGCCTCACATTATTGGCAACATAATTAAACTGATAAAAAAGCTCTCCATCAATCATGCTTATCTCATCTATAACCAATGCCTTGGAATTTTTCCATCTGTTAACATTTATGTTTTTCTTTTCAATTAGTGTCAACATTCCTTGCTCAGTCACAACAAATGGTGGAGCTCCAACAAAGGAATGTAGATTCATGCCACTCAAATGGCATGTTGCAATCCCTGTTGAGGCTGTTACAAAGACGGAGCTTGGACCATGCAATTTCTTGAAGATTTTTACTACAAAATTAAGAAGATAGCTCTTGCATGTGCCTGCAGAGCCTGTAAGAAATACAGATTCCCTTCTTGAAACATCGTTCAGAAATGTCATCTGCTCATTGGATAATGTATGTTTCCCTTCAAATGGTCCTCCAACATTCTCATCCTGTCCTTACATTCTAGATGTTTTCTCCAATCTTCCCACATTCTCATCACTTCATTCAATTCTACCTATTTTTTGTAATTGGACATCTCAGAAAACCCCTCCAAGTTCCGAGCCCATTTTGACCTATGAATCTCTCTGGCTTCCTTGTAACTTGGAAAGTTGGGGCCCCTCTTGTTGGGGAGAATACTCTTCCAATATTTGATCAAGATGCGCCATATATGCAAATTTTTTAGCCATACCTCTAACAGATATCGCTACAAAACACATTTGTAATGGTGTAAACTCTGCGAGATCGTATGCGCGTTGGCCTAACATCCCTCTCTCTAATCATATGTTTAGTGATGTAGCAACATTTGCTCAAAAGTGGTTGGTCGCGCCCCTTCTTTCCCAATTTGAACGAGGAACATAGAACCCTAATGTTTGTGCCAATACCTAGTTGCAACCCACCCCACACCCCTTTTCCGTTTGATGGCTACCTCAAATTATTGGCAACATAATTCAACTGATCAAAAAACTCTCCATCAATCATGCTTATCTCATCTATAAGCAGTGCCTTGGCATTTTTCCATATGTTAACATTTCTGTTTTTATTTTCAGTCGGCGTCAATAGTCCTTGCTCAGTCACAGAAAATGGTGGAGCTCCAGCAAAGGAATGTAGAGTCATGCCACTCAAATGGCATAATACAATCCCTGTTGAGCCTGATCTATATTAATCGAGCTTTTTACCATAGTGCTTTGTTTTTCTTCAAATATCATTGGCCCTAAACCCTTCTATATATCTATCTGGGAGTTATTTTGACCTGTGAGAATTCTCTTCGTTGTATGTCAAAGTAAGCTCATGATTTGAATCTATGCTAAAAATTCGTCTAACATGGGTGTGATTTGTCCATGATAATACAGGAAATTCAAGTGGGAATGGGTCTTGCAGGAGAGCTGAGGTATCCATCTTATCCTGAGAGTAATGGTACGTGGAGATTCCCGGGGATTGGAGCATTTCAGTGTTATGATAAGGTATAGACAATTTTTTAAAATTAATTTCTACAGAGCATAGCTACATCTTACCTTTTTTATATATCTACATGTGTATAGCTGTTATATAATTTTTTAAATATTTTGGAGTCAATGTCCCTTATTAATTAGTTTTGATATCCTTGTATTGCAGTATATGGTATCTAATCTTAAAGCCGTAGTTGAAGCTGCTGGCAAGAAGGAATGGGGTAATGGGGGACTAAGTGACGCAAGCCACTACAACAATTGGGCTGAAGACACACCATTTTTCAAAAGAGATGGTGCCTGGAATACTGCTTATGGTGAATTTTTCCTTGAGTGGTATTCTGGTATGCTTCCTAATCATGGAGAGAGAATCCTAACAACAGTTGAAGCCATTTTTCATGGCACTCATGTCAAGCTTTCTGGCAAAGGGGCTAGAATACATTGGCATTATGGAACCAGATCCCATGCTCTTGAGCTTACTACTGGATAATACAATACCCAATTCATAGATGGGTATCGACTAATTACATCCTAAAATGTTGATGTTTGAACTTAAGAATCCTTCACCGTGGATTTTGTTATTCAATGGAAACATGATTGCATATTTTCTAAGATGATAGTTTTAACTTTTCATAACATTCAACAAAACTATTGTTGCATCAGCTTTCGAACATGAAGTTAACAATGTTAACTTTAGATTTGTCGCCTATGGGGATTGAAAATACCAATATTTAAAGGGCTTTAGTCCAACGATAAAATCCACCCAACAATATTCTATGGTTAACTAGCACTCTTCCTATACTACACAGTCCACAGTGGCATTCTTTACAAGATTAATTGGGTGATTGTTCTAGCTAGATTATCTTGATTCTTATCCTCTTATCAAGATTATGCACCCTCACAATATGGAGGGATTTTTGGTGTGAAAAATACTCTGTTGCATTTGCAAAGGTACTTATGTTAGCTTTTCATGTGGAAACAAGTGGAAAAATACATTCAAAAATGTTGACAGTTGGGCTTAAGAATCCTTCACCATGGATTTTGTTATTCAATGGAAACATGATTACATATTTGTGGCAATATGCAGATTTTATGGGATGATAGATTTAACTTTTCATAGCATTCAACAAAAGTATTGTCGCATCTACAACTACAATACTTTTCTTCCAATGTGTTTGGAGCCATTTTAGATTACCACTGACCATCATTTTTTTATTGTGAATCCAGATTTTCAGCCACCTTTGAAAATCTTTGTGAATCTAGTAGTTTGTTAGCTTTTGTTTTCCACTCCATTTCAACCATAGGTTGGTGGTCAAATAATTTTCTTCAATATTTTTACTACAAAATTAAGAAGATAGCTCTTGCATGTGCCTGCAGAGCCTGTAAGAAATACATATTCCCCTCTTGAAACAACATTCAAAACTATCATCTGCTCATTGGATAATGTAATGTGTCCCTTCAAATGGTCCTCCAACATTCTCATCATGTCCTTCCATTCTATATTTTTTCTCCAATCTTCCCACATTATCATCACTTCATTCAATTCTACCTGTTTTCTGCAATTGAAAATCTCAAAAAACCCTCCAAATTCTGAGCCCATTTTAACCTATGATTCTCTCTGACTTACTTGTAACTCGAAAAGATGGGCCCCCTCTTACTGGTGAGAGTTCTCTTCCAAGATTTGATCAAGATGCATACGATCATATTGTTAGGAATGCCAATCTCCGACTTCCAGAAGATGGTCTTAACACCACAGTGGAACCCATGTGTGCATTCACTTATTTGAGAATGAACCAGCATTTGTTCCAACCTAAAAATTGGAGGTCATTTGTCTCATTTGTTAGAAAAATGGCACAAGGAGGGGCCTCAAATTCATGGGAGAAAGAAAACAAAGATACAAACTCATTTGTCTATGCTACAATCCCATTGGTCCAAGAGGCTGTTGCACTCTTGCATAATTAAGCCTAAATCTTACCTTTTTTGAAGCAGGAAAAATCTGAATGTAAAACATATTTCTAGACTGTCATGCATGCTACAAGTCTTAGATATCCATTCAGTCTTCATATGTCCAATTTCCCTAATCTATATTAATCCAGCTTTTTATCATTGGCCCTAAACCCTTCTATATATCTATCTGGGAGTTTTTTTGACTTGTGAGAATTCTCTTGGTTGTATGTCAAAGTAAGCTCATGATTTGAATCTATGTTAAAATTTTGTCTAACATGGGTGTGATTTTTCCATGATAATACAAGAAATTCAAGTGGGAATGGGTCTTGTAGGAGAGATGAGGTATCCATATTATCCTGAGAGTAATGGTACATGGAAATTCCAAAGTATTGGAGAATTTCAGTGTTATGATAAGGTATAGACAGTTTTTTTAAATTACTTTATATAGAGCATAGTTGCATCTTACCTTTTTTATATATCTACATATGGATTGCTGCTATATTAGTTTTTAAAGTTGTTAGGGTCAACGTACCTTATTAACTAGTTTGGATATCCTTGTATTGCAGTATATGGTCTCTAATCTTAAAGTTGTAGTTGAAGCTGCTGGCAAGAAGGAATGGGGTAATGGGGGCCCAAGTGATGCAGGCCACTACAACAACTGGCCTGAGGACACACCATTTTTCAGAAGAGATGGTGGCTGGAATACTCCTTATGGTGAGTTTTTCCTTGAGTGGTATTCTGGTATGCTTCTTGATCATGGAGAGAGAATCCTAACAGCAGCTGAAGCCATTTTTCGTGGCACTAGTGTCAAGCTTTCTGGCAAAGTGGCTGGAATACATTGGCATTATGGAACCAAATCCCATGCTCCTGAGCTCACTGCTGGATATTATAATACCTGATTCAGAGATGGGTATCAGCCAATTACATCCAAAAATGTTGACATTTGGGCTTAAGAATCCTTCACCATGGATTTTTTTATTCAATGGAAACATGATTGCATATTTGTGGCAATATGCATATTTTTCAAGATGATAGTTTTAACTTTTCATAACATTCAACGAAACTATTGTTGCATCGGCTTTCGAACATGAAGATAACGGTGTCAGCGTTAGATTTGCCGCCTATGGGGATTGAAAATACAAATATTTAATGGGCTTTATTCCAATGATAAAATCCACCCAACAATCTACTATGGTTAACTAGCACTCTTCCTATACTATGCATTCCACAGTGGCATTCTTTACTAGCTTAATCAGATGATTGTTCTAGCTTGATCATATTGATTCTTATCTTCTTATCAAGATTATGCACCCTCATATTATGGAGGGATTTTGGTGTGCAAAATACTCTGTTGCATTTGCAGAGGTACTTATGTTGGCTTTTCATGTGGAAACAAGTGGAAAATTACATCCAAAAATGTTGAGATTTGGGCTTAAGAATCCTTCACCATGGATTTTGTTATTCAATGGAAACATGATTGCATATTTGTGGCAATATGCATATTTTCTAGGATGATAGTTTTAACTTTTCATAGCATTCAAAAAAAATATTGTTGCATCTACAACTACAATACTTTTATTCCAATGTGTTTGGAGCCATTTTAGATTACCATTGACCATCATTTTTTATTGTGAATCCAGATTTCCAGCCAACTTTGAAAATCTTTGTGAAGCTAAAAGCTTGTTAGCTTTTGTTTTCCACTCCATTTCAACCATAGGTTGATGGTCAAATCAATTTCTTCAAGATTTTTACTACAAAATGAAGAAGATAGCTCCTTCTTGTGCCTGCAAAGCCTGTAAGAAATACAGATTCCCCTCTTGAAACAACGTTCAGAACTGTCATATAATCATTGGATAATGTAATGTGTCCCTTTGAATGGTCCTCCAACATTCTCATCATGTCCTTCCATTCTAGATTTTTTCTACAATCTTCCCACATTCTCATCACTTCATTTAATTCTACATGTTTTCTGCAATTGGGCATCTCGGAAAACCCACCAAATTCTGAGCCCATTTTGACCCGTGATTCTCTTTGGCTTCCTTGTAACTCGGAAATTTGGTGCCCATCTTGCTAGGGAGAATGCTCTTCCAATATTTGATCAAGATGCATATAATCATATCGTTAGGAATGCTAATCTCTGACTGCCAAAATATGGTCTTAACACCACAGTGGAACCCATGTGTGCATTAACTTATTTGAGAATGAACCAACATTTGTTCCAGCCTGAAAATTGGAGGTCATTTGCTAGAAAAATGGCACAAGGAGAGGCCTCAAATTCATGGGAACAAGAACACATAGATACAAACTCATTTGTCTATGTTGCAGTCCCATTGGCCCAAGAGGATGATGCACTCTTGCATAATTAAGCCTAAACCTTACCTTTTTTGAAGCAATCAAAATCTGAATGTAAAACATATTTCTAGATGGTCATGCATGCTACAAGTCTTAGATATCCATTCAGTCTATCCAATTTCACTAATCTATATTAATCCAACTTTTTATCACATCGCTTTGTTTTTCTTCAAATGCCATTGGCCCTAAACCCTTCTATATATCTATCTGGTATTTGTTTTGACTTGTGAGAATTCTCTTGGTTGTATGTTAGAGTAAGCTCATGATTTGAATCTATGTTAAAAGTTCTTCTAACATGGGTGTGATTTGTCCATGATAATACATGAAATTCAAGAGGGAATGGGTATTGCAAGAAAGCTGAGGTATCCATCTTATCCTGAGAGTAATGGTACATGGAAATTCCGAGGGATTGGAACATTTCAGTGTTAAGGTATAGACAATTTTTTTAAATTACTTTCTACAGAGCATAGTTGCATCTTACCTATTATATATATATGTGTGTGTGTGTGTGTGTGTGTGTGTAGCTGCTATATAAGTTTTTAAAACTGTTGGGGTCAATGTAACTTCCTAACTAGTTTGGATATCCTTATATTGCAGAATATGGTCTCTAATCTTAAAGTTGTAGTTGAAGCTACTAGCAAGAAGGAATGGGGCAATGGGGACCCAAGTGACGCAGGCCACTACAAGAACTGGCCTGAGGACACACCATTTATCTCAAGAGATGGTGGCTGGAATACTCCTTATGGTGATTTTTTCCTTGAGTGGTATTCTGGTATGCTTCTTGATCATGGAGAGAGAATCCTAATAGGAGCTGAAGCCATTTTTCGTGGCACTGGTGTCAAGCTTTCTGGCAAAGTGGCTGGAATACGTTAGCATTATGGAACCAGATCCCATGCTCCTTAGCTCACTGCTAAATAATATAATACCCGATTCAAAGATGGATATCAGCCAATTACATCCAAAAATGTTGACATTTGGGCTTAATAATCCTTCACCATGGATTTTATTATTCAATGAAAACATGATTGCATATTTTTGGCAATATGCAGCTTTTCCACGATGATAGTTTTAACTTTTCATAACATTCAACAAAACTATTGTTGCATCAGCTTTCGAACATGAAGGTAACGGTGTCAACTTTAGATTTTCTGCTTATGGGGATTGAAAATACCAATATTTAATGGGCTTTAGTCCAATGATAAAATCTACCCAATAATCTACTATGGTTAACTAGCACTCTTCCTATACTACGCAGTCCACAATGGCATTCTTTACAAGCTTAATCAGATGATTTCTCTAGCTAGATCATCTTGATTCTTATCTTCTTATCAAGATTATGCACCCTCATCTTATGGAGAGATTTTTGGTGTGAAAAATACTCTGTTGCATTTGCGAGGTACTTCTGTTGGCTTTTCATGTGGAAACAAATGGAAAATTACGTCCAAAAATGTTGACATTTGGGCTTAAGAATCCTTCACCATGGATTTTGTTATTCAATGGAAACATGATTGCATATTTGTGGCATTATGCAGATTTTCCGGAGTGATAGTTTTAACTTTTCATAGCATTCAACAAAAATATTATTGCATCTACAACTACAATACTTTTCTTCCAATGTGTTTGGAGCCATTTTAGATTACCATTGACCATCACTTTTTATTGTGAATCCAGATTTTCAGCCACCTTTGAAAATAGTGTCAATATGCAGATTTTCCGGAATGATAGTTTTAACTTTTCATAGCATTCAACAAAACTATTGTTGCATCTAAAACTACAATACTTTTCTTCCAATGTGTTTGGAGCCATTTTAGATTACCATTGACCATCATTTTTAATTGTGAATCCAGATTTTCAGCCACCTTTGAAAATATTTGTGAAGCAAAAAGGTTGTTAGCTTTTGTTTTCGACTCTAGTTCAACCATAGGTTGATGGTCAAATCGATTTCTTCAAGATTTTTACTACAAAATTAAGAAGATAGCTCTTGCCTGTGCCTACAGAGTCTGTAAGAAATACAAATTCCCCTCTTGAAACAAGATTCAAATATGTCATCTACTCATTGGATAATGTAATGTGTCCCTTCGAATGGTCCTCCAACATTCTCATCATGTCCTTCCATTCTAGATGTTTTCTCCAATCTTCCCACATTCTCATCACTTCATTCAATTCTACCTGTTTTCTACAATTGGACATCTCGGAAAACACTCCAGATTTTGAGCCCATTTTGACTTGTGATTCTCTCTAACTTCCTTGTAACTCGGAAAGATGGGGCCCCTCTTGCTAGGGAATGCTCTTCCAAGATTTCATCAAGATACATACGATCAGATCGTTAAGAATGCCAATCTCCGACTGCCAGAAGATGGTCTTAACACCACAGTGGAACCGATGTGTGCATTCACTTATTTGAGAATGAACCAACATTTGTTCCAGCCTTAAAATTGGAGGTAATTTGTCTCATTTGTTAGAAAAATAGCTTCTATGTAATTTTTTTAAGTTTTTGGGGTCAATCTCCCTTATTAACTACTTTGGATATCCTTGTATTGCAGTATATGGTCTCTAATCTTAAACTCGTAGCTGAAGTTGCTAGTAAGAAGGAGTGGGGTAATGGGGGCCCAAGTGACACATGCCACTACAACAACTGGCCTGAGGACACACCATTTTTCATAAGAGATGGTGAGTTTTTCCTTGAGTGGTATTATGGTATGCTTCTTGATCATGGAAAGAGAATCCTAACAGGAGCTTAAGCCATTTTTCGTGGCACTAATGTCAAGCTTTCTGACAATGTGGCTAGAATATATTGGCATTATGGAACCAGATCCCATGCTCCTGAGCTCACTGTTGGATATTATAATACCCAATTCAAAGATGGGTATCAACCAATTACATCCAAAAATGTTGACATTTGGGTTTAAGAATCCTTTGCCATGGATTTTGTTTTTCAATGGAAACATGATTCCATATTTGTGGCAATATGCAGATTTTCCAGGATGATAGTTTTAGCTTTTCATAACATTCAACAAAACTATTGTTGCAACTACAACTATAATACTTTTCTTCCAATGTGTTTGGAGCCATTTTAAATTACCATTGACCATCATTTTTTATTGTGAATCTAGATTATAGTACACTCTCATTTTGACCTATGTTTTGGTTTTTTTTTGTCTTGTTCCTTATGGCATTCAAGTTTTTCTCCCAGTTCAAATCACATCCCGCCATCAGAATGAGCTAGACAAAGCTTTCCTTTTTTCATGCAGAACTTGGCCACGATACATAGCATGGTTCATGCATCCATCAGTGGACACATGCTAAATATAATATACTTCATAATTGGAATTGAGTTGCTCCACCATTTTAGGTTTGTGACTGAGTTTGGTTGCATTTGAATAAGCACCAATATAAAAAATGAGTAGCATCAGCAAAACAAGATCTTTTTGTTCAAAAACTCAGTAACATGATTGCTACCCACCAGTGTCCCCAATGGAGTTGAGATCCTTGCATATGCGAGCAAATTATTGAGATGGCATTCTCACAATGGCATGCTACTCTGACTCTGGAATGTCCAAATGCTTGCTGTCAATCTCCATTAACTTCATTTCGAAGTCTGAAATCTCGTCCTTGTCTGAACCCACAAAAAGAAAAAACCCATCAATTGTAAAACCTAAAAGGAAAATGAAAGATTGAAAAAGAAATGACACATTAGGTATATTGAGGTCGTTTCAACTTACTAGGGCTTTCGAACATGAAGGTAACAGTGTCAAATTTAGATTTGTTGCCTATGGGGATTGAAAATACCAATATTTAATGGGCTTTAGTCCAATGATAAAATCCACCCAACAATCTATTATGGTTAACTAGCACTCTTCCTATACTACATAATCCATAATGGCATTCTTTACAAGCTTAATTAGATGATTGTTCTAGCAGGATCATCTTGATTCTTTTCTTCTTTTCAAGATTATGCACCTTCATCTTATGGAGGGATTTTTGGTGTGAAAATACTTTGTTGCATTAGCAGAGGTACTTCTATTGACTTTTCATGTGGAAACAAGTGGAAAATTACATCCAAAAATGTTGACATTTGGGCTTAAGAATCCTTCACCGTGGATTTTGTTATTCAATGGAAACATGATTGCATATTTGTGGCAATATGCAGATTTTCTAGGATGATAGTTTTAACTTTTCATAGCATTCAAAAAAACTAGTGTTGCATCTACAACTACAGTACTTTTCTTCCAATGTGTTTGGAGCCACTTTAGATTACCATTGACCATCATTTTTTATTGTGAATTCAGATTTTCAACCATCTTTGAAAATCTTTGTAAAGCTTTTGTTTTCCACTCAATTTCAACCATAAACAGTGAACAAAACTTTGGTTCATGTTCTTTACATCTACCACTAGTAGAAGAAAGAGTGGAATTATTACTTGCATATTTTGCAACACAACTACAACAAAACCTCTCATGTCTTTAACAAACTTTCTCATTAGAAAAATGGGTAGTGGGATCAGTAGTTGGATATTTTGCAACACAACAACAATCTAGCCACTTATGCTTCTACAAGACACTCTCCTTTTGACCTTTGTTTTGGCTTTTTTTTTGTCTTGCTCCTTATGACATTCAAGTTGTTCTCCCAGTTCAAACCACATCCCACCATCAGAATGAGCTAGACAAAGCTTTCCTTTTTTTCATGCAGAACTTGGCCATGATACATAGCATGGTTCATGCATCCTTCAGTGGACACATGCTAAGTATAATATACTTCATAATTGGAATTGAGTTGCTCCACCATTTTAGGTTTGTGACTGAGTTTGGCTGCATTTGAATAAGCACCAATATAAAAAATGAGTAGCATCACAAACTCAAGACCATTCAGTGTGGTATACAAGCTCAGTGTTGTATATACATTGTTATATAGTAAATGGGTATATGGTGATGGCGTTGGGACTATCATTTGTGTAACCCAATTTTTGTATAATAGTTTGTGAGTGAATGCGTAGGGAAAGAAGCTAGTAGCAAGGTTGGGGTCACAAGGGATCTTTTACACATTTGAGTTGAAGTGAAACTGTTACATTATAAAAAATGAAGGGTATGTTAGTCCATAAGTGCATTGCAGAGGATGAGTCAGATATTGAGGTGGAAACTACCATAACAAGGGTTAAAGAAAACATCAAAATTGAGGGTGCAACATTCAGTGTCAATCTTGTTGTTGAAAGTTCTCGAATGTGGAAGGCTTAACAAATTGAAAGGGTCTTGTATGTAGAGGAGGTCAAGGAAGATCTCCAAGTAGTGAAGATAAGATAAAATGAAGAGAAACATGTCTTTAAATGCCAGATCTTGAGATGGATGGTGATTTTGAATTCATCATTTGTGCATTCGTGGATGAAGAGTCCCTGGAGGGCATGCCCACTAAGGAATTTGATTTAATTAATACATCTAATGTTTGTTAGTATGTAAGTATAGAGGAAGGAAGAAGCAACCCTATTGTTTCTACAACTCAAGAAGAGGACAACAATAACATTGTTGTAGTATTTGAAAAATACTTTGAAGGAGAGGATGGAAATGAAAGTGCCATAAGAGTGGAAGATATTACAACTCATTGTACGGTTGGAGACAATGAAACAAAGGTCGAACTAGTAACCATATCAATAGTTGTAGGAGAATGCAACCATGGAGCATTTACAACTTTGAAGGCATATTCAAGGTGAAAAGGTTGGAGGAGGAGTTGCAACAAAAGAGAATGAGAAACCTGCAGAAATATAGGAGGTTGTAGATGAAGACAAAGTAAGGCCTATTGTTTTATGTGCAAAATGTGTATATTTTTTACAACCATTATTGTTTAGCAATATTTGTGTATTTATATAATAAAAAAAATGATATTCAAACTAACGCATATGATGGTTACTAATATATAACCAACCTAGATCCATCTTAACTCTGAATTTTTGTGGCTTAAAATATATCGAGTTAGTTCATGTCATATAATTAATTATGGTTACAACAATGTGCATATGCTACAAAGTTCAAATTATTTTTACATATACTGCCTTTAAATAATTTTAAAAATATATATTAACTTATTCACATAGATTAAACATATTGAAAATATATACTAATTTAGATGTATATGGAACCCATGGGGCTTTGGATTGATGGTGAATGGATGCATTGTTAAGGCACTCCTTGCAATAGGTCACTAGTTCAAATCCCCCGTGGGTGCTTACCTAAAAAAAAAACAAATCTCAAACCCATAACATAAATTAACCCGGATGCGGGTGTCACTGCAGTTCATTTATGGAGGAATAACTCCCCGCCGGCAGCTGTCCCTGCACTTGGCTCGCGGGCGCGGATCCCACAAACCCACCGCATTTGATATGAATTCGCCAGGGTATAGAATTATGGTCACGCATTTGGTATTGAATGCGCGCTCAGCTCGAGAGACTGCGCGAGGTGATTTATCCATGGCCTGGTCTCTGGTTCATGCAATTGCCCTCCTCGGCTCCTTCTACTTCCGTCCGCTATTCTTCCCGCACCCCTGCTTCGTTCAGGCTGCTTGGAAGCTCATCTGGTTTCTGAGTCTGGCCTGGTCTGCCTGCGCTCGGCCCTTTCCCATTTGGTCCTGCCGAATTCCCTTCCCTGGTCTCTCAGTTAATTTGGAAATGGTTCGTCGTCGTGGAGGCACCACTGGCAATCGAGGCCGCGCCTCTCAGTCTGCTCCTCAGAACATTGTCCCTCTAGCCTCTGCCTCCCCGTCCTCTCCGCCTTCTGGTCATGCCAGGCCTCTCCCGCACAACTCCTTCCAAACAACCCGCTTCAAATTCCATAGTAGGCTCAATAAGCCCGTTTTGTCAGCCAGTATTACTGTAATCCTTGCTGAGGAGGAGGATAAGCCCAGCAGCTCGGCCCACACCACTACGTCTCAGTCTCAGGATGATAGTGTTCTTCAGGGGGAGGTGGCTGGGGTCGTGTTCAACGGTGACAACATGCAGGAAGAAGGTAATGTGCCTGAAGCTCCTCAGCCTCCGGCGGACTCTACTCAGCGCAATGTGCTTGCAGGTGAGCCAGAACATCCTCCCGGTAGCATTTTGAATTTGGAGATTCCTCCAGATGGCGGTGTCACGGGAGATGCAGATAATGCGGTCGTCACGTGGATTGGCTCTCCTAGCCAGGTGGAAAAGGATGCTCTCGACTCTCCTAAACATGTTTAATGAATTTGGTTCAATGCCTACTGATGGCATTCTCGCTTCTGATCTATTTCTTTTTCTGTTATGCGTCTCTGGATACTGCCAACTCTGTTTTTGCTTCAGTTCTTGTTTTTGTATTGGTGCGCGCCATTATAGTCTTATGAACTGTAACAGGTCATGGCTCAACAAGCCTTGTTTTTAGTCTAATTATGTATAAGCTGTCAAGGTAGAATGTTTATCAGCAAAGCCATAGTCGGCGATAGTACTGTAGTGTTAAACACAGCTCTGGTTTACTTTTTTGTCTGTCAGGGACTTATAAATCATGTTTCAAGGTCTCTCAATCCCGGAAAGGTGGTCAAAGGGATTTGTGTGTATCAGAATTTCTGGTTGAGGGCAGGCTTCAGCCCCCCTCTGAGGTCTTGACCTCTTTGTACATATTTTTTCTCTTTTTTTAATAGAAATAGTCTTTACGCAAAATAATAATAATAATAATAATAATAATAAAAATAAAAATAAAAATAAAAATAAAAAATAAAAAATAAAAATTAAATAAAAATTAAAATTAAAAAAAAAAAAATAAAAAAAAATAAAAAAAATAAAAAATAATAATAAATAAAAAATTAAAAAAAATAAAAAAATAAAAAATAAAATAAAAATAAAAATAAAAATAAAAAATAAAAAATAAAAACAAAAATAAAAATAAATAAAAATAAAAATAAAAATAAAAATAAAAATTTTAGATGTATATGGATAAGTATCAAAAACCCTTTTGTTGTGCTACAATTTTTAAAATTTAACAAAAATATTTCAATCTTCATTGGATCACATTTTGTTTACTAATTTTTATCTTCAATGATCTTATATATGTCACGATTCTTCTCCAATTTATGCCTTACAGAACTTTCAATGACATTTTGTTTACTAATTTTTATCTTCAATGATCTTTTATATGTCACGAGTCTTCTCCAATTTATCCTTTAATGCGTTTCCTTTGCAACATCTAGTACAATTGCTAGTTAGATTTATGCACACAAAATTAGTGCCCAAAACAACCAATAGTCATAGATTTATGCCCACAAAATTTTGAACTAATAACTTTCTCACTATGAAATACATTAATACAATACTACTTTACACTCTATAAATTTATTTTATAAATTTTAATAAATAAAAAAAAAAAAGAAGAAAATCAAAATTTTTATCATCATACAAAAAAATCAACAACTTCTTTAGTTAATTTAAATTAAATTTAAATTTTTTAATCTTATATCATTACAACTTGACCACAAAATCAAGAAACACACTATTAGGAAAAACCTTATTTAAAACCAAATATTAAAGTTACCCAAATTCTTTACCCAAACTCCAAAAAACCTAAACCTTATTTAAATGCAAATATTGAAGTTATCCAAATCTTTTACTTTAAACTTTCCACATTTACAAGATTCTATGCAACATCTACCACAGTGAAGTGACCCAAAACCCCTTATTTAAATTCAAATATTGAAGTTATCCAAATCTTTTACTTAAACTTTCCACATTTACAAGATTCTATGCAACATCTACGACAGTGAAATGACCCAAAACCCCTACTTAAGCTTTCCACATTTGGAATTTATTTAAATTCAAATATTAAAGTGACCCAAATTCTTATCTTAAACTTTCCACCCAACATCTACCACGGTGGAATGACCCAAAACCCCTGCTTAAGCTTTCCACAATTACAAAATTCCAGATAACTTGTTCCCATTGTACATAATGCCAACAACATACAGGCATGAAACTCTATTTGCAGTCCCAATAAATTGTAATTATTACAAGAACAGCAAGCATCCTTAGACCCCACTATCAAGCCATTCTATTCTGAATAAACAACCGCCACTGAACGTGCCCAAATTCCGTGTCATTTCAATAAACAAACTAAAATCATTTCTCTACGAGTTTTTCTCCGCTCAAATCCCAAATCTCACGTCAGCTCATGTCCTTCCTAGTATGAAATCCTCTGCTGCTAAATGTCATGTCAGTGTATTTTAAAAGGAAAAAGGCTTATAATCTGTTTCATCTAATAAATGTGAATGGTTTGGTTGGGTCCAAATTTTTTATGGCCCAATCATGAAAACTTCACAGAAAGCTGATCAGTTGGACTGCACGCAATGAGCCCAATCTGATGCCAAACACTCAAATGTATGTAACCGCGTTACGCATTCACACTGACACCCACCAGTAAACGTGCAATACACAATATATATCTTATCAAAAGAGAATGAACACTTGGTATATATATCTTATTGGTATGTGTATGAATCCTTGAAACTGGATCATACCGAGTTAGCGATGGGGTGGATACACAGACTCACATTCATATTTTTATGTACTCTTATGTTGGTAGGCTTCTTTCCATGGGTGAACTTCTCAGGGCCCAAATACTTGATAGGAACAGGGTCATATGATATCACAGGACCTGCAGCAGATGTTAACATGATGGGTTATGCGAACATGGAGCAAATTGCCTCTGGTGTTCATTTTAGGCTGAGGGCCAGAGCATTTATTGTGGGGGAACCCAATGGAAAAAGGCTTGTGTTCGTGAACTTGGATGCCTGTATGGCCTCGCAGCTTGTCACCATTAAAGTCCTGGAAAGGCTCAAGTCCAGGTATGCATTTCTATCTTATTTTAATTGCTGTTGAAATCAAATGTGATATTTATTTACAGTGATTACAATGGTATCATGCAGTCACCAATCTTTGGGATTGCACTAGTATTTAGGCACCACTGAGAGTGATTACAACAGAATCCAGTAACCGAGTAGTTATAACAGTAGAGGCCTGAATGCCAATTGTGGCGTGCTTAGGCGGTGAAGATAAGGTGAAAGAGGGTCGGTGGGGGTCAGAAGGCATGTTTAAGTTGTAGGTGGTTTTAATGAGTATTCATTATTATGGTGACTTAGCTGAACTGAAGTGCTTATATTCAATAGTTGGGTCTTCAAGAACCTTTATCTTGGACAAGCGGGATGGTTGTGGTGGGAGGCATTTCAGCTGAGCAAGTGGGCTGCATGTAGTGAGAGGTATTCCACCTGCACAAATAGGTTGGAGTTTACAGGAAGCATTTTCAAGCAAAATCTAGTAATGATAAGAAAGTTAGAAACCCAATTGTGGCCAGTCTGGATGATCATTACCAAACTCTGCAATCATGAGATTCAAATGATAAGAGGTTTGGCAAATTCTCCACTTTGCTGTTGGAAGTTGGAACATAAGCTTATGTACTTTTTCATTTTGATATTAATTTTGTGTGTTTTTCCTTGAGTTATTTTTTTAATCTAGCGGCAAACTTCTCATTATTTAAAAGTCCTGAGATAAAAATGGATCTAAATTAGGTTTTTTTACATTTATGTTAAGGTAATTAATAAAATGTTGACATATTCTTTTTTTCATTTATACAATTAATATCCAGAAATGAACCAAATTACATCAATGGTAACAATGCCAATGCCAATGTGGTAGTGGCCATGAAATGAGAAAAAATAAATCAAACAAAGAGGAAAATCCAAAGAGATAAACCCTAGACAATGAAGCAGATACCCATCCTATGTAAAAGAATAGGAAGAACCGGCACTCCTAGAGCAGAGAAGGTTGGATGGGTCATCTGAATTAGATATAAATCTGCTTCAGAATCAAAGGAGAACCCTGTAATCTGCAGCGTTAGAGCGTTGATATGTGGTCTAATTAATCTATTTTTCTTCCATATATTATTGATGTAATTTTTTTAGTTCCTGCCCTAATTGTTTGTCTTGTTTTTGAGAGATTATAAGCAAATCTAGGTAACTATTTGTAACCTGAAGTATTATATTATGCATTTCTCAAAATAAAAATTATACAAGTTGCTTTACATGTTATTGAGTTATTAAGCTGTAAGTTTTATTCCTACCTAAATTACCTGCCTGTTCTATTATTAATGTTTGAATGAATGAATAATAAACTATTCTGTTTCATTTTATTGGTTTCCTTTTATAGGGAATTATTTAACTTTAGATTGCTTCAATTACTGGCCAAGTATGTTAATTAAGCATTCCAGAGGAAAGTTTTAATCCTTTGAGTTAGTTCATATATAGGTCATAGAAACACTACTTTCCTCAATCATCAGCATGGGTCTGTTTTCAAATTCCTCCCCATATGCTATTGATTATAAACAATGCTGTTGATTTTAGCCTTAAGAGAAGTGTCATCTGAGTAAAACTACTATGGACGCTTTCGGATCCTCAAAACATCTCACACAGAGCCCTTGATTTTGCAGGAACATACTCTGAAATTACCTGTGTATTTTAACAAACGTGCATTCTTATTATCATAAGAATAGAATAGAACAGAACAGAATTTTATCAAACGTTTTGTGAAACCCCAAGGCAAAAAAAAGCTTAGACCTCGTTGTGTCATCCCTTTACAAAGGTAAGAAAGATGAAATGCTAACAAGTAAAGAGTAAATAAGAAAAGACAGGAGAAAATGTAGTGTATGGGAAGCGTCCTAAATTGGACATTCACTTATTTGGGTGGCCCCCTTACGAGTGTCACCTACTCCTACTGCGCTGCATCGTGTCAACCTGTCTCTGACGTTCATAATTCTCGATACCTTTTGCAATGTACTCTATTTGTGCATCCTGGAATATTGCGTCCCGACTGGTGTCCTGTAATGCCTTCCAGACCTCCTTGTATGTAGACAATCGGAGTAAGAAGTGGTCCTTTGATTCCTCTTCTCTGGCTCATTGTGCCTCACAAGTTCGGCATTCCGAATCTTCTTTAGGTTCGGCCCCTCTTCATCTCTCATCTCTTATTCAATGTGAATTTGTTTTTAATTCTGCTAATATTTGATGGCAAGTCTTATTTGCTATGCAATGTTATTGTTAGGCTATAGAGCAATAAATGTGTTGGGACAGTATATGCCCACTGTTCGATGGAAACAAATATATTATCTGGCGGTGGGCATACACTGCCCACTGTGGGATCGAAATAAATACATTCCCGCCGTGGGCATATACTGCTCTGGCGCATTTATGGCTTTATGCGCTCTATAGCATAGCAAATAAGGCTTGCCATATTTGATTGCTGAGCATTTAAGTATTTTGACCTTTGATTTCACACTAGGAAAGGGGTTGAAGTTTTCTATAATGACATTGTCTTTCTTTTCTTTTCCTTTCCTTTATATCTTTTTATTAGTTTATATTTTTCTTTCTTTTATATATATATATATATATATATATATTTCTTATTCAAATTGCAATGATATCTATGAAGAGTTTGAACAATTTATAAAGATATGTATCACTATAAAGCTAATGTGAATTAGCCTTTGAATATTTAATGAGAATTAATCTTTGAATATTAAGAATGTTTCTCAATGACTACTTTACAATCAAAGATAATCTGAAAATATTCAACTAATAGAAAGGAACAAAAAAATATATGCAGATACTTAAAATCTTATAATATATAAATGCAAAGAATGAAGAATCTTGGAATTAATGTACTTGACATTAGGAGCTAATTTACTTCTTTCCTATCAATATTTTTTTTATGAACAAAGGAACTCCTTTAAAGTAAAGGAGCCAATTCACAATTGGGGAAAATTATTTATCTTAGTTAAACCTAGCATAAATATATTTACTTAAGTGGAATAGAAAAATATATATAGACACTTGGAAAACTATAATTTATATGTAAAAAATGAACAATCTTGCGGTTAAGGTGTTTGATGTAAAGTGTTAATTTTCTTTTTTCTTATCAATAAAGTTTTTTTATCGACAAAAAATACTTTTAAAGTAAAGGAGCAACTTCACAATTGGGCAAAAAAGAATGTTGTAGTTTAGACAAGAGTTAGATTTCATAGGGTGTTCACATTGACAACATTAACAAATTTCATAGGGAAACTTGACTTTTCTATGTTTTCTGGTATTGATTGAAAAAATTCCCTATTGAATCTATGGTTTTTGACCATTATAAGAGGTCCACTTAAATTAGGTTCATTTTTTATATGTTTTTTTAATTTTTTAACCTAGTAGGTAGTGACTTTGGTAATGATATATACCGAAGTCAAATTTGTTTATGGTATTAATTGTCTTAAAATATGACAAAAACAATATACGTTTTGAGACCATTATTAGTAGAAAAGGTTAATTTTCACTAATGATTGAAAAATGATTCACAATTATTAGTAGAAAAGGTTAATTTTCACTAATGATTGAAAAATGATTCACAATTTTTAAACGAGATTTATTAGTTTTATGTTCTTTATTTATATTTTAATATTAAAGTAGAAAAAGCAAAAAAAAAGTTTATATCATAATGTACAAAGAGTTACTTTCACTACAACTATACTTAAATGTCCATTTCATCAACAAAATACTAATATACTTTTGTTACATATTTTATCACACTCCCAAATTCTAAAGATGCTAATATCCTTGGACAATACAATACGAAGTTAATATGGTTAGCATGATCTCACTACAACCATACTTAAATGGCCATTTCATCAATGGAATATTAATATACTTTTGTTACAATTTTATCACACTCCCAAATTCTAAAGATGATAATATCCTTGGACAATACAATACATAGTTAATATGGTTAGCATGATCTCAGCTCATTTAAAGTCCCAAAGTCACTTGACCAATAAAAGTTATTCTTTTCTCTTTAATGAATAGGTTGGATCCATCATAACATAGAAACATGTTGGATCTAGCATGTTAAAATTCACAAGTTTCTTTCACAGTGTTATCCTTCTTTCCTTTCTTTTCTTTAGTTCAATCTATTTTACTTGTGGAAGGGACTCACCATACAGAGCTTTATTATCCTATGAGCAAATGAGATGTTATTTAGCACAAAAGGATTGTGCTTTCCTTGGGGAGATTCCTACATTTGCCCCATTCTTCTTGTATGATGAATTTCAACCAACTCTAGTATGATGCAATTTTGCTCCATCGCATCAAGTGGGCTTGTATTTTGTTTTTTCCTTATGGGTTAGTGTCCTTGTTGGGTAGATTCAAAATCCCACCGAGGACAAGGAATGCCCTGGCGACCAATTTGAAAACAAGATCTGCACCCAAAATTAACTTGTTTATAATCCAACTTATGGTTCTAGACGACTCCATCAACACGTAAAATGATATGTTTTAAAAGATCAAGGCCCAAATCCACCTCCATATAAATCCTCGTGATGCTGGAAAAATAATCAAGAATATATTCAAAGAGCTCAAAACAAAGTACTTTTGTGAAGCACTTGTTACTTATCATTGACTACATAAAATTTCATGATGAAGAATCCTTTTGCACAATAATAATAATAACACGCCCCTTAATAAAGTGTTTCCATCCAAGGTTGGAGACCAAAAGTTTTGGTTGAAATGACAAATTACAAATGGAAATCCAAGATTGGAGATCAATAAATTTTTGTTGAAATGACCAATTAAGAGAGCAAACATTATGAGAATTTTCCACAAAGAGAGCCCATCACATTGAGAAGCATAACTATATTATCTTTAAAGGAGGGAGAGAGCAAAGAAGGGTATTTTTTTTCTTCTAGATTGGAAAAGAGGTACTCACAACCATCAAAGATAGTGTAGCTTCAACCTTTGGTAACGATCGATTGTGACTTACACATCTTTAGAGAAGGAGCTACAATCCCCTTAATGGAAGAGGGGGATGCATTCTTCACAAAACCAACACGCTAGATGGATTTCATTTTGATCATTAGGATGGAGGAAGACACATTCATCTCCTCACAAAGGCCATAGGAAAAACTTAGGGCCACTATAATGAAGGAATTATTATCTATCCATGAAGAAAAAGTATGACATATTGTAGGCCGGTTTTGTGTAGCAAAGCACAACTTTCCGTAAAAGTATAGTATATGGAAAAGTAAGTTGTCTTTTGAGAGATAAGAAAACATAACCTTCCTAATAAGGGTCTACAAGACATGAATTATAAGAGCAAGGGTCCAATTATTTGAAATTTTAAGAAGACAAGGAATATGGCTTTTCGTGACAGATTATATATATACTTTATATTTTGATTGTTATGTAAGAAAATTTATTATTAAAATACTTCAATGTTAAAAATACCAATTTGTGCAAGTCTATTTTTTAATGATTTTCTATGGCTACAATCTCTTTTCATATAATTGATTTTTTTTTAAGAAAGAAAGATAAACGTTTTATGATTTTGAGTTTTTTGGTTTTCCATCACTAAAGTCCTGTCATAAAATCTTTGTTGAAATTGCAACCATGGATTCTTGGAATTGTTGTTTTAATGCAAAATTGGATTCAACACCCTAGAACAACTCTCTATAACCCAATTTTGCAATTTTAGTAATTGTTTTGTTTTTTGCAATTCCATCAATTCAAAAATATTCTTACTAGACATCAATTCCAAGATGTATATTTCCCAAAAGTCAAAACTCAAATTAGTAAAACATTTAGATACATCTTTTCCTAAGTACTTATGAGAATCTCTACAATAGTGTTGGCTCATGACTTTACTCAAACTATTTTCCAAATGGAAAAAAGTATCTTTAATCATCCATATTTGGCTTTGTTGTTAAGTCAATTTTTACTTTCTTTATTTTCATATTAGACCCATGGGAAGGTAGATACAACCTTGCTTTGTTATAACGTTTAGGAGAATTACAACAAGCTGGTATGTAGTGTATGATTCCATAGTTAAACCCAATAATGAGGTTGTTAGCTATAATCTTACCTGAAGAGAAAATGTATGTTCTCTTACAAGAATGGAGTCCCTTTTATAAACAAAGGCCTCTTAGGGAAATAACACCTTATGTAATTGATAAGGGAATCTCTAATTGATAATTGATTCAACCATGTCTACACCTTGTCCCGAGCCTACTTATAGCTAGTTCAATTAAACCAAACCCCATAATATAGTCCTTCATGCTTCCAATTGCGATCATATATTTGGAGTGAAACCTTGCAATAGGACCAAGTCTACTTCTTCGAACCACAAATCACAAAAACATGTACCATTGCATTGGTCACCTTCCCATCCATCATGTTGAACCCCCTCCCATCCCACATAAAATCAACTTTATTGTTGGGATGGTTCAAGTTAAATTAACACTATACTCATAGAAACTAATCAAACTAAATTTTTGGAACAAGTTGATTTAACTATAAGGAAAAACATTTATAATCATAAAATATAATTATAATGTCGAAAATTAATTTTTAAGTGATTATGATAAACTTACATAATATATTTCTAAATTATTACTTAATGAGTTTAAAGAAATATCAATAAGACAATAATATAATTGCATGACTTCCACTAGTGGTCACTTTTACAAATAAATAATTATGTCGAAGACATACATCGGGTTCTTCAATCCTTTGAAAAGGGTGAACATGCTAAAACTTGTCTAGGTATGACACATCACTCATAAAACTTTTGTGAAAATTTGTGCATCCCTATTTTCTCGATGGATGGTTCCCTTACTCTTCCTCTCACATGGTCGTTTTAAATCTTAACAAATCTTCTACATTTGGTAGCAAAGGGTGTACAATTCCTTGTAATTCCAACCAGGGAATTGACCAAAGGTCATTTCCCCTTCTTCCCCATCTAAGCTTTGTTTCCTCTCTCTTCTTAGTTTTGCATTATGGCCAAGGAAAATTTTCCTTGCAACAACCCTTCACACTACTAGACATTTCTATTGAATCTCTACCTCATTTCATGCCACAACATCCAAGATCTCCTCCATGGCTAAAAGACCTCATACTTACAAACAATAATTCTATGAAGTACCTAGCATGCTTTTGTGGTTGAGGCATTGCTAATTGTAAGCTTGTATTTAAATCATTTTATTTGTTCAAACATAATAGACCAAATTACTTCTCATCTCAAGTTTAATGTAACCCTAATTTATGCAGTGACATTTTTGCACTTTAGGATTTGGAATTCTACCACTCTCTTTGTAATGCAATAATCAATAATAGGGACCCAAACTCAATGATGCACTAATGGTTTTGAAGGTATCCCCAATGATGAGGTCACCTAGAAAAGAGAATGTTTGTTGAGGGGGACATTTTATTGTCATAAAACTATTTCAAAATTCTATAAGATAAATGTATATGTTTCACATACATGTAGAAGAGTTCCTCATCATTGAGCTTTATAGTCCTATAAGCCTTCAAATTTCGTAGAAAATGGTTTTCTTTTTTCCCTGTGACAAAGCTAACATTTTTCTAACAAGTAGCTACATCAACATCAATTATGCTTGGTGGTGATATTCTTTTGATTTGTCTCTCTATTAAAATTATCTTAATTACTTAGTAAGTACAATCTATCTATGTAATCAAAAATACATAAGTAATTTTTAACTTAGAAGTTTGGGGTCTACTTAGCTCTTGAGCGTTAGTTTATAGTCAAATATCAATGTCCATTTGTCATCGAGTTTCAATCAGTGATTTGAGAGATAGTTTCAAGTTTGGGGTTGTGAGTCCTGGTTGGAGAATTCTGACTGTGTTTGGTATGGTTCTCGGGGGGTTAAGCTCGTATGCTGAATTTTTTTTGGGGGGTTGTGCTCTTTGTGGTTTTATTATGTTATAGTTCCGGCTTGGTCGCTTCAAAATTCGATGGTTTTTGGGGAACAGTTGGTGGAGGAGTCTTTTGCTCCTTCATTTTCAATTGTTGGTTCGTATGGTGACTCGAGGGTAAATTATTGGAACTATTGTGATGATTTATCCTTTTGGTATCCGGGTTGTATTGGTTCTGGGTTTGGTCTGGAGTTCTATTCTTTTGCAGCTAGAGGCTCCCACTATAATTGTTGGGATTTCGACATTGATTCAGCCATGCCGCACACCAAAGGGAGAGGAGTAGACGAAGAGGTGGTGGCCGAGTCCATATGGGTCAATGTGGGGCTCACCTCTTTTCCTATGACTTGACCGCCAACTTTTTTTAACAATGTTCCACTAGAAACATGAAGAGAAATTCGAAAGCTTGAGATGCATGTGCGGGTAGAGAGAGAATCTCTCTCTGATTCAAAGCTTTTGGAGGACATGTTGACTTGGGTCCCTGACCTTTAGGCACGCGAGGGGTAGGAAGAAACAATATCTCAATTATGTGGCTCTTCATTAGCAAATGAAGACTCTTCTAGGCTTGGTCTTGAGGGAAAAACAAGTGGAGAAATATAATATCTTCGCATCGCTAGAATGTGTCAAAAGAATGCTAAGGAATCAGAGGTTTTGTTTAGATAGGTTTGACTTGTGCTTAACTGATATAGAGAGCCACATTCAATGTAAATCAGATGACGGGGAGCAGGCAAGCCCTCTAGGTTCCAGTGTGAGGGCTCTGACAAATATCTCTTCTTATGACAATGCCTAGTGTTCTTTGTGTGGCAAAGCGTCGTGTTATGCCTCTTTGAGGTGGCTCTAGGTTTGTTTGGATGGGCGTGTGGTATTTCCTTCTATATTTCATTTGCATGGCGGTCGACAAGAAATATCTTGGACTAAAGCGATGGGCTTGTGGAAGTTTGTATGGTTCGTGTGTGGTGTGTTACACAGATGGTCTCGGCTTTGAATTTTGGATGAAGGTTCTCGACTTGTTTTTTTGTATCTGGGATGTGTTATCTACACCTTGTGTCATGACTGTCGAGTTGTCCCTTTTTTTTCCTAAAGGAAAAATCATAATTAACATTAATAAGAAAATGGCAATTACATGTAGTAGATGCTTTCAAGCATATCTTGAAAATATTATGAAGATGTTCTTATGCCTGATAGATAGTAAAACCATCTATCCGAATATAAAACCATCCACATATCATATTCATCATTGATGTCTATACCTAAGTGATTGTTTATACATATGTATCAAGACTAGATAAAATATACATGACATCCAAAAAAGAACATAAATAGGTGGCATGAATAGTATCCCAGGTAGCTGCAAACTGTCATCAATTTTTTTTTTCTCTCAAAACTTTTCTATATCCCATCATCTTGTCTGTATGCCAAAATCTGAAAATGGACAGTGATAGTAGTGCTAGTAATCCGTCCCACTACGCTTGTGTATCATCCATGTGCCCGAAGCCTGTTGCACACTTTATTTGGATAGCTGATCAAAAATGGTATTTCAATCCCTGTAAATATGTGAACATGAAATGTCATCAAAATGTGCTTTTATCATGAAGGTGTCATCCAAAATATTTCTGAGTGTGTGTGTGTGTGTGTTGTGACATTCCGATGTCCGATTGAACCAATCAATTACAATTTTTGAGTCACTGAATACCTGAAGTTGTCCACACCCCTTTTCCGGTGCGAATAATAGAAGTAGCTTCAAGCTGAAAAGTTTAGCAAAGTTATTTGTACCTGGACCAAAGCTAAAGCTCATTTTGAAGTAATTATTATCATTTAGGAACAATATAGCTCCCCATCCGCTACTATTCTCAATTTGTTTTGGGCAAATTTAGTGTTTTTTACAAATGCCTAACCCTCTAGACTTAATAGCTAGCCTAGAAACAACAGACAAAGTAATTCACTACCTTTTCTATAATCAACAAATAAGAGAAGCAGGAAGAGAAACCAACCTGTAGCTTTTGCTTACTCCCTCTCTCCTTTGACTGATTTTTCTGCTCCTTTCCATACTTAATCCTCTTAGAAAGTACCTGCACACAAGTCGAGACAGAAACTAATCAAAGCATACAATAAAGATCTGTTAATTAAACATATCCTAGAATCTAGAATACGATATACATATAAGAACATGAATGGAAAAAGCTTTGAATTCTTTATTAATGAAAGGAAAGATTACAACCCATGAATGTTCATGCTTGATTCAGTGTCCTCCTTCCAGTTCAATCCCTTCTCTCCTCATGAAGCAACAATTCGACATCATTACAATACTCTCACTAATCTCATTCAAACAACATCTCCTTAGCTCAAGAAATTCCAACCTTTTCTCAGCCTTTGAATGCTTGATCAATTTATAGCTGAATGGAGGAGGTTAAGCCATTAATGGCCCTCATGAATGCTCTGCCAAATTTGGGAGGTGGTTCCATGGAGGAAGGGATAATGGATTGAGGTTCATTAATCCTCTTCCTCATCCAAATGTGAGCTCAACCAACTTGGAAACTTCCAAAAGTATCCATTGGATGAGGAATCCAATGGATTCATTTAAAAAATTAGTTAAAACTCGCTCAGCGTAGGTGAAACAAAGGCTAGGTGCACTGCAGTGCACCCAGTCAGTGCAGTTCCTGCATTGCAATGCAGCTTGATAGAAGGCTGCCTGCGCTGATCTCCTTAGGGGCACTTTTTGGATGAATGGTGTCATGGAAACTCTTGGGAGGCAAGCATGATGTAGGTTGACCTCATTAGGGAATGAAACAACTGAATTAGGGATGGATAAACCCTAATAGTACTGATCCGGAAGTCGGGGTTGATGTGCCCAAATTGACCTATAACAGTTGCCCCCTAAAGCATGAAGTTGAAAATAAACATGTCGAGTGAAATGCTTTACCATTTGGAGAGAAGGTTTCGAAGTGGAAGGTGACCTGCATCAGTTACAATACAAATATCATGATAATTTGATTTTTTTTTATGAACTAGCTGAGCGAAGGCATACCCATGCTCAGCTTATAAACTTTCATTACATGTACAAATATAGTCGTCTACATATATAGACCCATGAATGGATGACCATGAATGTAAGGCCATTGTACATTTGATAAAGTACTCCTGAAAATATATCGCAGCCCAGATGGATGAAACTAGATCCGGGGTCTTCAATCTCGTTCAATCTTCACTCAATGTACAAGTCTAACCATGCGAATAGATGATCTATCGAACATGGAGAGACATTGTCTGATTACCAGCCAATGATGTGAGCCGTTAACAGACACAAGAGGAATCACTGATAATGATAATGACCCTCAAGGTACTACAGTACATTTCGCATGGTGTGAAAAAATGATTTGATGTCGAACACCATACGAAGTTTTTCGGTCGAAGGTCGGTGATGTCAACCTATCGCCGAAAGCGAGAAACATGCCATTGATGTATGCAAGCCGGTACTGAAGGGGTGTTTCTAAGTCAACTTCTTGGATGATGTGCTAATGTCGACAAGAAGCAACTCGTTGCAGGAGGGCCTTGATGTATCCCACATCAACGACACGAAACAAGGTAAATGATTTTGGAGATGAAACATCGACTGACGACACAAGGTTCAAGAATGGCGGACATGAAAATGAAGGTTTACGGTACTGTAAAGGATGAAGTTTTGAACTGAATGACTTCTCTTGAACATATTGGCGACACTGAAGTGAATTGGTAGCATTGACCCAAAACAAAGTAATGGATGGTATGACAGACCAACGGTGTGATAACCATCAAGCTGAATGACCCAACCCACATAGTCATGGTGATGAGGTGAAAGTGTCATGTTCAAGAGCGACCTACTACCATAAAGTTTTCTCGGCTTTTTCCATTTTCCCCAGTCATTGCTGACCAATACCTATTTATTTTTATCAAGCTTGAGGAGGATAACATATGCTTGTTGTATAATTTCACCCTTCGGGAAAATCCATCACTATTTGATGCTTTAACGAGTCTAGCGAAGGTGAAACTCGGTCTTGTCTAGATGGACAAGTTTGTCGCTATTTGATGTTTTTAACAAGTTTAATGACAAAGATAACTCGGTTCTTTTCATGTTTAGAGAGTTTGACAAGGGACGAAAAGGAAACTCCACAAGTTCTTTTTCATAAATTAATCTCTCAACTCTGAAAAAGCGTAAAATAATACAAGAGAGATATCGTTTCCAATTCGTTAACGAGCTGGAAAGGACAAGCGCTCGACAATCTTTTCATATTTAGAGAGTCTGAAAAGAGCTTAAAGAGGACTCCATTTTGAGAAACGAGTGGTGTCTAGGACAGAAACTGGTTCCGATGATGTTGGAACTTCTCAAAACATGTTGATTTATGTGAAGAGGCTGGCTAATAAGATCACTCATTGCAATTGTTCCTCAAAAAAGGTAAAACAACCAGGTGAAAGCGTATGATCGGCCAAAGGGATGGTGGCGATGGGATGAAAACAACCAAGGCTCATCTAATGAAAGAGGCTGATAGAATGGCAATCACAAGGGTTAAAATGGAAATGGGTTCATTTTTAGACAAGCTTGAACCATAGGGAACTATGCTTGGATTCGGTTTCATGTTTACACAAGCTTGAAACGACAAACTATGCTTGGATTCAGTTTCATTTTTACACAAGCTTAAAACGAAAAACTATGCTTGAATTGGTTTACATGCCCCCAACATGATGAAAGGGAGAGTCTCCTGTAACCAAATGGAAGTCACTGTGGTGAAGTAGGACAGTTATCCAACACCTTTTTGGCTTTGTCCAGATAGGGAAAAAGGTGAATGGGGTGATTCCCTTCACATAACCTACAGGAAAACTTATCTTTACCACTAGGTGCATGCCCCCCAAGCTTCATTACATTCACCTAAGTAGCCTACTTGCAGCTATGAGGTGGATGGAATGAAGGTTCTTTTACAAGATCAAGTGAAAGACTCGACTGGGAATTTACGAGATCTATTCTCAGACTCGACTTGGAACTTTGCTCCAGGGGACCTTGTTTCTTTTTTTAATGAGCTTGACACAAGAAAAGGAATTATGCTCAGACTCCTTGTTTTATTTTTTACAAGGTTGATACAAGACCAGGAACCATCCTCATATTCCTTGTTTCATTTTTTAACGAGGTTGACACAAGACCAAGAACTATCCTCATATTCCTTATTTCATTTTTTAACGAGGTTGACACAAGACCAGGAATTATCCTCATGAGATCTCTTTCATTTTTTAATGAGGTTGACACAATAAAAGAACTATCCTCATATCCTCAGTTTCATTTTTTAACGAGGTTGACACAAGACAACAAATTATCCTTGGACCTGTTGGATCACAACTCATAAGAGGTCATGAAGGAGAGATTTGGTTCTAATGCCCCTAGTACATGTTATACAACATCGTTGAATTGATCGTCAGTTGATGTAGGTATGGAAAAGGTTGCTACATAATTAACCCGCGGCGGGGATGATACCATTGGTACAAAAGGACTACTTAGGGAAGATGGTTGACTAGGAGCTATGTTTGGACCGAGAAATGAAAGCTCGTCAACAGTGACAATTATGCCTTCATGCGGGAAACAAATCACTCGAAAGAGTGTTGAAACAATAGCTCCCATGTCATAAACATAGTCGCGCCAAAGAAGTAAATTGTAATCTAAAGGTCCTGGGACTACCATCACATTCAGATAAATGGTCTTTCCTCCCAAAGTAATAGGTAACTGAGGAAGGATCCCTAATGGTTGACTGGTTCCTCTGTTAAAAGTCAACAGATTCTGGGTAACTGGCGCAAGTGGCGATGAACCGAGCGCTTGCCAAGCAGTTGAGGAAAGGATACTCACTGATGTGCCTTCATCTATAATAGTGCCAGGTACAATCATATTACAAACCTATACTATGATCTAGAAAGACACATAAGAAGGAAGGTGGAATCCTGCCAATCGATTCCAATCAAAGGAAGTGACTAGACTACTTGGAGGGGGCACCGTAGAAATGGGAGAATTAACCCCTTGAGTTATGAGAGCAGGAGGATTTTCCTCCTGTCTTGATGTAACAGGAGGACTACCCCCAAGCTCATTAGAATCTGAAGAAACAAAAAGAACTTGAGTGGTATCATATTCACTCTCTTCGGGAAAGGTACGATTTACTGAAAGTGAATCGGGTCAACTGTTACCTCGACTTGTTGATTTGGGTCGGGTATAGACTCATAAGATTCACTTTCAAAGAGAGTGGGTTTGACCGACAGTTGATTTTGGTCAGTCAATTCATCAACTAGTGAAGGATTAAGGGATAGTTTCCTATAACCAGATGGAAGTCGCTGCGGTAAAGCAGGACGGTTATCCAACACTCTTTTGGCTTCATCCAGATAGGGACAAAGGTGAATGAGGTTATTCCCTTCACATAACCTACATGGAAACTTAACTTTGTTCTTCTTTCCATGATCTTCACTGCCACTAGTTGATGGTGTGTCACTAACATGATTTCTGGAAGTTGATGACACAAGATGTTGTGAACGGGAAGACCATTCTTCTAAGATCTAAGGAATATCAGGACAATTTTGAAGAAGATGGTTTCCTGCACAAAGTTTGCATGGATATCGAACTTTGTGAGGCTTGATGGGTGGTTTCTCATTAGATGTTGCATTCAAAGCAATGGTTGCTCGGTTGCCCCTCTGCTGAATTTGCTTCTTCTTCTTCTTCTTCCCTTTCTTCTTCTTCTTAGCCACCTGGTTACTAGTACCAATATTTTCACCAGGCGAAGAGGAAGAAGGGGAGGAAGAAACAACCGAGGAAGAAGGCAAAGGTTCAACTTTAGGATCAACTGGAGGTTGATTTTGTCCAGTTGGAGGTGTACTTGATTGCAGAGAAATCACGGCATTTTGAACCAAGGAGGTTGAAAACAACCATACTGGCAAGCCAATGGTAAATCCCGGAAGGGACAATGTAGCCATATAAGGAGCACCAATATTTCTGAAAGGAGGAAAAGGACTAGGATTCCCATCAAAAGGAATTCCTTGATTGGTGGACTCCGGATTTTTCGCCATATGTTTCAACCTAAGATCAACTAAGGAGTGAGCATGGAGGATGTTATCCGCGGTCAATTAATTTTTACGACACTAGAACACAACTTCGCTTTTTCATTTTTAAAGAGTCGAGAAAAACAAAAGATGACTCTAGTCGCCTTCGATGTTTAATGAGCCTGAAAGGACAAGTTCTTAGATGATCCTTTTACTTTTAAAGAGTCGAAAAGGAACGAAAGTGACTACTTTGGAGATTCTAGACAAGAGGGTTTAC
The DNA here is from genome assembly GCA_031772625.1 of Pinus tabuliformis. Lineage (NCBI taxonomy): Eukaryota > Viridiplantae > Streptophyta > Pinopsida > Pinales > Pinaceae > Pinus > Pinus tabuliformis. The sequence goes on along the minus strand of CM062806.1, from coordinate 549,984,970 downwards.
CAGAAAAATCGCAAAACTGCAATATACACCTTGGTGATAAATGAAAGAGAAATGACCAAGGACTTTACGTATGATAGTCAATCTTCCTGAATGCTGTGTTTGGTGCGTTGTGATCGGTAAGGCGGCAGACTCGGCTTCCTAGGGATAAAGGATTTCAACCTATTGGGGTCTCCCACCATATACTCGACGGTACAGGGAGCACAAGTCCGTACTAGCACTTATCAAATCAGAGAGGAGGAATCACCCAACCTCAGTGAAAACGACAACCACTAGGTTTAAAGATGCCAGAACATGTCTCTAGCCTAGACCTCTAGATGTTTTTCGTTAAGTTCCAATGCGTTGTTAGATTAATTGACGTAAATTTTAGGTTGATCTTGTTTAAAATTTGCCTTTGAAGGTTCACCACGAGATGGTTTTTGAAATTCCTAAGAATGCAACTAGAATGAGAAGCACTATTTCCATTTAATTTCAGCAATGAAAATCCTAGCTATGAGGGATAAAGCATACAAGTACTTTTTGAACAAGCAACAAAGAGCACAAACTAATGCAATTCCCTAAACCATTCCTTTCGAACACACAAACTCAAACTCTAAAATGCAAATTGCATGTATTTCTTTTCAGTTTCTCTTAATATGAATGATGCAATAAGAAAAACTAACGCACAAACGATTCAGAACTCTTTTCATAAAAAAAATGACGATTTGCAACACTTTCTTTTAAAGGGAAAGGAAGATTGTACGACATTTTCGATTTTAAAGAAATCAAGATTTTCGACAGTTTAAATGAAAATACAAATCAAATGCACACATCAATCAATCAATCTTTCATGAATGAAGACTTTACGACAATTCAACTTTCGAAGGAAAAGATGATTTTACAACACTTTCTTTCGACAAAGATCAATCAACTATATTCTAACTTTGACTATAGACTGATAATGACAAAGAAAGCATTAAAGAAACATTAATCAATCCAATCAAAGTAGGGCTGGATTAAGGAGATGAAAAACTATTTTCAGAGACAAAACATCATTGACATTCGGCAACTCATTTAAACAAGAGAAAATTGGAAAAAACTTTCAGTTCCTATATGGGAAACTGACCCTCAAGGGATCAACGTAGGCAGCAATTAGATACAGTGTGCTAAATCGCACTAGATCTAGGCGGGAAGTGCATTGCAGCGCACTGTGTCCTTCATTGAACTGCACTGGTGACAGTAAGCCAGTTTGAAGGCAATTTTGACACAGTTTCGACTCAATTTTCAATGAAAGAAGACTGAAATTCAATCAACGACCACAAGTACAGTATGTAGAAATGTCTTAAGAGGCTGATAAGCTACTAAAAGGGTTAATCATTTCCCCAGCGGAGTCGCCAATTTGTTTTGGGCAAATTTAGTGTTTTTTACAAACGCCTAACCATCTAGACTTAGTAGCTAGCCTAGAAACAACAGACAAAGTAATTTGCTACCTTTTCTATAATCAACAGATAAGAGAAGTAGGAAGAGAAACCAACCTGTAGCTTTTGCTTACTCCCTCTCTCCTTTGACTGATTTTGCCGCTCCTTTCCGTACTTAATCCGCTTAGAAAGTACCTGCACACAATCCGAGACAGAAACCAATCAAAGCATACAATAAAGATCTGTTAATTAAACATATCATAGAATCCAGAATACGATATACATATAAGAACATGAATGGAAAAAGCTTTGAATTATTTATTAATGAAAGGAAATATTACAACCCATGAATGTTCATGCTTGATTCAGTGTCCTCCTTCCAGTTCAATCCCTTCTCTCCTCATGAAGCAACAATTCGACATCATTACAATACTCTCACAAATCTCATTCAAACAACATCTCCTTGGCTCAAGAAATTCCAACCTTTTTTCAGCCTTTGAATGCTTGATCAATTTATAGCTGAATGGAGGAGGTTAAGCCATTAATGGCCCTCATGAATGCTTTGCCAAATTTGGGAGGTGGTTCCATGGAGGAAGGGATAATGGATTGAGGTTCATTACTCCTCTTCCTCATCCAAATGAGAGCTCAACCAACTTGTAAACTTCCAGAAGTATCCATTGGATGAGGAATCCAATGGATTCATTTAAAAAACTAGTTAAAACTCGCTCAGCGCAGGTGAAACAAAGGCTAGGTGTGCTGCAGTGCACCCAGTGAATGCAGTTCCTGCATTGCAATGTAGCCTGATAGAAGGCTCCCTGCGCTGATCTCCTTAGGGGCACTTTTTGGATGAATGGTGTCATGGAAACTCTTGGGAGGCAAGCATGATGTAAGTTGACCTCTTTAGGGAATGAAACAACTGAATTAGGGATGGATAAACCCTAAGAGTACTGATCTGGGAGTCGGGGTTGATGTGCCCAAATTGACCTGTAACACAATTGCAAATCCATCGAAGTATGCCCAAGGTTTTGAGGGGTCAGTCATTTCAGTTGTGATCATGTGATTTGTTCCCATGGGTGGTTCTTCTAGAATGAGCTCATATAGCAAGTAGACAAGCTCCAAGATTTTCAGGGTTAAACAACTGATATTTAAATATCTTCTTATTTCTGCCTATCCAGATAGCCCAACAAATTAGACTTGGAAGGCTCCATAGCTTTTGAGATTTGAGATCCTGACACCATTCCTACCATGCTTCATTTACCGATTCTCCTCTTCATATGTATCAGATACCTAAAGATTGATATGTAAGATTCCATATCCTATTTGTTGTTGGGCATGTTATGAAAAGGTGATCTATCGTCTCTTCTGCACATTGACATAATGAACACCATGATGGTCCCTGAAAAACTCTTTTCTTTAAGTTATGAGCCGCAGGAATTTTGTTTGTTAGGATACACCATAATAATAATCTAGACTTTGGAGGACTTTTCAGCTTCCAAATACTCTCCCACCACCAGCGTGTTTCTTCAGGTTTTCTATAATCATATGCAACTAGATATCCTTCTTTGGGATTGTATATACCCCTTTTTGAGTGGATCCATACTAGTTCATCATCCCTGACAATGATCCTAACATGAGATCTAGATAACGCATTTGTAAACTCCTTCCAAGTTTGATGCCATTGTTCAAGAATATTTAGTCTTTATGCAATCATCCATCCCTATCCCCATATGGATGTGGCATCTAGGTCTGGTATCTAATTGATAGTTTTTATCTCTTGAGCATCTAGAAAATTTATGAGATCAAGAGGGAGAGCGTACCTATTTCCACTGTTGGACCAAGGATCAACTCCTATTAGGGTATGTTCTCCCAATCCAGTTCTCCATGCCAACCTTGATTGAATTATGTTAAATGATGCCAGAACAACTTTCCATATAGTTGATACATTTGTTTTGTAGTTGTTTTGAAGACAAACCCAATCAATAATAGACAGAGGATAAATGTACTTTCTCACAATGACTTCCGTCCAAAGGTTGTTTGTCATTATCAACCTCCAGCCGACCTTTGCAGCCAAAGCCCTTGAGAAAGTGAATTAAGTTCTCGATGCCCCATCCTCCCCATTTTTTTGGTAGTGCAATGCATTCCCATCTGATCCATGCAAAGACCATGCCTTATTTTTCCCCATGCCATAGGTATTCACAACATTTCTTTTGAATTATGTGTAAAATGCCTTTCGGGATCTAGGCTAGAGCCATCCAAAAGACAGGAATTGCTTCTAGTACATATTTTATAAGAACCAATCTTCCTGCCCGAGATAGCCATTTGTGGCACCATAATTTGAGTCATTTTTCTATCTTTGCAATCATCCACATTTTGTTAGTCTTCCTATAATCATTTGGTCTAAGCCTAAATCCCAAGTATTTTATGCCCTCTTCCATATCATCCAGATGAAAGGGAAATATCTCCCTGGTGTATGATATTTCATCTCTAGAACATCCAGAAGTTGTAATAGTTGATTTATGTGTGTTTATTTCCATGCATGTTGCCGTCCTAAATAGATTGATAATTTGATGTAGGGTTGCAAAATCACTCCTGGATCCGTCAAGAAGTACCAAGACATCATCTACAAATAGTAGGTGTGATAATGATATATTCCTGATGATTTGCATACCTTTGAAGAACCCTCTTGATTTTTCATCAATTATAATTCTACTTAAACCCTCCATAATAAGTAAAAACGTAATGGGGAGAGGGGACATCCCTGTCTTAAGCCTCTTTTTGCATGAAAAAAATCAGTTGTTGATCCATTTATTAACACTACAAAGGAAGCTGAAGTGATACAACACAACCCAATTTATAAAATTTATATGAAATCCCAAGTGTTTGAGTAACATCCTAATATAAAGCCAACTGGCTTTATCATATGCTTTTTCCAAATCAATCTTAAGAATCATACCCTTCAGTTTCCTTGTCTTTAAGCTATGCATCGCTTCCTATGCAACTCCTATGCCTTCATGAATCTGACGATCATCCAAAAACGCAAATTGTTCTTTTGATATATGTTTGGACAAAATCGACTTCAACCTATTTGCGATAATTTTTGCAATAATCTTATAAATGAAATTGCACGAAGGTATAGGCCAATAATCGTCATAGGATTGGGGCTTATCTACTTTCGAGATAAGTGCAATAAAAGTGGCATTGCATGCATCATACATTTTACCTGACGTTCTAAACTCTTCCACCACCTTCAATATGTCATTTCCAATTAAATCATAAAAATCCAGAAAAAATTCAACTAGCCATCCATCTGGCCCCAACTCTTATCTTTTTTGAACCAGTGTAAAATTGATTCCAACTCACTAGTTGTTATTGGGGCCATTAATTTTGTATTCATATCACAATCAACATATCTAGGAAATAGAGAGCCAGTCTAGATAATCTTGGGGAGAGATACATCTTGATGAGCCTGGAATAAGGAGCAGAAATACCGCACCCCCATGCTTGCCAATTCACTGAAGGTAGAGGCCCTTTCACCATGGGCATCTGACAATTCCCAAATAGTGTTGATAGCCCTTCCGCCTTTTTCATTTGTTGGAATAAATTTGTATTGTCATCCCCTGCTTGTAACCAGATAGCCCGTCTTCTCAGTCTCCAAGTCTCTTCCTTGTCCTTAAGAAACTTATTCTTCTTCAATTCTAGTTGTATAAGCCTTAGTTTTGTTTCATTACTGTCATACAACCCCCATCTAGGATGCTCCATTTGCCTGATTTCCTCTACAATTCTATTAAGTTCTTCCTCATCTCGCTTCCTCTTGTTCTTCACCCATTCCATTGTTTTTTATTTGATAGTCTTCATATTTTCTTCAAAAAATCTTGTCGCAGACCCTGATTCATTAATCTCAACATGTCGCCATGTGTCCCTAACCATCTGTTTAAATTATTCCTCCTTCAACCACAATGTGTTGAATTTGAATGGGCATTTTGGCTTCTAGGATTGCCATACCAACTCTAAATATATAAGAAAATGATCACATACTCCCCCAATCCCTACCCATTTCTTGAACAAAGGGACATTTTCCAATAATGTGTCCGACAATCGATCGATCCTTCTAGCATTTGACTGATCTCTTATCCTACGATTTCTCTAGGTAGGCATAATCTTAGTCAATCCAATATCGACCAGGTGGTTGGATTCAATCATATGTGAGAAATAATCATATAGGTGATCTTGCTAAGCGGGTGCCCCCCAAATTTCCGACAACCTCATTGAGAAATTTAAATCCCCACCAATAACCAAATTATTCACCTGCATGAAATATTTGTTCATCAATCTGTTCCAGAATCCCACACTCTCCACACATGGCCCATAAACATTAACCTATCTGATCTCCGATCCAAATTCTTCTGAAAAATGTCTACAACTAATACTCCCTCACTTCCCCATGTATATATTACCTTCATTGTTCTACAATTTATCCCTATAACAATTCCCCTCGATCTCCCTCTGGCATCTATGGCAAAAATTCCCAATTACTAATCATACTCAGAACATTTTCAATCTTCGTACTAGCACCTAACGTCTCCTATAATAAAATCACATCAAGCCTGTTCGCCATAAACAATTGTTTCAAGGCTAGTTTTTTTGGATATTTAGCCAAACCTCTACAATTGAACGAGATGCACTTCATTTTGAAGCTAAAGTCAAGGCTTGTCAAGCTATAAGGACCCCATCTAAGGAAAGTTGGTGACCAACTACTATATCTTGTCTAGCCTGGTGAATGGCTTTGGAAATATGAGATTGTTTGCCTCGAGCAATTTTAGGGATTTTTGAAGGAGATAGTTGCCCAAGACCCCCCATTGCACCTAGCTGGGAAATCCCCTATGACAAATCCCTCGATCTAGATCTCAAGTTGTTTCTAGGAATTTTACAGGAGTCAAATGACGAATCATTCAGGATAGAGATAGATGGACTAGGGGATGGACAACAGGTTGTGACTGGTTCAATCTAAAAGTGAATTACCCCCAAATAAGGTTTGGAGACCCTCCCCATCATAGACTCATTAAGAGAAGCAGATAATTGAAAATGAGAAGCATTTCTATTATGACCAAGTATAGGGGAAGGATGAGGAGGAGTACCTACCACCGAGAGTCATGACCTTGAAGTCTTGTTGAGTACTTGAGGAGGAAAGGCATCCTGGTTGACCAAAAGATTATTTTCCACAGTCTTGTCCTGAGAACTCTACTTCCATTGAGAAGAGTTCATATGCATTTGTTCCTCTTTCCCTTACTCCACATCATTTCCCATACCCTTCGCAATTGTCGAGCCACCAGAAACCTAATTGCCATGATATTTTTGTACCAATGGACATTCCCTATAAATGTGCCCAACTTCGTCGCAACGATGACAACGAAAGGGTAGCCCTTCGTAATCCAATTTTTGGTTGTGCATCTAACCCTTGTAATACAAAATGAGGCTTCCACTAAACCCTCCCTTGTATCCAAAAAAAACCAACACCCAAGCACAAGACATATTACCAGGCTCGATGTATGATTTATCATAATCCATAAAATTTCCCAAGTCGTCTCCTATACGTAGGAAGATATCCTCAGTCCAGAGATGCATAGGGAGTCCCGACATTATGAACCAAATAGGTCCAACTCCCAATTGCTCCCTCTCTGGGTAAAATAGAGGCATCTATCCCTTGAAATGAATAGGCGTCTGTTCAATATTTCAGTGGGTAGAAATCACCCAAAAAGGCTGCTCCGAATTTTCAAATTTAAGGGCGAATCATCCTTGCGATAGAACACTAATCTTGGGCATATCCTTACTCCAATTCTCTTATACCCATTGTTTCAACCAAGCAACTGAATATCCTCGACCCCTAACCCTACCCACCAACACCCTTTAAGCGGTCTCCATAATTTCATCAAATTTTAGACCGTCCTCCAGAGTCAACAATCTATCCTTTTCCTTTACTTTGGTACTCTTTGGCTTCTTATTCTTTCTTTTAACCAAACCCCCATCCTGATTTCCGTCTTCTGGCATATTCTGCACCCCATCATCTTCAATGACTAGAGGAACCCCACTAGTCTACAGAGATTCTTGAATATTATGCCCCTGGGTTTTTTCCTACTCGAAATCCAAATTCAGGATGGCCTGAGAAGTATCCACTAACCGGCACAAAAACCCTTATTCTTCGGCGAGGGAAACCCTATATTCGCATCTCCAATGGTTGGTAAGGGACCAGGGTTTATTAATAGCTTTGGTGGGGTGAAACCCTCAACTAACAACGCCCCTCAGATGCCCGGCTGTGCAAAGCATCCATCCGCGAAATTCAAAGCCTCGAGAGATATTCTGACCACGCTGATATTTGAACCTAGAGAGAGAGGCCATTCTCTACCTCCAGTCAGATAGCCTAAAAACCCTAATGTCTCGTAAGTTGAACTTTCCGCCACCCCGATACCAAATTAGGGAAAAATTGAGGTATGACAGTGGTATTTGAGAAATAAAGTAAAACACTTGTCTCGAGTGTGCCAGTTGTGATATGAGAAACTGACTTAGAGTGCCGAGGTGGAGGAACCAACTATCATATGGGTTCTCCGAATAATCTACTGCATCAATCTCCATGCTTTGCAAATATCCTCAGAGAATCTCCGGCTACTTCGTCATTGACGCCGTCCCTGCAATCAGCGATACCCACCTCCGTCACACTCTGAACTGGGAGTCTATACCGGTAACAGCTATAACCCTTCCTCACCTTGCTTGTGCTATGCCGAATATAGCATCTCTGTTACGCTTGAAGAACCCCCTCTGCATATTTGTGGGAAAAATTAATCGTGCCCTAGACCCTGCTTTGACTGAAAATGTGAGATTTTACACCGTAGAGCCATTTCCAGTTATCACCATCCAAGTATCGTGAAAGTTTATCATATAAATGTTCGACTGTCGGTTTGTCCCTTATCGCTTATCGCTGCGTATATTGGAAATTTTTGTAATGTATATTTGTCTCTTTGGGGGTTGATGGGGTTTTTATGCCAACCAAATTATGGTTGTGGTTATCTGAATTATGGGTTTATACGCATGTTGTTTCAGTGACATGAGGGTCCTATGTTTGGGTAGTATGATGAGGTTTGGATGAGGAGCAGGGAATCCTCCATGAAAATTCAAGATTTTTTTGTAATTTCATGCACATCTGTTTTTGAGTAATATAAATGCTTTAATTTATTAAAAAATTCAAATTCAAATTTAAATTATTTAAAATAAGTATTTATAACATGGATATAGTATAATATTTTATTTAATGCATCTTCATTTTTTATTAAGGGAAATCCATTATATATATAAAGAGACTCACATAACATTGTTTCGTAGCTTAATATGAAGGGTTGGGATGGGGTTGGGATGGCTCAACTCTTTTTAAGTTATTTGGTTTGCGGACTTTTGGATATACTTTTCGTGTACTTGCAAGTAATTGATTCATCATGACTAAAAATAATAATAATAATTTAATTTTAGTGGCAATTAAAAGTTTTGATCTTGGACCTTGTCCAAATTACTCCAACCAACTATTAAGTCACCATAATTGAAAAAAAAAAATAATAATTTAATTTTGACTTGAGAATCTATGATTCAAGGGCATCTAAGTTGTCAAAGTCATCCAAATATGACACTCTACTTTGACCAAACCAACCCATACTCATACTTAAATTTATGCTCACAAAGTTTTGAACCAATAACTTTTTTCATCTAATAAAAATAAAAAATAAAATAATTTTTTTATCATCATTAAAAAACTAGTAAAACCACATTAAAAGTATTAATGCGGTTAATATAGCCAAAATCTTCATAAATATAGCCAACAAAACTATTTAAACACGAAGAATGAAATGCTTACCTTATTAACCATGTATAAAAAGGGTATGGGTAACTTTAACTTAAGAAAAAAAAGTTTCATAAATGAATGTTATAAATAATAATGAGGAACTTAGTATGGAGGAACTTATTAGAATTGGAATAATCTCAAATCTCTCAGAAATTGGTGGGAGAAACACCCTGACACGAATCTAATTTTTTAAATTTATTAAAAGTCAATGCAACCTAACAAACTATAAATTTATTAAAAGTCAACGCAACCTAACAAACTTTTTAATACACTACAACACATTAAGACTAAACATATGCTGAGTATATTCCCTTGAGAATCAATCTAGACCCTCAATTAAAAAAAATAATAATAATAATAGATGCTTATCCACCTTACTTTAAATTAAATTTAAAACTTTCACCTTTATAAGATTACAATTAAGAATAAAGTGTAAAAAAACCACCTTACTTTAAATTAAATTTAAAACTTTTCACCTTATAGGATTACAATTAAGGGTAAAGTTAAAAAACAAACAAGTAGAAAAAACTTTATTTAAAGACAAATAGTAAAGTTACCCAACTTTTAAAAAAAACCCTTATTTAAATATATATAGATATATATATATATATATAATAAATAAATAAATATTTATATATATATAATTCAAATATTGAAGTGACTCAAACTTTATAGAATTCCATGCCACATTTACCACAGTGAAGTCAACCAAAACCCCTGTTAAACTTTCCACATTTACAAGATTCCATTATACATCATGCCAATTCCATTATACATAATGCCAACAACATACAGACATGAAATTCTATTAGCAGTCCTAATAGATTATAATTATTACAAGAATATAAGCACCCGCAGGCCCCACTGTCAAGCCATTCCAAACAAACAACCGCTACTGAACGTGCCCAAATTCCGCGTCATTTCAATAAACAAACTAAAATCATTTCTCTACGAGTGTTTCTCTGCTCAAATCCCAAAACTCATGTCAGCTCAGGTGTTTCCAAGTACGAAATTCTCTGCTGGTATGTGTCATGTCAGAGTATGTTAAAAGAAAAAATACCCGTAAGCAAGAGTCTGAATGGTGTTGTTGGGCTCAATTTTTTCATAGCCCAATCACGGAAAATTCACAGAAAGCTGATCACAGTTGGACTGAAAAGATACCTGTAGGCCGTTTCATCTAATAAATGTGAATGGTGTTGTTGGGCTCAATTTTTTCATAGCCCAATCACGGAAAATTCACAGAAAGCTGATCACAGTTGGACTGAACGCAATAAGTCCAATCCCATCCTTTTAACACTCAAATGTATCTAACTGCCTTACGCATTCACATTGATAGCCACAAGTAAACCTGCAATACACAATGTGTATATATATCTCTGTCTCTTATCACAAGAGAATGAACTCTTGGTATATATCTCTTATTTGTATGTGTAGGAATCCTTGAAACTGGATCATACCGAGTGAGCGAGCGATGGGGTGGATATACAGACTCACATTCATATTTTTATGTACTCTTATGCTGGTGGGCTTATTTCCATGGGAGTGCTTCTCAGGGCCCAATTACTTGATAGGAACAGGGTCATATGATTTCACAGGACCTGCAGCAGATGCTAACATGATGGGTTATGCAAACAGCGAACAAATTGCCTCTGGTGTTCATTTCAGGCTGAGGGCCAGAACATTCATTGTGGGGGAACCCAGTGGGAAAAGGCTAGTGTTCGTGAACTTGGATGCCTGTATGGCCTCTCAGCTGGTCACCATCAAAGTCCTGGAAAGGCTCAAGTCCAGGTATGCATTTTTATCTTATTTTAATTCCTGTTGAAATCAAATGTGAAATTTATTTACAGTGATTACACTGGTATCCTGCAGTCACCAATCTTTGTGATTGCAATAGCATTTAGGCACCACTGAAAGTGATTACAATAGAATCCAGTAGCCGAGTAGTTATAACAGCAGGTGCCTATGCTAATCGTGGCGTGCTTAGGTGGTGAAGATGGGGTGAGAGAGGGTCGGTTGGGGTCAGAAGGCATGTATAAGTCGTAGGTGATTTTAACGAGTATTCACCATTATGGTGACTTAGCTGAACGGAAGTGCTTACATTCAATAATTTGGTCTTCAAGAAGACAAGTGGCATGCTTGTGGTGGGAGATATTTCAGCAAGTGGGCTGCATGTGGTGAGAGCCTTTCCACCTGCACAAGTAGGCTGGAGTTTACAGGAAGCATATTCAAAGAAAAATATATTAATGACAACAATCTTAATTGAATCCAGTCTGGATAATCATTACCAAACTCTGCAATCATGAGATTAAAGTGATAACAGGTTTGGCAAATTCTCCATTTTGCTGTTGGACCAACTACATTCTCCAACAGAGTCAGCTCTCTATGCAGTTAATAATATCCACAAATAAACCAAATTACATCAATGGTAACAATGTCAATGCCGAAGTGGGCATGAAATGGGAAAAAATTAACCAATCAAAGAGGAAAATCCAAAGAGGTAAACCCTATGCAATGATGCAGAGACCCATCCTATGTAAAAGGATAGTAAGAACAAGCACTCCCTAATAAAGTTGGATGGACCATAAGTAGAGGCCAAGAAAAGAATTAGATAAATCTGCATTAGAATTAAAGGAGAAGCCTGTAGGCTGCAGCGTTAGCGCGTTAATGTGCTGTCTTATTAATCTGTTTTGTCCTCCCCATATTATTGATGTAATTTTTTGGTTCCTGCCTCAATTGTTTGTCTTGCTTTTGAGAGATTCTAAACAAATCTATAAGAAATAATGCTGCATGTTTTGAATTGTTTCTTTGTATGAGTAATTTCTGTGTTACTAATCTGTAATTTTTTTCCCTGCCAAATTTATGGCCTCGTCTTCCCATTTTTTGTGATTATTTTGGCTTGTGATATTTTTGGAAATTTAAAGATAACGTGCTGCTCAATTGGAATTATTTGTCTTCCCAAGTATATGCTCATTCTATTTATCCATAAAATTTCCTGTTCTTGTCTAGATTACATGCATATCTTGTGAACTTTCACAAATTCATGAGCAGATATATAGGAAAAATATTTTATTTAATGTAAATTTATCATGTAAGTTTTTATAACATGAAGTATTGCATTTTGCATTTCTCAAAATAAAAATTATACATATTTTTACATGGTGCTTTACATGTTACGGAGTTATTAATCTGTAAGTTTTCTTTCCTACCTAAATTACCTGCCTGTTCTGTCATTAATTTTTGAATGAATGAATAATTATTGATAAACTATTCTGTTTGATTTCATTGGTTTCCTTTTACAAAGAATTATTTGACTTTGGATTGCTGCAATCACTGGCCAAGTATGTTAATTAGGCATTCCAAAAGAGAGTTTTAACCCTTTGATTTGGTTCATATATAGGTCACAGAAACAGTACTTTCCTCAATCATCGGCATGGGTCTGTTTTCAAATTCCTCCCCATAGGCAATTGATTATAAACTATGCTGTTTATTTTAACCTTAAAGAGAAGTGGCAGCTGAGCAAAACTACCATGGATGCTTTTGGATCCTCAAAACTTCACCGAGCCCTTGATTTTGCAGGACCATACTCTGAAATCACCTATGTATTTTAGGGAACTGGCATTCTTGTTATCCCAAGAAATTGATTGAAACAATGTAATTGAACAGAACAGAATTTTATCAAACATCCACTAGTCCAAATAGCCTGTGAGACCCCAAGAAAAAAGAAGTTACAGCTCATTGTGTCATTCCTTTACAAAGGTAAGAAATACGAAATGCTAACAATAAAGAGTAGCTAAAGAAGGACATAAGAGAGAATGTAGTGTAAGGAAACCGTCCATTCACTTGTTTGGGTGGCCCCCTTACGAGGGCCTTTTGTCTCTGGCGTTCATCATCCTCGATACTTTTTGCAATGTACTCTATTCGTGCATCCTGGAATATTGTGTCCGAACTGGTGTCCTGTAATGCCAACCCCTTCCTGGAATATTGTGTCCGAACTGGTGTCCTGTAATGCCAACCCCTTCCTGATGGTTGTAGGTAGACAATTGGAGTAAGAAGTCGTCCTTTGTTTCCACTTATTTTCCTCTGCATGGCTTACAAGTACAAGTTATGCATTCCCAATCTTCCTTACTCAAACTTAAAAAACTTAAACCTTATTTAAATTCAAAAATTAAAGTGACCCAAATCCTTTCCTCAAACATTTCACATTTACAAGATTCCATGCAACATCTATCAGAGTGAAGTGACCCAAAACCCCTGCTTAAACTTTCCACATTTACAAGATTGGAGACAACTTTTTGCCATTGTACATACTGCCAACAACATACAAGCATAAACACACCATTAGGAAAAAAACGTTATTTAAAACCAAATATGCAAATAACCGAATTTAAAAAACCTAAATCTTATTTAAATTCAAATAATATTAAAGTGATCTAAAACTTTTACTCGAATTTTCCACATTTACAAAATTCCATGCAACATCTACCACATTGAAGTGACCCAAAATCCCTGCTTAAACTTTCCACATTTACAAGATTGGGTTATAACTTTTTACCATTGTACATCATGCTAACAACATACAGGCATGAAACTCTATTGGCAGTCCCAATAAATTGTAATTATTATAAGAACAGCAAGCATCCTTAGTCCCCACTATCAAGCCATTCTATTCTAAATAAACAACCGCCACTGAACGTGCCCAAATTCCGCGTCATTTCAATAAACAAACTAAAATCATTTCTCTAGGAGTTTTTCTATGATCAAATCCCAAATCTCACGTCAGTTCATGTGCTCCCAAGTATGAAATTCTCTCCTGGTAATTGTCATGTCGTTTCATCTCATAAATGTGAATGGTTTGATTGGGTTCAATTTTTTCATGGCCCAATCATGAAAACGTCCACTAAAAAGATTTAGTGGAGAGTGACACCAACACAATTAGATCAACACAAATATTTTGTCGAGATAGTTCCCAAATAAAGGTGTGGTCAGTACCCAGATTTTTTTTTAACTCACATAGAGTTATACTCCCACTTGAATAATATTGAGCTAATAGAGTGCTCAAATCCTCAATACTATTATTTATGCAAGAATTTCATAGATTGATAATAGGAAGTAGGGTTTTTAGTGACAAAATGCACTTATTTCCAATACAATTATTTATTTAAGAATTTTATGGACTATAAGGAGGGTTTATGGGATCCTAACAATAAGGAAGGGTTTAGTTATATAGTTATCTAATATATGTGGGTTTTAATAATACTACTTAACCAAATTTCTCATGACATAGAGTAAGGAGGCTTGACTACACCCTTAGTATTTTTATTAGATTACCTAGATATGAGAGAGTAATTTTCTTGAATGTTGTTCTTGGTGCCACTATAGTAGCAAGATGATTGATCATCTTATCTAAAGTTAGTTTTAGGTAACATAAGGAAATTTTAATATACCCTAGGGTGCATGGAAGTGAAATTATTTATATACATGTTGTTTGATGTGATATTATTTATATAGATGTTTGATGTGATATTACTGAAGGAGTACCAATAGGGGTTACAAGGGTGTTTAACTAGGTGGAAACAATTATATTTACAATGCGTATTCTTCCCTTACCACATTTTTACTTATCGAATGATAGATCACTATGTTATTTATAAACATTGTAATACATCTCTAGCTTAAAAAATGCTCTAAAATATGGGTCAAGAAAGTGCCCTCCTACTACTTGTGGTGTTATTTCGAAGATACAAAGAAAAAATAATATATTTTGCCCATATATATTGCATAAACCATATATTTCAACCACACTTTCCAAATAAAGAACCAAAATACCACAAAATGCTATACCTTTATTTATGAGAGCATTATTCACTTGCCTCTTTGAGGAGGAAACCTCCAATTGAGTAGAGCTCCAATTACAAAATTGACTTTTTAAGATATCTCATAACATTTGATCTAGTTCATATAGAGAATGAAATGAAAGGTAGGAATAAGAATGGAAACGTACACATAAAAATATTACAAAGAGTGTAGTAATATAGAGGGAATCAAATTCTACTAATAAATCAAATAGTAAAACATTGTGAAATGCAAAGTAATATAAACTAGCTAGAGTAGTGGTAGCTTATCTCTAAAGAGAGAGGTGTTGACTACATTAATTTGCAAGATGATCATTACAAGATACCTAAATGTCCTTTTAACATAAGATACTAAACTCCAAGAGGAGAAAACCCTAAATATCTAAAACCCTAACCCTAGGTGATGAAATAGCAAAAAGGAATGAAGGCCCTAAGGAGTCTAGTTGATACATCAACTTCCTGAAGTTGCAACTTCCACATACAAACTTACTTTGGGGTACAAAATGACCTATTAGAAATAACTTAATGAGAAGAACAATATCTAGGAAAGATAAACAATTCCATGTGAACCCCAATTTTTTGTAGGACCAAAAAACATTAGTTAGGGCATCAAAAACACATTTGAAGTTTAATACTTGAAAAACTGGATAAAAAATACCAAAATGGGGAACTATCCATTACGAGTCAATGGAAGAGGTGGGTTGGCATTGATATTCACCTAAATCAACACTAATCCCACATAACTACTAGTGATAAGTCCACACTAAAAAAAACACCCAAGTATCTTACAATCACTCTAGGTCTAATGTAAGTCAAGAAAAAAATTTCCTTGGAACAACCCTCCACACTATTAGACATTTCCATATACTCGACCATATTTCATGCCACAACAACATTGCATAGATCTCCTCCATCGCTAAAAGACCTCATACTTACAAACATTGAATCTATGAAGAATACCTAGCATGCTTTCATAGTTGAATCATTGCCAATTGTAACATGTATTTAAAGTATTTGATTTGTTCAAATATAATAGGCCATGTTACTTCTCATCTCAAGTTTAGTGTAACCTTAATCTATGTAGTGCCATTTTTTTTTGGTAGAAAAGCACATGTAATTTTATTCATCATTAAAGTAAGAACAAAACTACATTTTGCATATGCTATAAAGCATTTCGATAGATACACCTCATGTCAATTGGGTTAAAAAAAAAAAAATTGTAAAAAATTACAAGTAAATATGCAAATTTAAGTGTGACAATAATCACTTAACTTCTTCTTTTTTCCTTTCTTTTTTTGTACTTTCTGTCATCCCTCTGAATTTGATTCAACAAGAACCAATTCTAGTTCTTTTCCTATTTCCTTTGTTGGCAATTGTTTGTCTAAGTCTGAGCTCTCAGAAACATGTGCTCTTTTTGTGTCTCCCAACCCATTTTATGAATGTGTCTCCTCAATCTGCGGTCTTGATGTTTGTGGCTCATGAATTTCAATATCATTCTATAGGTGTGATTTGCTTTCAATATGGTCTCGTGCTTCCTCTTCTGCATGGTTTGGAGGTATCTCCATGGTTTCTTTTGCATCCTCTTCAGTGAAATGATAATATGTACTCTACCATTCTTTTGGCTTTTGGGCCTGACCCATTGTCTTTTTTGGAGTCTTTTTTTCCTATGGAAATGTGTTTTGCAGATGACTTGTTTGGTAGTATGTATACATCAAAATGATGTGTTCTCATAATCTATTTCTTGGTTCAACTGCACTTTTCTATGTATCAATTGTTCATTTCTGGTAGCATCAGATGTGCCCTAAGTCTCAAATTTTGCAGGGAGGCTTGGGCACACTTATTCCAAAGAACCTAAAAAGCATTTTGGTAAATTCCACCCAGAGATAGTTTTATCAAAACAATTAATTTTTTTTAATGGGTCCCTAAGTCTACACTTAGGAAATTAAAATAATTAATGGGTATTAATCTAACTATCGGTGTAACTTCTAGAAGAAGATGAGGATCAAGCAGAAATGATCTTAGACATTGATTAGCTTCTAATCCAGGTTGTTGAACGTCAACGAGAAGATGATTTAAGGAGGCTTGAGGGTCATTTGGAAAATACATAGAGAGTTGATTAGTCAGATCAAATTGTTGAGGATAGATCAACGTAGTGATTTCATAGTGATCACGCAGAGAGGTGCAGAGAGAGTTTTGGCTGGAGTATATTCTTTGGAGCCAAGAATACTCAGCATAGAGGCAGAGAAACACACAAAGGAGGCATCACAGTGCCCAGAGAGGGTGACACAGAGCCAGGAAGGGCTCACGCAGAGTAGCACAGAGCCTTCCATGCAGAGGTCCAAAATTTGTTGGAGGGTTTGACGTTCTGAGCCGGGAGGGTTGGAGTCAGCTCCTGAGAGCGAATCGATTCAGCAAAGAGGTGACACAATGCCTTAGAGGCTGCGATACAGACCCACACAGTGACTGTGTAAGGGAAGCACATAAGTAGTTAGGGACTCGTTGGTTCAGCAACCAGATCAGTCGAGACTTGTAGTGTAGAGGGAGGTAATCTCACTAATTTCTTCTGCTGAGTGATATTCTTTGTACTAGATTGCAACCAAAGCATCTAGAAGTTGTATTAAGAAATAAATTCTACTTAATAATAAAAACCCTCAGATCTGTTGCACCGATTTTCCCCCATTGGGTTTTTCCGGAGACATTTGTGTTGTATCTTTCTATTGTTTAGTTTCTTGTTTCGACATATTATTTTAAATGGTGTAGGTTGTAGTGTATGTATTTCAATGTTTGCCGTAGAAAAGTGAAAATAACTTGTTCATGTAACTTAACAAGTAGGAGAAATATCATCAGTTGTTGCAATAGGGATTCCGGGTTTAAGGAATTTTCACATGGTATCAGAGAAGAAATGGTGAAATAAGAAGAGCAGTGCCAGAGAACCCAGCACTGAGCAGAGAAGGAGATCGAATAGCTGCAGGAGGCATCAATTCAAATCCCCAGAGGGATTGCACATTCTAGGCCATGAGGGTTGAATCTTCGAGAAAAGTCTCTCTCTGAGTGAGTCGACAAAGAGGAAGGGCTTCCATATCGAAATCTTGTCGTGCCAGATGGAGCAGTGCAACAACCTCAGCGTGAGGAAAGAGATGGTAGATGCAATCTTTCAGCAGACAGATTGTTGGGCTAAAAGACGTTAGAAGAGAGAGCAGAAGCACAGTGAGGGAATTGTTTCTCAGTAGATTTCCCACCAAGAAGTCCATTTTCTTATTGGCTGAGCAACAACAGTAAGAAACATAGAGGAGAAGTTCGACATTTTCGTGGCAGAGAGAGCAACCAGTGGACTGAGAGACCAGGACAGGTTGGATGGGGCATCCAACTATGTGATATGGAAGGCAAGGATGTCGTGCCTTCTTTATGAGCATTTTCTCAAGGTCTCTGTCGATAGCGTGGTGGCTAAGCCCTCGGATCCAGATCAACTGAAGAAGTACAAGGGAGAAATAGTGAAGGATAAGAAGATGATCCTTGATGGAGTAAAGGATCATGTAGTCTACCACATCGTTAGCAAAGGGGCTGCTAAGGAGATGTGGGATGCCTTGGTGACGTTGTATTAAGGATCTAACAAGCAGCGGAAGATGTATTTAAAACAAAAACCGAGATCTACACATATGCAGAAAGGGGAGCGCATAGATCCATTCCTCAAAAAGCTTTAGGAGACCCAAGATGAGTTAGCAATTGTGGGGTCTACACCTTAAGGTTCCGAGATGGTGAGACTGGCCCTAAATTCAGTCTCAGAAGAGTGGCAAGTCTTTGTCCAGAGCATCCTGGGTAGGGCAGCTTTGCCAGACTAGGATAGTATGTGGGCAGCTCTCATGCAGGAAGAGCTGAGGAGAGATCTTATCAAGTGTAAGCTTGTTGGAAGAAGTAGTAGTGGGTCGAAGCCCAAGGACGAGGAAGAGAATGTAGCCCTTGCATCCATGGGGCAACAGGAGCAGCGAAGTTGGAATAAGGACGTCTCGAAGATCAAATGCTTCAAGTGTGGTGAAATGGGTCACTATGCAACACAATATCCTCTCAGGAAGAAGGACAAAGATGAGAAGCACGATCCGAAGGCTGCACCTGCGAAGATCGAGGAGGAGGAGTTTTCCATGACAACTGAGATACCTCCAGGAGGGAGGTGGGTTGATTTAGAGTTGTAGTTCGAAAGAGCTACAGATGGGCAGGATCCTTGAGGAGCCCACCTATAGGATCAATTCCTTGCTACGGGAGCCCTGATCAGAAGTAGCAGGACGAACCAATGTCAATTTGTTTAGAGGAGTGTTGGAGCAACATATGCAGTGACTAGAACACCAAGTCTAAGTAGCATAGTGCAGGGAGGCACAGTGCAGTAGCAACAGCAATGCAGTGGCTTCAGAGGGATAGCATGGGACTAGCAGCAGTCAGATCTTTAGCATCAAGATACATCTATGCTGAACACCTGTTTATAAATTTGGTATGTTTTTCTGTTGTTGATGTAGTAGTAACAACAGTTTGCAGTGCAGGGGCAGTTTGCAGTGGCAGTGCCAATAGTAGCACGGGTGTAGAAATTTAGAGGGAGATGTAGTACGAATGTAGTGTTTACAGCGATAATGTCAGCAGCAATAGTGTAGTAGTTGGTGGATAACATGTCAGACATCAGCAACATAGAGGACGATGTTATGAATTCAGGGTGATGCTTCAGTGGGAGGCATTACTAGAGCACATTCCTCGCTAAGAGGGAGTGTTGATTTATGGTAGCATAAGACGTGATCTAAGTCTCAAATTTTGTAAGGAGGCTTGGGCACATGTGTTCCAAAGAACCCAGAAAACATTTTGGGAAATTCCACCAAGAGACAGTTTTATTAAAATAATCAATTATTTTTAATGGGTCCCTAAGTCTAGACTTAGGAAATTAAAATAATTAAGGGGTATTAATCTAACTGTGGGTGTAACTTCTAAAAGAAGACAAGGGTCAAGCATAAATGATCTTAGCCATTAATAGGATTCTAATCTGGGTCGTTGAACGTCAATGAGAAAATTATCTAAGGAGGCTTGAGGGTCATTTGGAAAATACACAGAGAGTTGATTAGTCATATCGAATTGCTGAAGCTACAGCGACGTAGTGATTTCGTAGTGATCACGCACAAAGGGGCAGCGACAATTTTGGCTGGAGTATCTTCTCCAGAGCTAATAATACTCAGCAGAGAGGAAGAGAGACACAAAGAGGAGGAAACACAGTGCCTAAAGAGGGTGACATAGAGCCAGGAAGGGCTCATGTAGAGCAGAGCAAAGCCTTCCACGCAGAGGTACGAAATTTGCTAGAGGGTTGACGTTTTGAGCTGGGAGGGCTGGAGTTAGCTCCTGAGAGAAAATTGATTCAGCAAAGAGGTGATGCAGTGCCTTAGAGGATGTGACGCAGGCCCACACAGTAATTTCGTAGGGGAAGTACAAAAGTAGCTGGGGAATCGTTGGTTCAGTAGTCGGATCAGTCGAGACTTGCAGTGTAGAGTGAAGTAATCTCAGTAATTTCTTCTGTCGAGTGATATTCTCTGTACTGGATTGCCAGCAAGGCATCCAACGGTTGCATTCAGAAATAACTTCTGCTTAATAATAAAAACCCTCAGATCTGTTGCACCGATTTTCCTGCATTGGGTTTTTCCAGGGACATTTGTCCAAAAATAATTGTGTCATTCGTGTTGTATCTTTATATTGTTCAATTTATTGTTTTGACATATTATTTTAAATGGTGTAGGCTGCAGTGTATGTATTTCCATGTTTGCGATAGAAAACTGCAAATAACTTGTTCATGTAAATTAACAAGTAGGAGAAATATCATTAGTTGCTACAGTTGGGATTCCAGGTTTGAGGAATTTTCACATCAATTGAATGTGATCAGGTAGGCATTTACTAAGGTCTATTTCTACACATTTTGGCATAGGTGAAAAGACCTTTCTCTATTCTTTTGAGGTCCATTTTTCTGAATTTCCAATTGTGTTTTTTATTTCCTCTAGAACTGTATGATGGAAAAATGGGAGAGGTAGATTTGGTAGCCGCACCCAAACTAGCATTATTGTGACCACCATTCTAGTGGTATCAAAATCTAGAAACCAGGGAGTGATAGAGAGCCCAACTCTTCCCCAAAACTAGGGCCCTTCATGTAGAACCTTGTCTAGATCTTCTCGAGTGTCAAATTGGACAATGAAAAATCCTTTGGAGCATAAATAGATATCACAATTTGGGATCTAGGAAGAAAAAACCCACCGATATAAATCATTAGATTTGGGCCAAAAACCATTGAATCTACATATTACATCCTTGAATTGTAAAGCAAAAAAGATATGGTTTACCTCAGGGAGGTTTACCTCCATAGAAGGTGCTTGATTCATTTGTTCCACAATGTAGGGTCATGTGTTGTTTTGAGGTTATTTTGCAGGGACGAGTTTTTCCTTGCGTCACATCCTTGTAGGAAGCTGGTTTAGTTGATATTTTAGTTCCTGGAGCTCCACCACACAACCTCAAATTCAAGATTATGGTTGAGTTCCTTATTATGCAATAGTCTTTAATCTGGGACGAGTCCTGAAGCAACCTCCATTCACATGGAAAGCTTTGAAAATTTGTAGGGATACACCACCTACTCTCTATGCTTTGCTTCAAATTATTGACAGAGTTTGAATTCCTAGTCCAAAAAATGGAGGATTTACCACCTACATTCTCGATGAAAATATGGAAGGTGTTATGTCCCTTCTCTTCCAGTGGTGAATACTACTCAGTCCAATAGAAGTGCTTGAGAATATTTTGAGGGAAAGTCCTCATAACTCTCATTACGGAGCAAACTTGGGTATCCAGAATAGAGGAGAAAAAAGAAACGGAAAAAAACCTTGTTGGGCTTACCCCCTATGACAGTGTCAAAAGAAATAGAAAATGACCATTGAATACAAATTTTGGACCCTTTGTCAGACCTTGGTCCATGACATTGGGCATGAAACTTAAGCAAATGCGTGAGGTTATTACTAGCCAAAGCCATCTCGTGCCCACAAAGATCTCTAGTAGCCTACAACAAAAGGAATCCCATTATGGCCCGAGTCAGAAACCCATTCGCCCTTCCGACATCATCCATGAGAAAATTGAGGTCTAAATATCCAAACCATGGTATGCCCTCGAAACCAAAAACGAGCCCTAGATCGACAACAACTGAAGGGTGAAAGGTACAATAGGTCCAAACCCCAGACTTCAGCACAATCACCATCCTTTTGAAATAGTCAACCTATGTAGTGCCATTTTTGAACTTCATGATTTTGGAATTCTACTACTCTCTTCACAATAATCAATATTAGGGACCCAAATTCAATGATGCACCTATGGGTTTGAAGTTATCCCCAATTATGAGGTCACCTAGAAAAGATAATGTTTCTTGAGGAGGAGGATATTTTATAGTCATAGAAACTATTTCAAGATGCCATAATATAAATATATATGTTTCACGTACATGCAAAAGAGCTCCCCATCATTGAGCTTTATAGTCTTGCAACCCTTCAAATTTGGTAAAAAATGTTTTATTATTATTATTATTATTCCCAACAATAAA
This sequence comes from Pinus tabuliformis, assembly GCA_031772625.1. Taxonomy (NCBI): domain Eukaryota; kingdom Viridiplantae; phylum Streptophyta; class Pinopsida; order Pinales; family Pinaceae; genus Pinus; species Pinus tabuliformis. Next base: position 549,962,251 of record CM062806.1, on the reverse strand, counting down.
AAGAACATTTTTTGCAGCTAGTAGTTGCACCAACCTTGATTATGCTTGGTGGTGATAGTTTTTTTATTTGTCTTTCCTTCGATATTGTCTTGATTGCTTAGTAAGTCCAACATTTCTCTTCAATCAAACATACATGTAATTTGAGTTGGACATTACGGCAATCAATATAGTGCAAAAACTTCTATCACAATTTTCTTAATTTTTTAACTATCATTAACTATAATTTACGGATTCCATCATAATTTATAAACTCATTTTACTTTAATATTCTCTTAAATATATCAATTTAAAATATAAGTAATAATTAAACACTACTCAACATAAATATAAATGTTTTGGATAAAAGTTTCTCCAACTATAAGTAATTTTCATTATCTCCTTCACAAAAAAAACTCGTATGATCTTATAATCATCTTATATAAAAATACACAATTAAAAACATGTAACTACATTAATATGCTCTTAAATATATTAATTTAAAATATAAATAATAATTAAACACTACTCAACATTACTATAAATATTTTTCCAACCATAAGTAATTTTTATTATCTGTTTCACAAAACACCTTTATGATCCTATAATCATCTTATATGAAAATACACTCTTTTTTCTAAAACCAAAAAAATAACTACATTTTAAGAAAACAATGGAGGAGGTTGTATAAGTTATTATCTTTCAGGGCATGGAGTATGCTTTAAAACTTGCTTTTACTTGGCTAAAAGCTCGTAAGGAAACAAGTTAACGGCCCAAGACCTAGAAGTATCTGGCTGGAGTGAAACTTTGCCCCTTTAAAGACCACCAGCAGGTTATTAGGTGGCCTGATTTTCCTTGAATAAGGGTGATAAGATCACCTTACATTCTCGGTTACCACGTAGAGATAATTATCTTCACTATGATAAATTTTCCCACCATATAAAAAAAATCATTACATCCAACTTATCTTTATAAAAAAATCCATTGTACATGGATTCCTCGGAGGAAGTTTGGGCAATGATTCTAAAGTGGAAACACTTCGATTGCATTATTTCCACCTTAATTGCCTTACAAAATAGGGGCATTATCTTCTAAGTGGAATGCTTAGTTACTATCCATGTGCTACAAGGTTGCAATCAATCTTATGACTGACTCCAAGTTTAGCGTGATTTCTTTCATGATCTGGACGCATCAAATCGCTAACTACATTAGGGGAATATGCCATCTGCTCTGATTAACAGTTTATGCTTTTTAATATGCAACCAACAATTGTATCAACGTGGCGCTGAACAGATGAGGTTAGGTTCCATGTTAAGTAATAGGATTAATTTATATTCTAAGCAGCCAACTAATGTGTTAAACGTTGGGTTGTCTACGTAAGCATCAACGTTGGATTGACTAGATAAGCCGGGGCTCACGTTAAGCAATATGATTAAATAATTAATGATTTAACCGGGGCTCACGTTAAGCAATATGATTAAATAATTAATGATTTAATAAGGTTAAAGAAGGAAAGCATACTAAATTGTAATAGTCAAAAGTTAATTAAGAAGTAGTTAAGAAAATTAATATGTTATTGGAAACACTAAAATGTAATTAAAATAATAGAAAAAACAATTAAAAAAGAGGATAAATTAAAAGAACAAAAGTGGTAAGGATATTGATGAAAATTAATGAATAGAAGAGGGGAGCCATAGGTTTTAAAGAAGAGGGTGAGAGAGGGAAACCAAAGGAGTCATGAATCAAAGTTTGACGTAGCTGAACACTTATTTAAATCTAGGCACTTGATTAATTGTTTTGATCAATCAAAAATCCTAGCCTCAGTTTTGTTTTATAACTCGAATTATTCAAGAAGCCCTCGAAATGCAAAAAACCCGAATAACTTCACTAGGGAGGATGGATATAGGCTTAGCCAATCCTAGAAACCCGTCATACACCATCTCACCTAATGATTCCCGCCCCTTTGGTTGCCCTCTCTCACCCACTTCTTTGAACCCCCTTCCCCCAATTGTTCTTCAATTTTCGTAAATATCCTTATTCCTTTTGTTCTTTTAATTTATTCCTCTTTTTTCATAGTTCCATATATTATTTTAATTACATTTTAGTGTTTCTAATAACTTATTAATTTCCTTGATTAATTCTTAATTAACCTTTGATCATTATAATTCATTATCCTTCCCCATTTGTAAACTTTTTCCTGATTAAATAAAATTTCTTAATTAATTAAAATTCATCTTATTTAATATTCTCTTTTTAATTAATTTTCATCTTATTAAAAATTCCTTCTGATTTTGATCCATATGATTTACCCTTCCTCTTCCTTTTGATTTTGATCCATATCATTAACCCTTCCTCCTCTTCGCTTTTTCTTTGCTTTTTATTAGGCCTTATATCGTCAAATGCCGGTTTTAATTATTAATTTCTAAAAATTCTATTTATTTTTCTATATAATAATTTTCAAATTTTATTTAATTTTAAACTAATTTTAATTAATTAATTTAATATTTAAGTTATTTAATTTTCAATTTGATTTTGACCAGGTTTGATTCTTTTTTTCTTTATTTAGTATCTTTCTCCTATAGAAAGGCTCATTAACTCTCATATATTTATAAATCTTTTTGGTCCCTCATGATGGAAAAGAAAATAAAGAAAGAAATTTTTTTAACATCCACGAGGTTAAAGATAGTTTATGGGACAGATTGCTTCTTTATCTGGTTGATGTATTCGACCCTTTTCCTGTGAAGCCTCACAATAAACGCTCCCAACTTCTCGACAAACCCCTCGCTAAATAGATTATCCCAAGAGTTAGCTTCCAGAATATCTGCATAACATTCTTTGTTGTCTTTGAAGGTCTCACACTCTAAAATGAAATGTTTTTCTGTTTCCACTTTTCGGGAAGAACAAAAAATATAGACTCTTTCCTCCCACACTTCTTTTGGCCTTTTCCAGCACCCTGCTTCACAAAGGAGTATGAGAATTAGTCCTTAACTGAGAAATAAGAATTTTGGCTCTCCAAGAAATATTGGCCTCAACGGAGTTGATGAGAATTAGTCCTTAACTGGGCAATAAGAATTTTGGCTCTCCAAGAAATATTGGCCTCCATGTACACTTTTTGTTGATGATTATGAGTGGGATTAAACACTTCAATATAAATATTTTTTCTTTCCCCTAACTCCTTATCTCAAGAACGCTTGTGGAACTTATCCATAACAAAATGTTTTATCTCTTTAGTGTTTATGGGACACGTGTTCAAGCAAATACCCCATTTACTGAAACATTGTTATTTTGTTTTTGTTGCATCCAGGTATTTTTTTCTGGACACATGTTCAAGCAAATACCCCATTTACTAAAACATTGTTATTTTGTTGCATCCAAGTATTTTTTCTTTTGCACAATATGTCAGTAAAGACAACCTTAGGCCATCTTCCCTCTTCCATTTGCTCAGTTTTTTTCAAATACCTTATGACTCACACCATAGCAATTGCTTCAATAGGAGCAACCCTTGTTTCACTTAACATGATAGCATAAGGAACTACACTTTTAATTTTGAATTTGTTTGTAATCAAATGCTTTTGAATTTTCTCAATTTGTTTCCACTGCATGTTAGATGTATTGCTGACCCACAATTCACAACCATAGAGAATAATCGGAATCACCAGAAGCCCAAAAAGAGTTTGAGCGGTTTTCCAGTCCCATAACTCTGCCTCTCTACACCTATTTTGAAAAGCATAAAATGTTTTCCACCCCGCAAAGTTCTTTTCTTTCTACAACCATCCCAGCTTATATTTTTGTTGAAGTCAATTTCGAGGTATTTGTAATCCGCAAATTCTTCTAGAATGTTGCGTTCAAAGTAGAACTTATGCCAGTTATGTTTTTTTTATTTAGAGAAAACCACTACTTTCGTTTTGCTAATATTGACTTGCATCCCCACCCTTCTACAAAAATGTTCAAGGGATAGTAAGTGCTCTTGCAAACCAAGGGCAGATTTAGCACTCCAAATAAGGTCATCTGCATACAAAAGAAACCTTATAACAAACTTGCCCAAATAGATACAATCACCCCCTTGCAAATTTAACCACTCCTCAAGCTTCTCAATATATAAACCAGAAAGGGTAGGAGACAATGGACAACCTTGCTTGATCCCGATATCACTTCTAAAACTTTCATAAATGTCTGCTGAAGTTCTAATTTTGACTTTCACCTCTTCATACAACCTATGCATAGTTGCTCTCAAATGTTTAGGAACCCCAAGTTTCTCCATGTGCCAAAGCTTATCCCTAGGGACCCTGTCAAACTTTTTTTGTGAAATCAACAAAGCAACAAAAGACTTCTTCCTTTTTCTCCCAAACTTTAATGATGTGCCTTAAAGTTATACAATGATCAATTGTGGAATTTTTAGGTCTAAAACATGCGTGCCCTTTAGCACACTATGTTTAGGTCTAAAACATGCTTTCCCTTTAGAACATTTATCTCTTTCTTCTGCGCACTTGCTGATTTTATTTTCTAGCATGCTTTCAAATAACATTGTAAACAAAGGGTTTATCATTATGATCATATAATTGGAGGGATTATTGACATCACCACTCTTGAAAAGAGGTATTGCCAACTAGGAGTAACCATTTGAAACGTTCGACATATCAAATCCATTACACACTTCCCAAAATCTAGAAGAACATAAATATAGTAAAATATCTAAAAATAATATTATATTAATAAAAATTATTTTTCCATATTTATAATATTTTATGTAATGTATTATCTATTTTTATTATTATTTAAATTAATAACACACACATATATATGTCAATGTTTACAATTGAGACTTTTTGAAAAGTTTTCGGTTTATTTTTAGATCTAATTCGCCCCTCTTTCTCTCTCTCACACACATGTCATTTTTTATAACTGAGACTTTTTGAAAAGTTTCCTGATTTATTTTTCGATCTAATTTGTCTAGAATCTGACAGGGATTCATTGAAATCACAAGTTTTACGGGTTAACTCTTCACAATCGAAGTGCATTCAATAAAAAAAAAACCAAACAACACAAATCAAGATTTGGAGTTGTCTATATGTGAGACTTTTTGGAGTATCCCACGAATTTCTATCCCCAATTTTTATTGCGCTGAGGCTCTCTCAAACCCAGTGCCCAGTATGGAAGAGATGTTGTAATGTCTTGACTCTTGTCTTGTCTTGTCTTGTGTTGCTGAACATTTTGACTCTCAAATTACATAAAAATAAAAATAAAATAAAATTTAAAAACCCTCCAACTAAATATGGGAGAGATGTTGTAATTTTTAATATTTTAACTCAATCAAATTACATAAAATTTAAATTTAATAAACCAAATAAAGTAAAATAAAATTAAAAAACTAATTATTATACTTATTAAAAAAACATTTTCACTCAGTATAATTACATAAAAATAAAATAAGAAAGCAAGATATAATAATATAAAAATAAAATCGCTAATTTAAGTATATGAAACATTTTGAATCATTGATTTCACAACCCATGATTTTTCCCCATGGTATTCTTTTCTAATCTAGCCTTGAAAAAGAAAAAATATATTTAATTGAAATAAATAGCCAATTTACCATTATGTAAACATTTTGACTCTTAGTTTTCACAACCCATAGTTTTTTTTCATAGTATTCTTTTGTAATGTAGCCTATTTAAAGACTAAATTCTAATGATTTTTTTACACATATAAATAACCAATTTTCAATTTGTTGTGTCAAATTTGAATGTTATCGTGTGAACGCTTTTTTTTGAGAGCCATTAGGACCTTGAGTTGGCAATGTCACACATGACTATTATTGGTAAAGGTAAGCCTTCCCCTACACAACACCATACAAAGTTAAAAAAAAAAAAAAAAATTAAGAAAAATTTGATAAAACTTTTTCATAGCTTTTGTGAATGATCCTTATGTTTGAAAAGATAGGCTTTATATATGTCTTATAGACAAAGTTTTTTAAAAAAAATAGGGAATCCTTTAATGATTTTGCTTCATGTATTTATAGTCCAAAATTTATGTTTTATTTCTGTATAATTATCCATAATGTAAATTAGGGTAGATCCATCTTAACTTCAGATCTATCAAGTGTTAGAGAGGGATCAAATTTCTCGAGGTGCATACATTTCTTCAAGTTCAATCTTTAAACCTAGTTTTTGAGTGCAAAACTTGAGGAAAGGTTTGCACCTCCAAAGATTTGATCCCTCTCGGAACTTGATAGATCTTGATTTAAGATTTGATCCATCACGGAGCTTGATAGATCCCGATTTAAGACAGACCTACCCTGGTAATAATTTAATTCCTAACAATTAATTTTTATTTTATTTTCTAATGGTATTTTTTTTTACTTTAAAGACCATAATTCAAGAACATATAAGTTGTCAAAATCACCCTAAAATAGCACCCCACTTGGACCAAACAAACCCATACTCATAGTTAGATTTATGCCCACAGAATTAGTGCCCAAAACAACCAATATTCATAGGTTTATGCCCACAAAGTTTTGAACTCATAACTTTTTCACTATGAAATACATTAATACAACACTACTTTACACCCTATAAATTTATTTTACAAATTTTAATAAATAATAAAAATAAAAAAAAAAAATCAAATTTTTTATTATCATAAAGAAAATCAATTTTTTTATCATCATAAAGAAATTTCAACCTTAGTTAATTTGAATTAAATTTAAAATTTTTAATCTTATATCATTACAACTTAGCCCCAAAGTCAAGAAACACGCCATTAGGAAAAACCTTATTTAAAACCAAATATTAAAATTACCAAAACTCTAAAATACCTAAACCTTATTTAAATTCAAATATTGAAGTTACCAAAACTCTAAAATACCTAAACCTTATTTAAATTCAAATATTGAAGTGACCCAAATCCTTCACTAAAACTTTCCACATTTACAAGATTCTATGCAACATCTACAACACTGAAATGACTAAAAATCCCTGGTTAAACTTTCCACATTTACAAAATTCTATGCAACATCTACCCCATAAAAATAACTGCTTAAACTTTCCACATTTGAAATTTATTTAAATTCAAATATTAAAATGAACCAAATCCTTTACTTAAACTTTCCATATTTACAATATTCTATGCAACATCTACCACAGTGAAATCACCCAAATCCATATTTACAAGATTCTATGCAACATCTACCACAGTGAAATCACCCAAAACCCCTGCTTAAGCTTTCCACATTTACAAGATTCCAGACAACTTTTTCCCATCGAACATAATGCCAACAACATACAGACAGATATGAAACTCTATTGGCAGTCCCATTAAATTGTAATTATTACAAGACAGCAAGCATCCTTAGACCCCACTATCAAGCCATTCTATTTTAAATAAACAACCGCCACTGAACATGCCCAAATTCCGCGTCATTTCAAGCTAAAATCATTTCTCCACGAGTTTTTCTCTGCTCAAATCCCAAATCCCAAATTCCACGTCGTCTCATGTGCTTCCTAGCATGAAATTCTCTGCTGCTAAATGTCATGTCAGTGTATTTTAAAAGAAAAAACGCTTATAATCTGCTTCATCTAATGAATGTGAATGGTTTGGTTGGGTTCAATATTTTTGTGGCCCAATCATGAAAACTTCACAGAAAGCTCCTTAGTTGGACTGCACGCAATGAGCCGAATCTGATGCTAAACACTCAAATTTATCTAACCGCCTTAAACATTCACACTAAACCTGCAATACACAAAATATATATATATATATATTATTAAAAGATTATGAACACTTAGTAGTTGGGTTCAATCTCTTTTTATGGCCCAATCATGAAAACTTCACAGAAAGCTGATCAGTTGGACTGCACGCAATGAGCCCAATCTGATTCTAAACACAAATGTATCTAACCGCCTTACGCATTCACACTGCCACCTACCAGTAAACCTGCAAAATATATATATATATATATCTTATCAAAAGAGAATGAACAGTTGGTCTATATATGTTATTGGTATGTGTATGAATCCTTGAAACTGGATCATACCGAGTGAGTTAGCGATGGGGTGGATACACAGACTCGCATTCATATTTTTATGTACTCTTATGTTGGTAGGCTTCTTTCCATGGGTGTGCTTCTCAGGGCCCAATTACTTGATAGGAACAGGGTCATATGATATCACAGGACCTGCAGCAGATGTTAACATGATGGGTTATGCGAACATCGAGCAAATTGCCTCTGGTGTTCATTTCAGGCTGAGAGCCAGAGTATTCATTGTGGGGGAACCCAATGGAAAAAGGCTTGTGTTCGTGAACTTGGATGCCTGTATGGCCTCGCAGCTTGTCACCATTAAAGTCCTGGAAAGGCTCAAGTCCAGGTATGCATTTCTATCCTATTTCAATTGCTGTTGAAATCAAATGTGATATTTATTTACAGTGATTACAATGGTATCGAGCAGTCACCAATCTTTGGGATTGCAAAAGTATTTAGGCACCACTGGGAGTGATTACAACAGAATCCAGTAGCCGAGTAGTTATAACAATAGGTGCCTGAATGCCAATTGTGGCGTGCTTAGGCGGTGAAGATAGGGTGAAAGAGGGTCGGTAGGGGGCAGAAGGCATGTTTAAGTTGTAGGTGGTTTTAATGAGTATTCATTATTATGGTGACTTAGCTGAACAGAAGTGCTTATATTCAATAGTTTGGTCTTCAAGAACCTTTATCTTGGACAAGCGGGATGGTTGTGGTGGGAGGCATTTCAGCTGAGCGAGTGGGCTGCATGTAGTGAGAGGTATTCCACCTGCACAAATATTTTCAAAGGAAAATGTAGTAATGATAAGAAAGTTAGAAACCCAATTGTGGCCAGTCTGGATAATCATTACCAAACTCTGCAATCATGAGAGATTCAAATGATAAGAGGTTTGGCAAATTCTCCACTTTGCTGTTGGAAGTTGGAACATAAGCTCATGTCCTTTTTCATTTTGATATGTGTGTTTTTCCTTGAGTTATTTTTCCCGCTGCTTGATACAGTTTGATAAGTTCTTCTTGTTCTCTTGCTGAGAAAAAGGAAACGAATAAATTATGCTAGCTTAGATTCACCTTAATGTTTACTATTAAGAAGTATAGAATAATCTAGCAGAAAACTTCTCATTATTTAAAAGTCCTGAGATAAAAATGGGTCTAAATTAGTCTTTTTTACATTTATGTTAAGGTAATTAATAAAATGTTGACTATCTTTTTTTCAATTATACAATTAATATCCAAAAATGAATCAGATTACATCAATGGTAACAATGCCAATGTGGTAGTGGCCATGAAAAAAAAAAAAAATCAAACAAATTGGAAAATCCAAAGAGATAAACCCTAGACAATGAAGCAGATACCCATCCTATGTAAAAGGTTAGGAAGAACCAGCACTCCTAGAGCAGAGAAGGTTTGATGGATCATAAGAATTAGATACAAATCTGCTTCAGAATCAAAGGAGAACCCTGTAATCTGCAGCGTTAGAACGTTGATATGTAGTCTAATTAATCTATTTTTCTTCCATATATTATTGATGTAAATTTTCTTTGTTCCTGCCCTAATTGTTTGTCTTGTTTTTGAGAGATTCTAACCAAATCTAGTTAACTATTTGTAACCTGAAGTATTATATTATGCATTTCTCAAAATAAAAATTATACAAGTTGCTTTACATGTTATTGAGTTATTATGCTGTAAGATTTATTCCTACCAAATTACCTGCCTGTTCTATCATTAATGTTTGAACGAATGAATAATAAACTATTCTGTTTCATTTTATTTGTTTCCTTTTGTAAGGAATTATTTAACTTTGGATTGCTTCGATTACTGGCCAAGTATGTTAATTAAGCATTCCAAAGGAAAGTTTTAATCCTTTGATTTAGTTCATATATAGGTCATAAAAACACTACTTTCCTCAATCATCAGCATGGGTCTGTTTTCAAATTCCTCCCCATATGCTATTGATTATAAATAATGCTGTTGATTTTAGCCTTAAGAGAAGTGTCATCCGAGTAAAACTACTACTATGGACGCTTTCGGATCCTCAAAACTTCACACAGAGCCCTTGATTTTGCAGGAACATACTCTGAAATTACCTGTGTATTTTAAGAAACATGCATTCTTATTATCATAAGAATTTGATTGAAACAATGGAATAGAATAGAACAGAACAGAATTTTATCAAACGTTTTGTGAAACCCCAAGGCAAAAAAAACTTAGACCTCGTTGTGTCATTCCTTTACAAATGTAAGAAAGATGAAACTCTAACAAGTAAAGAGTAAATAAGAAACGACAGAAGAGAAAATGTAGTGTAAGGGAAACGTCCTAAATTGGACATTCACTCCTACGAGTGTCACCTACTCCTACTGCGCTGCATCGTGTCAATCTACTCCTACGAGTGTCACCTACTCCTACTGCGCTGCATCGTGTCAACCTACCCCTACGAGTGGCCCCCTTACGAGTGTCACCCACTCCTACTGCGCTGCATCGTGTCAACCTGTCTCTGACGTTCATCATTCTCGATACTTTTTGCAATGTACTCTATTTGTGCATCCTGGAATATTGCGTCCCAACTGGTGTCTGTAATTCCTTCCAGACCTTCTTGTACGTAGACAGTTGGAGTAAGAAGTGGAAATTTGTTTCCACTTCTCTGGCTCATTGTGCCTCACAAGTTCTGCATTCCCGATCTTCTTTAGGTTCCGACCCTCTTCGTCTCTCATATCTATTCTATGTGAGCTTGTCCTTAATTCTGCTAATATGTGATTCCTGAGTATTTATTTTCGAGTATGCTTGAACTTTGATTTCACACGAGGGAAGGGGTTGAACTTTTCTATATAATAGCGGCCTTTTTCCTTTCCTTTAAGAAGTATATATCCTTTCCTTTAATAGGTATATAGGCATAGTTTTATCTCCTTTATAACCAGTTTAATAAGTATATATCCTTTCCCTTAATAGGTATATAGGTATAGTTTTATCTGCTTTATAACCAGCTTATGGGTTATTGGTTTTATATCCTTTTTATGCAGTGGATATCTTTCTTATATATATAATATATATATTTCTTATTCAAACTGCAATCAGTGATCATTTAATGATATCTATGAAGAATTTATAAAAGATATGTATTACTATAAAGTTAATGAGAATTAGTTTTTGCATATCTAATTAATGATATCTATGAAGAATTTATAAAAGATATGTATTACTATAAAGTTAATGAGAATTAGTCTTTGCATATCTAATGAAAATTAACCTTCAAATATTAGGAATGTTTCTCAATGACTACTTTATCATCAAAGATAAGCTCAGAGTATTCGACTAATACAAATCAGTTATCATTTAATGATATCTATGAAGATTCTTCATAAAAGATATGTATTACTATAAAGTTAATGAGAATTAGTCTTTGCATATCTAATGAGAATTAACCTTCAAATATTAGGAATGTTTCTCAATGACTACTTTATCATCAAAGACAAGCTGAGAGTATTCGACTAATACAAAGGAATAGAAAAATTATATGCAAATTTTTAAAATTTTATAATATATAAATGCAAAGAATGAACAACTTTGAGGTTGTATGTTAATTTAATTTTTTTTATTAATAATTTTTAATAGATAAAAGAACTTATTTTTTCTTTTTAGATAAAAAATTCTTTTAAAGTAAAAGAGCCTCTTCACAATTGGGGAAAAATGTTTATGTTAAGCCAGAGTGAGACTCAACATAAATAGATTTATTTAGCATAATAGAAAAATATGTATAGACACTTGGAATCTTATAATATAAGTAAAGGATGAAAAATCTTGTGGTTAAGGTGCTTGATGTAAGGTGTTAATTTTTTTCTTTCTTATCAATAAAGTTTTTAATCGACAAAGCAATTCCTTTAAATAAAGGAGCAACTTCACAATTGGGCAAAAAGAAATGTTGTAGTTTAGACGAGTCATATTTCATAAGCTATTCATATTGACAAGGTTAACAATTTCATAGGATATTGATTGAAAATATTTGTATTGAATTTTCTATGGTTTTTGACTTTTTGACCATTATAAGAGGTCCATCTAAATCAAGTTTTTTTATATGTTTTTTATTTTTTAACATAATGGGTAGTGCCTAAACTAGGGTCAACCCATATGTTGGATGGAAGAATGATTTTCCTAATAGAGGCCAACCCATATGTTGGATTGAGGGATGATATCCCTAACAATGGGATGTTTTTACCAGGATTGTGCGAAAATGATTGAGCCTCGCACCTTTTGGGACAATGTAACCCCCACAATTGGCTCCACCCTCAACCCATCCTCATGAGATTTGAAACTGTGCTTGAGTAAGGTGTTAATTTTTTTCTTTCTTATCAATCAAGTTTTTTATTGACAAAAAATTTCCTTTAAATAAAGGAGCAACTTCACAATTGGCAAAAAGAAATGTTGTAGTTCAGACGAGTTGTATTTCATCAGGTATTCATATTGATAACGTTAACAAATTTCATAGGATATTGATTGAAAATATTCGTATTGACTTTTCTATTGTTTTTTGCTTTTTGACCATTATAAGAGGTCCACCTAAATAAGTTTTTTTAATATGTTTTTTATTTTTATTTTTTAACATAATGGGTAGTGCCTAGGCTAGGGCCAACCCATATGTTGGATGAAAGAATGATTTTCCTAATAGAGGCCAACCCATATGTTGGATTGAGGGATGTTATTACTAGGATTGTGCGATATTGATTGAGCCTGGCGCCCTTTGGGACAATGTAACCCCCACAATTGGCTCCACCCTCAACCCATGCTCATGAGATTTGAAACTGAGACCCAATGAGGATTAAATCTCACAGAAACCAACTAATCTATACCTCATGGGTTATATGTTATGATTAATGATGATAAAATATATGTAACAAAGTCAAATTTGTTTATAGTATTAATGGTCTTAAATTATGACAAAAACAATATAGGTTTTGAGAACATGATTAGCAGAAAAGGTTAATTTTCACTAATGATTGAAAAATGATTCACAAATTTTTAAACAAGATTTATCAATTTTGTGTTATATATTTATATTTTAATTTTAAAGTAGAATACCTTTCTCTTTTTTCTTAAAAAACTAAAAAAAAAGTTTATATTATATTATAGAAAGAGTTATGCTCACTACAACTATACTTAAATGGCCATTTAATCAACAAAATATTAATAGACTTTTGTTACATATTTTATCACACTCCCAAATTCTAAACATAATAATATCCTCCTTACACAATACAAAGTTAATATGGTTAGCATGATCTCCACTCATTTAAAGTCCCAAAGTCACTTGACCAATAAAAAATATTCCTTTTGACTTTTCTCTTTAATGAATAGGTTGGATCCATTATAACATAGAAACATGTTGGACTTAGCATGTTAAAATTCACATGTTTCTCTCATAGTGCTATCCTTCTTTCCTTTCTTTTCCTCAGTTTAATCTATTTTACTTGTAGAATGGACTTTCCATTCACTCACCATTCAAAGCTTTATTATCCTATGAGCAAATGAGATGTTATTTAACATAAAAAGGATTGTGCTTCCCTTAGGGGGCTTCCTACTTTTGCCCCATTCTTCTTGTATAATGACTTTCAACCAACTGTAGTATGATGCAAATGTGCTCCATCCCATCAAGTGGGATTGTATTTTGTCTTTTTCTTATGGGTCAATGTCCTTGTGGGGTATATTCAAAATCCCGTCAAGGACAAGAAATGTCCTGGCGACCAATTTGAAAGCAAGATCTACACACAAAATCAACTTGTTTATAATCCAACTTATGGTTCTAGACGAATCCATCAACAAGTATAAGGATATGTTTTAAAAGACAAAGGCCCAAATCCACCTCCATATAAATCCTATTGAAGGTGGAAAAATCATCGAAAACAAATTCGAGGAGCTCAAAACAAAGTACTTTTGTGAAGCACTTATTACTTATCGTTGTCTACATAAAATTTCATGATGAAGAATCCTTTTGCACAAGAATAATAATAACACACCCCTTAATAAAGGGTTTCTATCCAAGATAGGAGATCAACAAGTTTTGGTTGAAATTACAAATTAAAGGTGGAAATCCAAGATTGGAGATCAATAAATTTTGGTTAAAATGACAAATTATAAGAATGAACATTATGGGAATTTTCCACAAAGAGAGCCCCTCACATTAGGAAGCATAACGATATTATCTTTAAAGGAGGGAGAGAGAAAACAAGAGTGTTTTTTTTCTTCTAGACTGGAAAAGAGATACTCACAACCATAAAAGGTAGTGTAGCTTCAACTTTTGGCAATGAAAAATTTGCCACTTACACATCTTTAGAGAAGGAGCTACAATCCCCTTAATGGAAGAGGGGGTTGCATTTTTCATAAAGCGAACGTGCTAGATGGATTTTGTTTTGATTATTTGGATGGAGCAAGAGGTATTCATCTCCTCACAAAGGCCATAGGAAAAACTTAGGATCATTGTAATGAAGGCATTGTTTTTTATTCATGAAGAAAAACTCCAACAGATTGTAGGTTGGTTTTGTGTAGCAAAGCACAACTTTCCATAAAAGTATAGTATATGAAAAATAAGTTGTCTTTTGAGAGATAAGAAAACATAACCTTCCTAAGAAGTGTCTCTAAGACATGAATTATAAGAACATGAGTCCAATTGTTTCAATTTGTAAGAAGCAAAGGAATATGCCTTTTTGTGAGATATATATATACACACACACACTTTATATTTTGATTGTTATGTAAGAAAATTCATTATTAGAATCAGTGTTAGTAATACTAATTTGTGCAACTCTAATTTTTAAAGATTTTCTATGGCTACAATCTCTTTTCATATAATTGATATATAATCGATCTTTTTTAAGAAAAAAAGATAAATGTTTTATGATTTGAGTTTTTTTGGTTTGCCATCACCAAAGTCTAGTCATAAAATCTCAAGTTTAATGCATCCTAATTTATGTAGTGCCATTTTTGCACTTCATGATTTGTAATTCTACCACTCTCCTTGCAATAATCAATAATAGGGACCCAAACTCAGTGATGCACCAAGAGTTTTGAAGCTATCCCCAATGACGAGGTCACCTAGAAAAGACAATATTTGTTGAGGAGGACATTTTTTTTGTCATAGAAACTATTTCAAGATTCCATAAGATAAATGTATATGTTCACATACATGCAGAAGAGCTCCTCATCATTCAGTTTTATAGTCCTGTAAGTCTTCAGATTTGGTAGATTCTTTTTTCATCCTACTCCCTATGACAAAGATAACATTTTTCCAGCGAATAGTTGCATCAACATCGATTATGTTTGGTGGTGATATTCTTTTGATTTGTTTCTCCATCAATATTGTCTTAATTGCTTAGTAAGTACAACCTATCTCTCCAATCAAACATATATGTAATTTAAGTTAGATATTACCACAAACAATGTAGTAAAAAAGACTTCTATCACAATTTTCTTAATACTTTAATCATCATTAACTATAATATACAACTTCAATTATAACTTACAAACCCATTTTACTTCAACATTCTCTTAAGTATACTAATATTTAAAATATAAATAATAATTAAACACAACAAAACATGAATATAAATATTTCTCCAACCATAAGTGATTTTTTTATTCCAAGCTTCCAGAAACATCATTATAATCTTACACTCATCTTATATGAAAAGACACTAACTTTTTATTTTTTTCAAACTAGAAAAATAACTATATATGAAAACAAGAGCCACGTGGTGGCATGTCACTATTTTTTTGTATATATGAATTATGTGCATGCAGTTTTGTTTTCTTTTTAAATACTTTGAATTTTACTTCATACAAATTTATTCAAGAAAATATCATGGCAAGTCCACTAACACCATTGACAAGATATTAATTTGTTAGCAAGTCTCATGTTATTGTAGAAATTAATGTGTAGATTCTAAATTGCCCATGAAATTTTCTAAATCACAAGACTAGAAGCTACTCTACTGATCTGCGGAGTAAATTCACGATCGAGAACACAAATCATTATCATGTATCAAGATTCAACACACATACACAACGATTTATCTAGGGGAAAGCAACTGCTCAAAACCCCTTACTATATGTATTGCATTAATCAAAGAATTTGGATGAATACAATATGTTTGTTCAATCTTGAGTTCAACCTGCACCTGTATCTTCTATCTTCTGCCTGACTGATTGACCTTGACCAATACTTAGCCAAAATTTTGAGCCTCCAAGCTCATATTTCCTTGTGTTGTTCCTCAAGGAATTAGCCCCCTATTATTTAGGAAATTACTCAATCTGGATTGCGTAATTCCTATAGGTCCTTCTTTGACTGCATGCACGACCTGTACAACTTGGAATAATTTACAACTGAGAGTACACTGCCCTTGAACTCCAATCTGAACTAGGTAACTCAAATTATCTGCATGCAACAATTATTTTGTGTTGATTGATCAGTTAACTAGATGATCACTCAATGTAAAAAAAGTTACACACCCTTAACTAGACCTCCACTAGTTCTACTGACAGCGAGAACTAGTTACACTGACAATAACTCAAATTAACTGAAATAGATTGCTACAAATTAACAATCAATCATGTAAAACTGAACTCAAGTGTCTCCAACTCAAATTTACTGAGCTAACTGGGTGACAAGAGCCATGTCACCTCAACTAACTACCTCCAAGTATTCTGTTGAAATTGAAATTCGAATTTCTGTTAATTTAATCAAGGGAAACTAAATTAGGATTTTTTTGCTACATTTTCAACACTCCCTCTTAGCAAGAAAGGGATTATCAGATACCCCAATCCTGCTTTTATGGAACTCGAATTTTCCTCTTGACAAAGCCTTTATCAAAATATATGCATATTGTTCCTCTATCGGAATGTACTGCAACAACATAATCTGCCTCTGCACACAATCTCGTAGATGGTGGTACCATATGTCGATATTCTTGAATCGATCATGAAATATTGGATTCTCATAGAGTTTGATACAACTTTGATTGTCATAGTAAATCACTGTTGGATCCATCTTCTAACCAAATAACCCAACAATAATCTTTCTCATCTAGATAGCCTGGCATGATGCTTGACTTGCACCCATGTACTCTGCTTCTGCTGAGTTGAGTTCCACAGATATCTGCTTCCTGCTGTACCAAGAAGCCACTACTAACCCAACACTAAAAATTATTCCTGAAGTCCTCTTCCTGTCTGATGGACTCCCCACCCAATCTTCATCTGTGAAGCCTTGCAGCTTCACTCCCTTTGTCTGTCTGTACCAAAGATCAAACTGAGTATTGCCTATGAGGTATCTCAACACATGCTTTGCTGCCTTCCAATACAATTTGGTTGGCTTAACCATGGCTTGACTAAGATGGTTAATTACATAACACATGTTTGGTCGTGTGTTTACCAAATACATGAGTGAATACAAAAGCTGCAAATAAATGGTAGCCTCCACTTCCTCACCTGAAGTGGCATCCTCTTTCCTCCAGTTACCTGCTAGAGGAGTGTCCATGGGTTTTCTACTCTCCATGCATAACTTCTTTAGTATCTCATTGGCATACTTTCCCTGAGAGACAAACAATTCCCCATCTCCTTGCCATACTTTCCCTGAGAGACAAACAATTCCCCATCTCCTTGCCATACTTCTAAACCAAGGAAATAATGCATGATTCCCATGTCCCTCATCTCGGTCTCTCTTGCAAGGTCCTCCTTGCAAGATCTGATCAATTTCTCATCACTAGTAAGGATCAAGTCATCGACATATAAAACAATAATCAATAATTTACCTTCTACCACATTGTGATAAAGGTTTGCATCCGCTTCACTTTTGGTGAAGCCTAGACCAGTGAAATCGCTATCGATCCTAGTATACCAAGCACAAGGTGCTTGCTTGAGTCCATACACCGCTCGCTTGAGTCTACACACATGCGAATCTCTGTCAAAGGTCATAAGCCCCTCTAGCTGCTCAATATACACCTCTTCCTCGATAACTCCATTGAGGAATGTTGTCTTCACATGCATTTGGTAGATCTTCCACCCCATCTGCGACGACAGTGCTAGAATTGCCCTGATGGATGAGTACCTTGCTAATGGAGAAAAGGTCTCCTCATAGTCAATTCTCTCCACCTTAGAGAACCCCTTGGCCACAAATATGGCTTGTGTTTTTCTATGCTCCCATTTAGTGCACGCTTTACCTTGTAAAGCCATCTCGAACCAACCATGATTTGTCTACTGGTCTTGAGACCACTCCCAAAACATTGTTTCTAACAATGGAATCATATTCCTCTACCATAGCATCAACCCATACTAGGTTCTCTACAACTTCCTCAAATAAGGATATCTTAGTTTCTACAAGCTCACTCATCAGAGCCATGTAGCTAGTGTACCAATCCAGTGACCTCCTCTGCCTGTGTTGTGATGTGGGTGCTCCCACCTTCTCTCTAACATCCTACAATAATCCATCATCTTCCCTGGCCCACTTCATTCCTTCTCTGGATGCCTCTACTTGAGTGGATGTCTCCACTCTGTGCTCCTCTTCTTGTGGCTACTCCACAACTTCCTGAAGTTCTTCCTTTGGAGCCAAAAGCTCTTGATCAAGCTGCAACTGAAGCTCCCTCTCAAGAGAACACCTCATTGCCTTCTCCTCGTCTGACCATAGTCATCCTGAGGGATGGAATGTACACCTGATAGTTGTGAGATGTATATGTGTACCCCACAAATATGCCCAACTCTACTGTAGGCTCTAACTTTTTCTTGCTTCCTTGGAAACATGATAATAAATTGACGATCCAAAGATCACGAAGTGTGACACATCTGGTTTCTTCCCTGAAAAAGCTTTCTCTGGTGTACACATGCCAAGAATCTTGTGAGGGCTCATGTTTCGCAAATAGGCCGTTGTGTTTCATGCTTCAGCCCACAAGTGTAGAGGTAGGATTTGGTCATGCAACATCACTCGTGTTGCTCCCACAATACTTATGTTCTTCCTCTCAACCACCCCATTCTGTTGTGGGTTATGAGGTGTTGTCAACTCCCGTCGAATGCCTTCCTTTGCACATAAAATTTTAAACTCATTCGACATGTACTCACCACCGTTATCGCTCCTGAGAGCCTTCACTTTCCTACCAATCTCTTTCTCAACAAGTGCTTTAAACTCAACAAATTTGGAGAATGTCTGGTCTTTCTTCTGCATGAAGTAGATCCAACACTTCTGTGAGAAATCATCTACAAATATAACATAATACCTATGCTTGGCAGTGGAGGCTGTCGAGAAAGGTCCACATACATCAAAGTGGATCCTTTCAAGGATTGCATGCGCCCTATTGTCCCGATCATTGAAGGTGGATTTTGTGTACTTCCCCAATGTACACCCTTTGCATGTATCCCGCTACTCTAGTGCTCCATTGGGGAGGCCTGTAGAAATTTGTTGCATGATCTTCAAAGCACCATGATGCAAATGGCCAAGTCTTCTATGCCATAATTCATCGACATCTCGACTTTGCACCTTCTTTGCTTTTGTGCTCAATGTTGCACAGTCTTCCACATCTAATTTGTAGAGGTTCTTCACTCAAACCCCAATCTGCTTCACTTGTCCCATGGTGATGTGTCTCAAGAAATCCTTCCTTTTGCTAAATATCACATCGTAGCCACGATCTTCCAACACCACGACGAAAACTAGATTCTTCTTCAGACCCGATACATACATCACATCCTTGAGCCTAAGAGGGGATCCAAACTCCCTCTGAAAAGTAATTGTACCAATTTTAGTCGCGCTATACCTTCCATCATCTCCCATCTCAATGTGCATATGGAGATCCTTCTCCTCTAAGTCACTGAAAAATTCTTTGTTTCCCGTCATGTGGAATGAGGCACCACTATCGAGATACCACACACTACCCATCACTATGATTTCCATGCATGCAATGAGGGTAAAATCAAGTTCGAACTGTGAAGCCAAGGCTTCACCCGCTACTCCTCCTGCGGTCTTCTTGCTTGCCTTCTTGTGTGGACATTTCATGGCATAGTGTCCCAGTTCATGATAGTGAAAGCACTTGATTTTGGACAAGTCTTTCTTCTTTCCCCCTTGACCAGATTCTGCTTTGGATTGGGATTTATTCCCTTTCCCTTTCTTTGCCTTTCCATCCAAGGCACAATTCTCTTCATCCTCGCCCTTGGATGAAGTCCCATCTCTGTTGCTTTGCCTTATTTCTTCCTGCACTAGATCAGACCATATCCCAACTTGGTAGTTTCTCTCTACCATTTACCGAATCTTGATAACTATGCCAGCTCTTGGGAAGGCCCAAGAGGGCTAGAGCTACTAGATCTTCTTCAGGGACAATAACACTGACCTCACCAAGTTAATCACAACACTGTGTAAACCTTCTCAGGTACTACGAAATTGTTTCACTCTTTTGCATCTTAATAATTTGAAGCTTGTCCTTGAGTCCCAGCTTCCTATTGTCACTATTGTTCTCAAACAACTCTGTCAGTGTTTTCCACATTGCGAACGAAGTCTCTTTCCCGTGGAGATTCGAGACAATATGATCTCGAACTCCCTCCAATATGATCCTCCTCGCTTTAGCCACATCCTTCTTCCACTAAGCAAGATCATGGGCATAAGATGCTGTGGGTTTTGCTACATCTTTATGATGTATTCTAGCATCCCATTATCATCCAATACTGCTTCCATGTGAATTTTCCATGCCAAAAAATTTGTGGTTCCTTCCAAAGCACACTCGAGCCCGAGTCCATTGAAATCCATCTTCTCAATTCTGGAGAAAACTTGTAACACTGATCTTCAAATTCGAACCTTCTACAATGACAACTTCGAAATATCTTCTCTACTATGAATCTAGCTCTGATACCATGTAGAAATTAATGTGTAGATTCTAAACTACTCATGAAATTTTATAAATCACAAGACTAGAAGCTACTCTACTAATCTGCAGAAGTAAATTCACAATCGAGAACAAAAATAATTAACATGCATCAAGATTCAATACACACACACACAAATTTATCTAGGGGAAAGCAACTGCTCAAAACCCCTTACTATCTATATTGCATTAATCAAAGAATCTGGATGAATACAATATATTCTGCTCAAGCTTAAGCTCAACCTGCACCTGTATCTTCCATCCTTTGCCTAACTGACTAACCTTGGCCAATACTTAGCCAAAATTTCAAGCCTCCAAGCTCCTATTTCCTTGCGTTGTTCCTCAAGGAATTAGCCCCCTATTATTTAGGAAATTCCTCAATCTGGATTGCGCAATTCCTATAGGTCCTTCTTTAACTGCATGCATGACCTGTACAACTTGGAATAGTTTACAACTGATAGTACACTTCCCTTGAACTCCAATATCAACTGGGTAACTCGAATTCTCTGCATGCAACAATTATTTTAGGTTGATTGATCAGTTAACTGGATGATCACTCAGTGTAAAAAAAGTTACACACCCTTAACTAGACCTCCACTAGTTCTACTAACACTGAGAACTAGTTACACTAACAATAACTCAAATTTACTGAAATAGATTGCTACAAATTAACAATCAATCATGTAGAACTGAACTCAAGTGTATCCAACTTGAATTTATTGAGTTAACTGAGTGACAAGAGCCATGTCACCTCAGTTAACTACCTCCAAGTATTCTGCTGAAATTGAAATTCGAATTTCTCCTAATTTAATTAAGGGAAAATTAAATTAGGAATTTATTGCTGCATTTTCAACAAATATAACGTTTTGATACGAATTGCAAACAACCTTGTAGGCTAGATAGTGGAATATGATTTAAAAATAAACAACTATACTCAAATCATCCAAGAAAATGAAGCGTGACGATCAATTTTAATAGCCTGTCTTCACTACATGTTGGCAGTGCCAACTAAAATTAGCATGTTACTAGATTGCAAAATGGCATATAATTGATCTTGTGAAATATCTTTAGATCTTTATGCCCATGAGAGAAGAGCTTTTAGTTATTCAAACCTTAAGTAGTTACTTTGTTTCTCTATATTCAAGGAAAACGAGCTCTTAGTTAATTAGATAATTGTACTTAAAACCAAAAAAATACTTAACTCATAAAGTATTGTTGAGATCATATATTTTATGGCTACATTTACCTTTGATTCCTTACATAAAACAAATTATAATTTATTTAGAGGTATATTATTATTTTTTTCTTCTTCTTTTTTTCTTTTTTCTTTTTTTTTTTTCTTTTTTTTTTCTTCTTTTTTTTTTTTCCTGGGAAAAATCGTAATTTTATTAAAAATAACAAAATTACATTTTGTAGATGCACAAGTGCATATGCAAAAAGCAGCACAAAACACTGTTGTCATAAACAGAAAAAAAACTGGAAAGAAGTAATGTACAAATGGGGAGGAAATTATGTTTTCCTCCCTTTTTTCTTCTCAACCTTTCGCCACTCCCCTTGAGTCTGTGAGGATGAAAAAAGTACTAGAGAAGAGTCCTCCACAATGCAAGGATTGTCCTTGTCTGTATCAGAGTGTTCTGGAGAATGCTGTCTTTTGGCTCCACTAGTGTCCACTAAATCTGGTATTTTCTCCGGCAAAGAGTCCATCATTTCCTGTGCTGCAAATTTCTCAGATTCTGGCGACTTGTGTGTCTGATTGTTTGCTATGGGGATGGTTGTCGTGGCTTCTTCCCCAATAGGATCATCGTCATGTTCAGGTGGAGGGTTAGTTGCCTCCTCGTCCTCTGTTTCTTCTTCTGGATTCACTGTGCGTTGCCAGCCTCTTGGTTTTTGTGCTTGTTTCTTGTTTCTTCTAGTTTCTCTTTTGACTTGTGGACAGTTATTACGGAGGTGACCTGTTTGTTGACAGCCTCGACACCTGAAAGTCGTGTTTTCATAATCTAGTGGTTGTTTCCACTGTGTGTTGTTATGGATCAAAATTATGCTATCAGGTAGCCCTTGACTAAGATCAACCTCCACACAGATTCTGGCAAAAGTATGTATGCATCTAGCAATTCTTTCCACATCTTGCTTGATGTATTTGCCTATCGCATTCCCCATTGCTTCGAAAACTTTGGGAAGCCAGAAGTGTAATGGGAGGTTGTGTAGCCTGACCCATACCGACATTTTGGAAACCACCATAGAGGAGGGGTCAAAACCCGGGAACCAGGGGGTCATGAAGAGTCCTGCATTGCCCCAGAACCATGGCCCCTCATGGAGGACATATTCTTTTTCCTTGACCGTGTCGAATTTGACAATAAAAAAACCTTTGGAGCACAAATGGATGTCACAGTTTGTTGTCCATGTGGAGAAGATCCATTGTCATAATGCATCTGTTTTAGGCCAAAAGCCATTGAATCTACATATGACAGCCATGGAAGAGAAATCAGTATGAAAGTTGTTTACCTCAGGCAGATCGATTGTCAGTACTGGTGTCTGTGATCTTTGCTCCACAATATAGGGTCTAGGTAGATCTTGTGTTGGTGCTGGCTTGTTGGTGGCTTCCCCCTTCCCTTTGACGGCATCCTTGAAAGAACCTGTGCCCTTTGAGCAAGATCCAAAGCTTCCACCTCTCAGCCTCGTGCTTAGTATGATGGTTGAATCTCGCACAATGCCATAGTGTTGCACTGTATATTTTTCCTGTAAAATATGTCCTGCATATACCAAGCTTAGCAGGTTTGCTGAGATGCCTAAATATTCTTGTATTTCGTCCTTTATATTTTTTATCAGCATCCCTGTCCAGGTTTGCTTGCAAATCGTATTCCCTGACAAGGTTCTGATGAAAATTTGTATCAGTTCATGGCCGGGGTCCTTGGTGGCTAGTTTTGTTTTTTGCCTGGATTCTTCTGCTATTTGGGTCACCGAAGCAGTAAGGGGTGCAGGCTCACTGAGGTCAATTCTCCGGTGCTCATTTAAAATACCCAAAGGTCCTGTGTGTATCAGGGAAACCCTGACCTCTCGACGAATGGCATTTTTGATGAGGGGGGTCCGTGTCATAAATTTCTTCTCTGCCTTGATGTCATCCTCCCATGTCTGTCCGGAGGTGAACAGGGGTGCATCAAACCGCATAAACCACGACCCTATGCTCCCACCCCTTTCTTGTTCGTCGACCTTTCCTTTAATAATTTGCCTGAGAACGGCGGTTCGGTCTTCCCGTGGCAGTCCGAGGTGGGGCAGTGGTTCAATCAGCCGCATCGCCTTCAATATATCGCAGGCATTGCTGCCTAGCCAGACTGTTTCACCCGCGATGGTTTGAACTGCGTCCCGAAACAGGGTAAGCTCTGGTTGTTTTGAATCAATCAGCCCTAGGCGTTGTGGTATGGAGCCCTGTTCCGCCCAGTGAATACTGTCTTGAGCCAAGAAGGGAGAAACCTCCTCTGGCCACTGTTTGAGTTGATCCGCTCCTTGGGACTCCTTTCCTGCTAAAGATCCAGGCCAAATCATTAACGGTGAAACGTGCTCTGCAATCCCGGCTGCCAGACTCCATGTTGTTCCATAGCAGCACTGATCTCTGGGAGCGGCGACGGCACAAAACGTCCCTTCTGTAACCCTAGCCATTCGAGCTCAATCTATTTCTCTAATATTTTTATCTTATTTACATATATTTAAAAATTATAATATTTTATTATTATCATCTATTTATAAAATTATTCTAAATTAAATAATAATAATAATTTAAACCAAAAACTTAAATAAAATTTTGTATACAACCACATACTTATTAAATTAAATTTTGTAGACAACCACATACTTATTAAATTAGTATTTTTTTTTATTTTATATAAAATCGAAGATAGAGGACTATTCCGATTCGAATTCGATGCATTTTTGTGCAATTTTGAAAAAATGCAATCCAAGCCACCGACACAGGTGGGTTCAGGTAAAAAGTAATCTATTAAATTAATATTTAAATTTTTTATTTTTTATTTTATATAAAATCAAAGATACACGACTATTCCCATTCCCTTTTACAGGGCCAACTAACAATTCGAATTCAAATTCGATGCATGTCTGTGCAATTTTGAAAAAATGCAATCCAAGCCATCGACACACACGTGGGTTGGGGTAAAAAGTAGATTTTTTTAATAAAGTTAATCAAACAGTATTTAATAAAATGAAATGATATTTTAATGTTTATGAAAAATAAAGAAATTATTTTAACATCTATGAGGTTAAAGACAGATAGTTTATGAGATTATTAGTTTCTTTTTGTTTAAATTGATGATGAGTTAACCCAATTTTTTAATAATTTAAGCTACTAAAATAGTCTATAAAACTATTAATTTCTTATAATCTCCTCACTTAAAAACAATACCAAAAAACCAATACTGACATATTTCCATGACTTTTTCTGATATCTTTGAATGCCTCAATCTTCTTGCCGTAGTCAATGTATTTTGTATTTTCTTTTGAGGACCTGGGCAACGTCGTGTTAAAAGCATAATGAAGTCGTCTGATATAAAGTGTGAGTTGTACACTTGGCCGCAACTTCATTTCGGTTTTCGTCTGAACCATTTTTTCCTGTGGGCTTTTGTTCCTATTCTCAGGAAGACACTCAAATCCGAGCGCTACGTCGTCCAGCGAGGTGAGAAAGCCCCGTGTCCATCATAAATATAATAAATATGAGGAATAATTTTGCAGTGTTGTGATCAACGAGCGATGGAAAACCGTGCGTCATCCCTCGCGCATTGGAGCCGGGGATGCGGCGACAGGGTGACATAATCAAAAAATTTAACCAAACTAATGTGAACTATGTAGCACCTCCTGACGCACCGTTGCCGTGAACCACAACGGAGCACCAGGCAACCCCAAATTATCCACCAGTATTTTGCTCAGCAGAACTACCGACCTTCTCTCGCCAGCTCGGGGAGTTGCGGGAGAAACCACAAATAAGAAATATACCAACCAGACTGATAAGGAAGCCCCAGGGATACTCCTCTAAGACAAGAACAACAACGAACCGCAGCACCTCCCGACGCACCGTGAACCACAACGGAGCACCAGGCAACCCCAAATTATCCACCAGTATTTTGCTCCGCAGAACTACCGACCTTCTCTCGTTAGCTCGGGGAGTTGCCGGAGAAACCACGAATAAGAAATCTACCAACCAGACAAATAAGAAAGCCCTGTGTCCATAATAAATATAATAAATATGAGGAATAATTTTGCAGTGTTGTGATCAACGAGCGATGGAAAGCCGTGCGTCATCCCTCGCGCAATGGAGCCGAGGATGCGGCGACAGGGTGACATAATCAAAAAATTTAACCAAACTAATGTGAACTATGTGAAAACTAGAATTTTTTTAAGCATGGGCTAGATTAATGCAATTCACTGTCACTGTTTACAGTGACCTAACAAGATATGAGATTGTATGTGAAAACTAGAATTTTTTTAAGCATGGGCTAGATTAATGCAATTCACTGTCACTGTTTACAGTGACCTAACAAGATATGAGATTGTATAAATCATTACATCTAATTATTTTTAGAAAGTATCCACCGTGCATGGATGCCTCAGTGGAAGTTTGGGCTATGATTCTTAAGTGCAAACATTTCCATTGCAGTACATAAAGGGAAAACTATCTTGTAAGTGGAATGCTTAGAATTGGACAAGGTTTCAAGTTTAGCGTGATATGTTTCATGATTTGTACTCATCAATGTTATGACTGACTCCAAGTTTAGTGTGATTTATTTCCTGATCTGGATTCATCAAATCCCTAACAACAGATCATCAAATCCCTAACAACATTAGGGGTATATGTCATCTTCTCATGTTAATAGTTTATGCTTACTCAATAAACATCCAACTATTGTAGTAACGCGGGGTTGAGTAGATGAGCTTAGGCTCCGATTAATTTATATTCTAGGCAGCCAACTAATGTGTTTAGATAATCCTGAGTTTGAGTTTGGGTTTCATGTTAAGCAATAGGCTTAATTATTAATGATTTATTTTTTTCCAAATTATATATATAATCAAGATTTTATTAAGCAAAACTAGAAGATAGAGATAGCAAAATGCATGTAGTTTTATTTTTATTGGGTTTGTTGACTAAAGTTAATAGCATATGGCAAATAAACAGTGGCAAAATTAAAGGAACAATCCATAATTTTAGAGACCAAAAGCAACAAAAGACAAACAACACTCTAAGAACAATTGTAACCATGTTCAATCATTAGAAGTAATAGACGCGAGGTTGTCTAGTCCAGTCCCAGGTTGGGGAGGGGGACGATAAGGACATTGAACATGCTGCTCGAAGTGAACCATCCATGTTTCCAACTTTTCCACCTTTTTAGATAGCAAATTTTTTCCACGCCAAACAACCACAATCCTTTCTCAAACATGGCATTGAAATTAATGCAATTTTTTGAGCGCGACAATTACAACCTTGTGTTCTTCCTCCCTGGCCTTCTTGTAAGCTTCCAGGCGCTCCATAATAGATTGGAACAAGTCACGGTAGGTCTCAGAGCATTGTTGTTAGCCAAAAACCCCTGCACGCCCTGACCAATGCTTCTGACCCTACACACCTGCTCTGACCCCATGTGCCACACCACCCTTCTTTCCATTCCCAACTACATGACCACCCCGAACTACTCTTGCACCACCCTTGCCACCACGGGTTGCCGATGCCGCCCTGATCAAACTACCAGCCGTTTGACCACCCCGTGATGGACGCTCAAAAGCTTGATTCACCACTGCCACCTTCGGCACTTTGCTACACCCGCCTTGACTGGCCGAAGCTCCCCTCTACTGATGCTGGGAGTAGGAAATAGCGACACAGGTCGCATGGTGAGGGCCCAGGGATACTCCTTTAAGACAGGAACAACAACGAACCATAGCACCTCCCGACGCACCGTGAACCACAACGGAGCACCAGGCAACCCCAAATTATCCACTAGTGTTTTGCTCCGCAGAACTACCGACCTTCTCTCGCTAGCTCAGGGAGTTGCTGGAGAAACCACAAATAAGAAATGTACCAACCAGACTGATACCTTGCCGTTGCTTCTATCAAAGGAAGTGCTTAGGAACAAAGTTGCAGAGAAAAAGACACGACACTCAAACATAAATACAAGAGGAACAAACCCAACCTCATAAACAGTCGTTGCAGATACCTTCAAGACGTTTTCCACCACCGAACCCAATTTCTGCTCTTCCAACAATGGATCTTAGGAATCCATAAAAAACCTACAAAGATAGGAGGACCCAAAATATATCCAATTGCCAAGAAACTCAAATGCCCTCGCAAGCACAGAGAATAACCAAAAAGAGGTCGAGCAAGCAGTACAAGGTTGGGTTCTAAAGCCAACCAAATAACCATGTAGAAATCACTCAAATCTTTGAAAAAACGAGAAGCCATGCGAAGGGAGAGTAACTTAGTGCTTTTGTGAGTCAAACACGGTGGAGGCGACAATGGTGAAATCCCCACCATTCCCAAACTAACCAAAGACCAAAGAGACTCGTCAGAGTACGAGAGCTCAAACCATGCACATCTATCCACCAAACTACCACAACATAAAAGCAAGCCTAAAACTCAACCGACACCATAAATCCATGTCCCTCTCCCACTCTCAATTCCGAAGAGAAGGAATGAAACATTGCACGCTGCACCGTTAACTGCACAATATACTCTACGTAATGGGAGGACAGGGTGACTGTCCTCCTTACCACCCAACAAATGTTCGCATTCATGACACACACATCTACTTGACCTCGATGTTTGTCACCCCCATTAGGTAAAATTATAATATTTTTAAATTGGAATATTTTATTAATTATTTGGTTAAGTAGGGATAATAAATTTAAAAATAAAAATGGAAGACAAAATTTAATTGTTTTAGGTTTTTGTTTTAATCAAAATTTTATAATATAATTTTTGTTGAGATCTTTTTATTATTATTATTATTATTTTAAATTGTATTTTTGAAAATATAAATAAAAACATTTAATATGTATAGATTTAACAACTCAAACTCAAACTTATAGTTTCAATAAATTTTAATGAATAAAATTCATAAAAACATATATTAGTTAAACCAAAAATTTAAAATGTCATATATATATAAGGTGTTGTCTAGTGATGCCACAAAATCACTCGGACAATAGTTTTTTTGCCCGAATCTAGCGATTTATTTTTTCAAAAAATTAAAATGTTGGAGTGTTTGAATAATTTTTTTATGGTGGAAATGGATTCAGTACCATCAAAATCCCCTAGGGCACCCAAAATCTTGAAGTTTGACAATTATAACTTAGATTTTCAAAAAATTCTACCAGATTTTGTCATAATCTTGCCAAAATTTCCATTATTTACAAGACTAATTTGTACGTTTTTTTAGACTACACTTTATGAAGCGAATATATTTTACATTTTTTTGCATTTTACTATCTTGGGCTGACTTTCTTCATACAATTTCCAAACGACTCCTCAAATAGCTATATATTTGCATAACATGAAATAAATTAACCAAGACAAAACTAGCCTTCCACATTCTCTCCGAAAATAGCAATAACTTGATTTTCATTTGATTCTGGCTCCGGTTGAGGAGGAGGGGAAGCCAGGCCTACAATAACGTCAGTTCCAATCTCTTCCTGCGGATTTGTGGTCAACTGTCACTGCATCAGGAGTTCCTTCGACTCATTGCTGCTAACCTCAAATGCCTATCCATACATCATGGCGAACAAATTATCCATTCTGAATTTCAACATTTCTGTTGCCAGTTGCAGCCTATCCAATTTAATTTCCATTATGTCAAGTTTCTGATTCGAGAGCTCAAAGTGAGCCCAAGACTCTCTCAGGATCATCTATGCATGCTTTGATATCAAGGAAATGACGAATTCTATAGCCCTCGCCATTTGCACTAAGGAGAAGCTGATATCCTCCTCTCCTGTGTTGAAGCTTCTTTTCATTGAAAGTTCCCAACGTCGGGCCTTCTTACTTCCCTAGCAAATTATGCAACTAACTGGCAATTCTGTACTAACATGTTTTCTCCACCTCTTTTTATAATCCATAGGCTGACTCTTCGTGATTGACCCCCCTTTCGGCGCCATTAATGACGCATTGGACCGCAGACACGCCCTTGCTGGATTGGGAAATCCATCACCATTATGGAAATACTACGATCGGGATCGAATTCCATTGAAAGCAAAGATCTTAAGCATGTATTCTGCACCTTGGATAAGGAAACACTTCGCACATTCTATCAAATTTATTAACTACGAATGCGACCCTCCATTTGTCTGCTGGTAGACGATGCATGACGAGTGCATTGCCATGACCCTGTCCCTCAACATGAGGAAACAACCGCCAAAGCATGGAGAATGTTATAGCAATTAACAAGATTTTGAGATAAGGTCTGACAGGGAAGAGGAATAAGTCCCATCCATTTTTTTCTGAAATTAATTTCATTTAATAACTTCCTCAATGGAAATTAATTTATACACCTCATGGAAGTGGTTTGATGATTGACTCTCCGGTGCCCATTTTCAAAACTCCTTATTCCAAAGTAGCTCCCTAATTGGCTAGAGAATCTGCGACCGTGTTAAGATGCCTCTTGACATGAAATAAGTCAATCGATTCAAATGAAGACTTATTAGGGGCTAAGATTTGCTAAGGGTTCCTTTGACTTGATGAATTTCTTTTGAGAGTGCCAACTCTAGTCTTTGCCACAAAGCTAAATATTCAGCTTGGTTGTTAGTTGAAACCCTAATCCCTAGGCAAACTAGATCTCGCTTTAGGTGAAAGGTAACCCCTCAACTCCGAAGAGAATCTTTTAAAACCCTTCAGTTAGGCTTTTGAGAGTGCCAAATCTAGTCTTTGCCACAAAGCTAAATATTCAGCTTGGTTGTTAGTTGAAACCCTAATCCCTAGGCAAACTAGATCTCACTTTAGGTGAAAGGTAACCCCTCAACTCCGAAGAGAATCTTTTAAAACCCTTCAGTTAGGCTTTTGAGAGTGCCAACTCTAGTCTTTGCCACAAAGCTAAATATTCAGCTTGGTTGTTAGTTGAAACCCTAATCCCTAGGCAAACTAGATCTCGCTTTAGGTGAAAGGTAACCCCTCAACTCCGAAGAGAATCTTTTAAAACCCTTCGGCTAAACTAGCAGGGCCTAACCCCAAGGGCGTCGAGGAGAATTGACTATGTGACCTCCCGATCGGCGAGGCACTAAACAACGGGGACTCGACCGGTTGAGCTAACCCTTGGGGCTTTTTCCAACTTTATAATATTTTATGTAGTGTATCATTTTATTATAATTTGTCTAGGGGAAATCATATATGTATGTAGGCATAGTCTAACTTATAAGAGGAAATAACTTTTTCACCAGAGTCTACCTATACAATTTCAAGTAAGATTGTGATGTTTTGTTGTTTAAAATATATTTTTAAATGTATAAATGGATTCAATACCCTAAAAAACCCCTAGGGCATTCAAAATTTACAGATTAAACCACTTAAACTTAAGATTTTAAAAATCTCTCCCAAATTTTGGTTAAATTTAACTAGGAAAAATACTCTGAAAATAGTCATTTTATCTATAAATACTTTGAAAGAAGTCATTTCATCTATAGGTTAGACTGGGTGTGTGCATGCACACACACACACACACACATATATATATAAGGATTTTCTGAAAGAGAAACTACATTGGAAAGGGAAAATTTTCCAAGCAAGGAGGGTTGGGAGGATATGTGAAGAGAGGCCTCGACCCATAAAAGTCACCATGGCAAGCATACAAGACAAACACCAACTTTTGGGAAAAAAGAAACTCTTGAAAGGCTCACACGTCTTCCTCGATGAATATTTAACCCAAAACAACAAGATGAGAGAAGGGATGAAGTGGAGAAAATTAGAACAATAAGAAATGAAGGGAAAAGAGCATGGTTGTACAATGGTAAAGCCGTTATTGTAGTGTTTGGGCCTCTGGGAAAAACAAGGCAACAAGCTGGCAGTAAAGAAAAAATAGAGAATTCAATAATAGGGACGAAAACAACAAGAGCAACATGGATGAAAAGGGGTGAAGACTCAAATTTGAGTCTTATGTGCCAAACTACGTAGCAGTCAAATCCTACCCAAGTCTACCTAAGTTTAGTTTGTTGGAATTGTAGAGGTTACCCTTGGAAGAGGGGACTTGGGTTAGGGCCTATTGCGGAAGGTATAGACATAATTTGTCTCACGGAAACTCATGAGCATGATGGTTGCAAAACTCCTGTGTTTGACGGTTATTTGAAATTAGCAGTTTGGAACAAGGTAGCAGAAAATGGCAAAGGGTATGGGGGAATACTAGTTTTAGTGAAAGAAAAAGAAGGTCGTCACATTCAGTTAATTAAAGAAGATGCAAATAAACAATATTTATGGTTGAAAATATCAGAGAATGAGAATTGCATAAGAATTGCAGCATGTTATTTTGCCCCTCAAGTCTCAAAAACTTACAAAAATAAGGGGCTTGACAGCAAGGATCTGTATGCAGCTTTAAAACAAGATATTGTCGTGTACTCTCAGCAGGGAGAAGTTCTTTTAGTGGGAGATTTCAATGCTAGAACAACAAATAATCAAGCTAGCATTCTTTGTTGCAAAGAGGATAACAATCCTATTTGGCTCATTGAAGAGGAGAATCCCCAATGGGTGAGGTGTTCAGAAGATGACAAATTTAGCAATCATTTTGGAGAGGAGTTGCTTACACTGTGTGGGGCTTTCAACTTAATTATTTGCAATGGTCTAGATAGATGGAAAAGGTCTAGGAACTTCTCTTGCAACACATACAATGGGGCAAATGTCGTTGACTATGTGATGTGTTCATAGAGCTTGATAGAAAAGATAGACGAAGTTAGTATTGGAGAGGATATTTGGGACTTAAAATCGAACCATAACCTGATTTATATAAGGTTATCATGGTTAGAAGAAAGGCAACATAGGAGGAAAACCCAAAGCTCTCGACAATCACTATCAAGGGGTAAAATTCTTCTAACACAAGAAAATTGTACTATCTTCAAAACAGTGTTAGAGAGATTAATTCAGAAGGAAAAACTGGTTTCAAAAGCTTCAACAGTCATGAGTTAACAAATATAATTCAAAGTGCACTTGAGAAGTGCAAAAGAGCAAAAAATAGGAAATCAGAATCAAATTGTTTTCCTATAAATGCTTGGTTTGATGAGGAATGCAAAATGACAAGCAGAACCTTGAAAAAGGCAAGAAAGGAGAAGATGAATGTAAATTTGTATAAGCAGATACTAAAAAGGAAAAAATATGAGTTCATGCAAACAAGGAGAGAATAATTAATATATTTAAGCAATAATAATTCAAAGCTTTTCTGGCAGGAACTGCAACCGAGGAAGAAGCAAATTTAAAACAATATTACAACCAATTAATGGTTTGAATATGCAAGACAACTCTATGAGAAAGAATTTGAAGCAGAACCACCCTAGGATCAACACAAATTCAAAGCTCTTCACGTTACAGGAGGTGGATAATGGAATTAAGAAGTTGAAAATAGGAAAGGCAAAGGACTTAGTCAAACTTCAAACAGAGTATCTAAAATGAGGAATGAATGCTCTTGCATCACACACCATGGAAATATTCAACAACATCATTCAACAAGGATTCCCAAGAGACTGGACAACTAGCCTAGCAATACTCCTTTTTAAAAGTGGAGACATTAATAATCCATCCAACTATAGAACAATTATGATCAATCCTTTGTTTGCAAAGCTTTTCGGCAACATAGACAGAATTAGTAAGTGGGCAAAAGTAAAAGAAAAGAGGGCAAGAGGACAAGCGGGTTTTAGGCCGAAACATTATACAGTGGATCATGGTATCACGTTGAGACACATTGTTGAAAAGGTTTGGGAGGGCAAAGAATAAGTATTTTGTTGCTTTCTTGACTTCAAAAAAGCATTTGACACAGTCCCTAGGGATAGGTTGTGGCGTAGAATCGAAGAACTTGAAATTCTTGTGCATTATAGAGCTGTTGTCCATAGACTTTATGAAGAAGTGAAAGTCAAAATTAGAACCTCAACAGGTATTTCAGAAAGCTTTAGAAGTGACATTGGAGTCAAGCAAGGTTGCCCTCTATCCCTACTCTTTTTGGTCTATATATTGATAAATTGGAAGAGTGGCTAAATCTGCAAGGTGGAGATGGTGTTCGATCGGGGGAGTTAGTCATAAAGCTTCTTTTATATGCTGATGATATTGTATTGATATCTAAATCGGCCCATGGATTGCAAATGCACTTATATGCCCTTGAGCATTTTTGTAGAGCAGTGGGGATGCAAGTCAATACTAGCAAGACCAAAATAATGATTTTCTCTAATAAAAGGAAGCAGAGCCAACATACTTTCTTCTTTGAAGGCAACATTCTTGAAGAAGTAAATGAGTACAAGTACCTTGGGATTGATTTCAACAACAAACTCAATTGGGAGGACTGCGGAAAGAAGAGAATTTTAGGAGGGTGGAAAGCATTATATGCTCTTAAAAACAGATGTAGAGAGGCAGAGTTATGGGATTGGAAAATGATTAAAGTGCTTTTTGGACTTCTAGTTTATCCAGTGATGCTATATGAGTGTGAATTGTGGGCTAGCAACATTCCCATCTCAAAATGGAAGCAAATTGAGAAAATCCAAAAACGTTTGATCCTGAGCAAGTTCAAAATAAAATGATCAGTACCTTATGAGATAATGTTGAGTGAAACAGGAGCAACTCCCACTGAAGCAATTGCTATGGTGCGGCTCATAAGATATCTAAAAAGATTTGAGCAAATGAGAGTAGGTAGATGGCCTAATGTTTTCCTCAATGAAGGCATGAGTGAAAGAAAGAAAACATGGATGAAACAAAACTACAAATGGGAATGCAAAAATGGAATATCTACCTCAATGCCTGTCCCAAAAATAGCAAGGAGCTAAAGGATTTTGTTATGGAGAAGTTTCCTAAAAAAGTATGGGGAAAAAATTTGGGTAGAAAGAAGAAATATTACATTGAGGAATTCAACCCTAGGTGTGATCTACAACAAAAAGAGTTCATTGGAGCTAGCATTTCGTGGAGGGCAAAGGTTCTTATTGCTCAATTAAGGATAAACTCACATCAACTTCTATGTGAAACAGGACGGTGGAAAAGACCTAAAGAAGCTTGGGAAGAACGGGTGCGTACATTTTGCACGTCTGGCATTGTGGAATTAGAAAAACATTTCATTTTGGAATGTGATGCATTCAAAGACACCAGAGAAAGTTATGAGAGCATGTTAGCATCAGTTCCTTGGCATTGTCTTTTTAGCAAGGGGATTGTTGGAAGTTGGGCCAACTCATCATCGATTTGAATCGGAAAAGGATTGAATTGCAAAAAGCGAAAAACAGGTAACTAATGGTCTCAAAGACTAATTTTTAGTCTCATGGACCTTAAAATATGATTTCATTATAAGGAAGACTCACCCAAAATGGTTGTTAAAAATAGTTTCTTAACCTAATATAATAGTTGATGACTCTTTTTAAATCATAAGTTATTTGTATATTTAGTTTAAGCTTTTTGGATAAACTATTGGTGTTGCAACAAGTTATTGATTCATCATGGTTAAATAATAATAAAAATAATTTAATTTTAGTAGCAATTAAAAAGTTAAATCTTGGACCTTTTCCACGAGCTATTAATTCATCATAATTGAAAAAATAATAATAATTTATTTTGATTTGAAAAGCCTAAATTCAAAAACATTTAAATGGATAATAACACCTAAGTTGGAAAAAACAACTTATACTGACACATAGTTTTGATTCAATAACTTTTTTATCATAAAATAATTAATAAAATACTACTTTACACACTGTAAATTTATTTGGTAAATTTTAAAAATAATAAAAATTAAAAAATTTCACTTTTTTATTGTGATAAAAAAATCAATACAATCTTTCAATCTTATATGATTACAACCTATCGCCAGAGTGAAGAAACAGACCCATAAAAAAACACTTTATTTGAAAGAATGAAGTTACCCCAATTATCTACCCAAAATTTAAAAAACCTTATTTAAATTCAACCCAAACTTTCCACATTTACAAGATTCCAGACAACTTTTTTCGATTATACATAATGCCAATAACACACAGGCATGAAACTGTATTGGCAGTCCCAATAAATTATAATGATTATTATAGGAACAACAAGTGTCCGCAGTCTAAAGAAATAACCGCCACTGAACGTGCCCAAATTCCGCGTCATTTTAATAAACAAACTTACGAGTTTTTCTCTGCTCAAATCCCAAATCTCACGTCAGCTCATGTGCTTCCAAGTATGAAATTCTCTCGCTGACGATGTCATGTCGGTGTATTTTAAAAGAAAAACGATTATAATCCGTTTCATCTAATAAATGTGGATGGTTTGGCTGGGTTCAATTTTTTTCGCGGCCCAATCATGAAAACTTCACATAAAGCTGTCACAGTTGGACTGCACGGAGTGAGCCCAATCTGATACTAAACACTCAAATTTATCTAACCGCCTTACGCGTTCACACTGATACCTACAAATAAACCTGCGATACACAATGGATATCTTTCTCTCTCTCTTAGGAAAAGAGAATGAACACTTGGTATATATATCTTATTTGTATGCGCATAAACCCTTGAAACGGGATCATAGCGAGTGAGTGACCGATGGGGTGGATACACAGACTCACATTCATATTTTTATGTACTCTTATGCTGGTGGGCTTCTTTCCATGGGGGTGCCTCTCAGTGCCCAATTACTTGATAGGAACAGGGTCATATGATATCACAGGACCTGCAGCAGATGTTAACATGATGGGTTATGCAAACAGCGAACAGATTGCCTCTGGTGTTCATTTCAGGCTGAGGGCCAGAGCATTTATTGTGGGGGAACCCAATGGGAAAAGACTAGTGTTCGTGAACTTGGATGCATGTATGGTGTCTCAGCTGGTCACCATTAAAGTCCTGGAAAGGCTCAAGTCCAGGTATGCATTATTTTAATTTCCGTTGAAATTAAATGTGATATTTATTTACAGCGATTACAATGATATCGAGCAGTCACCAATCTTTGGGATTGCAATAGTATTTAGGCAACACTGAGAGTGATTAAAACAGATTCCAACAGCCGAGCAGTTATAACAGTAGGTGCCTGGATGCCTATTGTGGCGTGCTTAGGTGTTGAAGATAGGGTGAGAGAGGGTCGGTTGGGGTCAGAAGGCATGTGTAAGTCGTAGGTGATTTTAATGGATATTCATCATTATGGTGACTTAGCTGAACAGAAGTGCTTATATTCAGTAGTTTGGTCTTCAAGAACCTTTACTTTGGACAAGTGGGATGGTTGTGGTGGGAGACATTTCAGCTGACCAAGTGGACTGCATGTGGTGAGAGCCATTCCACCTGCACAAATAGGTTGGAGTTTACAGGAAGCATTTTCAAAGAAAACATCGGATTGACAAGAAACCCAATTGTAGCCAGTCTGGATAATCATTACCAAACTCTGCAATCATGAGATTCAAATGATAAGAGGTTTGGCAAATTCACCACTTTGCTGTTGGAAGTTGGAACACAAGCTCATGTCCTTTTTCATTTTGATATTAATTTTTTGTTTTTTTCCTTAGCTTTTTTTTTCTCTCTGCTTGATAAATTGATACTGTTTGATAAGTTCTTCTTCTCTTTTGCTTCAGAGAAAGAAGAAAGGAATAAATTATGTTAGCTTCGATTCACCTTAATGTTAATTACTAAGAATTATAGAAAAATCTAGCGACAAATTTCTCATTATTTAAAAGTTCCGAGTTAAAAATGGATTTAAGTTAGTATTTTTTTTGTTAGGTTAAGGTAATTAATTAAATGTTTACATATTGTTTTTTCTATTTATACCGTTAATATCCACAAATGAAGCAAATTACGTCAATGGTAACGATGTCAATGTGGGAGTTGGCATGAAATGGGAAAAAATAAACCAAACAAAGAGGAAAATGCAAAGAGATAAACTATTAATTTTAGGTATGTTTTATGCTGAGAGCAAAGTTACTTCAATTTTCCATATTAGCTCAATAGCAATTCCAGCTTAGCAATCACATTTAGCATGATAGTAAAATGCAGATGGAACATAAATATAAATCGCAGAAAACAAGCCAAGACAAGAGGACACAAGATGTGTCGCCAGCGAGGGACAAACCCCAATGTGGGAAAACCCTTGATCAATTTTTCTTATGTTCTTCAATAGTTCAGCACAAAGAGAGAGAGATAGTACATATACATCAGAAGTCAACATTTTGACTTGTCATAATAAGAGCAGAGATCTTCTTTATGGAGATAACACATGAGGTAGCTGATCTAAACTCTGGAGAAGACATATTGCTGCAATTGATCCTGCAAGGTGACTTCATCACCATGCTGCAACCGTCACTGTGCTGCACCTCATCATCATGTTGCACCTGCCACTGTGTTGCACCTCATCATCATGCTGCACCTGCCACTGCGCCGCACCCAACACGGGGGCTTCACTCATTGAACCTCTGACATAGCACGTGCGTTCGTGGCATACTAAACAATACCCTTAATTTGACTACATATTGTAAAATACCTCTAAAAGTCACATTATTTAATCCCCTACCAATATAAATCCAATACACCTTCGCAATTTAAAAAACCCCTATTTTCACTAAATATTGTATGTATCCATTTTTTTGTTCACATTTTTTATACCCTTTTATTTTTATATCCTTTGTATAGTGACATGATGCCTCTCTTATGACCCCACATGCATTCTACAATGCACATTTCTTCTTTTGATATACATTGTAAATGCATATTAGTTCTCCCACAATGCAATTACCTAACCCACACTCAAGCACATCTAACTATGATTTATGGCATTTAATGGTCTAAGACACACAAAGATCAACCGTGTTTTAGGAAGATTGATTATGTGCATGTATATAAAATAACATACAAATTGATCTATATGATGATGAAAAACCAATTGATGAATCTTTATGAATAGGTTTGTACCAAATAAGGTGTTCAAGCACAAGTCTAGACCCTCTAGATGCAAGAAAACTATCTACAACCAAGGTTGGGGCCCCAAATCTCAAATCAAGGGTGCAATCCCAACCTAGACATGCTTAGAAGAAGAGGATGGACAAGTCCCAACACATGCGCTCTTAAGGGAATAACACGAAAGCATGAAAGCACCTTTTGATTCACTGTCATCTCACCAATGAGATATGGGTTATCACTCATAGACTATGTAAAATGCAACAATGGATTGGAGATAACACATGGGCATTAAATGAATGGACTACAACTAGAACATAAGACAATATTTTGGTTGTAGAGGTGATCCGCTCCATTTGGCTAGCTCAAAACAATGATGTATTCCAAATTAAACCTCCAAATGCTTACAAGATTTTCTACATGTTGAAGGCAAGCATTACCTTATCATGCACCTCACTAAAGACAAGGCTTCCTTGCACTCTCATACCTTTGAAATACAATTCTAAAATTTCTAGAGGATATTTTGATTATCCAATTTTAAGGTCACAACCAAGCCAGACACGACATTGGTGTATGAGACCCCCTTACTTGTGCGACAAGGGACCCACCTCCACACAGTGATTTGACCGCTAAGTCAATGAAGGCATACATACTCTACCCCCTCTGGTTTTGAACCTATGACCTCTTAGGAGGAAACACATGCTCTTAACCATTAGGCCCACTCAAGCTAGATATAATGGATTTCTCCTTAAGGTCTATTTTAAATAATGAGCGATTACATTGGAACTAACATCATATAGGAAATAGAAATGACCCTAGAAACAATATTAAGAACTAATATCACTTCCTTGAAATAGGAATGACCTTGGAATTTCTATAATCAGAGAATCACTTGAAAATTTAAGCTAAACAATATTAAAGTAGTGTCTTGAACACCAAGAACCAAGATCCTTATCACCCTATAACGAAGCAACCTATGCAAGATCAAATTTACAAAAAAGACCCACCAGAGAACATCCATGTAGACAATTCTGCTAGAGAAAACATCTATAATTCCAAAATCAGTTGAAAAGCATGATATGGGACTTTCAAATTCAAAAACCAGTTGAGAAGCATGGGATCAGACTTCCAAGATTTTATATAACGATTACATGAATAGAGGTGCTCACAAGATGGGCTTAAATGTCCAAGGAGGAAATGATAGGAGAAAAGCTTTGCCAAAAATTGAAAATGATCCTTTCACTATTCTTTCCCAAGGGATTAAGCCAGTTGTTTATATAAACACTTCAGTTAATATTATTGTATAGCACTTCAATTAATATTGTCTTCTCAGTGTCAAGATTAGAATAGAGAACAACCATTTTTTCTATATACAACCATGATTACAAATATCCCAAAGCTTCTATGGAAAACTTGCAGACCAGAGGTTATAAAAGGCCAACGAGGTTTGAGGACTTCTAAAAGCACAAGTGCAGGAATCTGCTTATTACCTTGGAAGCTCAAGTTGGGTAGGACCAGTAGGACTCACATCACCTTCCATGACATATATTATAGAATCTTCAAAGCTAAACCAGTTGTCCTTGATTTTGCTACATGAAATTGTTAAACTACTGACATGTCCAAAGATAATTTTGCAGCAGCTATCGATTCTAAAAACACAAATTATTTATCAGAATAATGATCATTTTACCAATATGTCACAATAAGTTGCAATAAATAGCTATGGCAGAATCAGTTGAAGAGAAGGCACACAATTTTCTTTCGAACCTTTGAACTTACTCTGAGACAACAAAAATATGTAGCATTTGATCAAACTTTGTTGTATCTAATACAAACAGAAGTTTGAAACAAAATTCCATGCTAAAAAGGTTTTGATCAACTCTAGTCTAACTTAGTTGCCTATAAAACGCAAGATTTAGTCCAACTTAGTTGCCTCTAATTCAAGCAGAAGTTGAAAACATAATTCTGAGCTAATAGATTCTGACAACTCTAATTTAATTTCGTTGTAGCTGTAAAATAGACCCCTATAGCCTTCCCACTCATTGTTTTAGTCTTTGGAAACCTACACAAGGCACCCTACAGCCCACGGTTTTGCTAAGCAAGAGCTCCAGCCCACGGTTTTGCTAAGCGAGAGCTCCAAACTTTGTTCAAGGGTTAACACCCTTTTCTCCACCTGCGCTAGTCTCTGTGCACTTGCAACTTGAAGAGAAGGCCCTACAATAGGCCTCTCGGCCTTCAAACAGTCCTCCATGCAATGTTGCACTTGTGGCCCTGAAACCTTACCTCAGACTTGTTATCACATATAGATTTTTGTTAAAAATTATTTATATGGGAAAAAAAATTGGTGTTTAAGGTTGCAGTTGCTCTCAAGATTTTATACAGGATTATTATTATGATGGTTTGCAAATCTCCAATTATCTCCCAAGTCTACTAGTTCTCAGCCACACTCCAAATCATAACATAGATCATC
Source organism: Pinus tabuliformis (assembly GCA_031772625.1). Classification (NCBI taxonomy): domain Eukaryota; kingdom Viridiplantae; phylum Streptophyta; class Pinopsida; order Pinales; family Pinaceae; genus Pinus; species Pinus tabuliformis. The sequence continues at coordinate 549,920,865 of CM062806.1, read as the reverse complement.
AAAGAAACTACCGCTTCTTTCTACCTCTCATGGTTTAGTTTATCCTGTTAACTGCAACCCAATCAAACTCTTGCGTTGGATGGGCTTTGTTGTTTCCACAATTCTAGGCTTCTGAACCAGATTTGAGGTGTTGCGAAGAAATTATATGGTGAAAGGAAGATTTCATCCATATTTAGAGGAAATAGGAGGCTAAATCCAGGCATTACACATTATTGAGAAATATTCCACTTCTTCAAATTGGGCTAATTCCGTTTCAAGGAACTATTCATGCACTTCAGATCCTATATTGGTGCCATCACATGATCATTGTACTCTAGGTTTACAAGGAATGATTAAACATGACATTGGATGGTGGGTTGGTTTGGCAGAGGGTGCAAATGATCCATATGGTAGAACCGTCCATATTGATTCTCAACATGAGAGATTTGTTGCCAAGGGTTACAATGCAAGGCATCTGGCTGCAGGAGCTCCAAGCGTTCCTTTGTTTGAAATTTTCGTAACAAAAGACAGTGATCAGAAATACAAGGAGCGAGTGGTCTACTTCACGTCTACTTGCAGCGGAATGGACAATGTATAGATGCTTCCTTTTCAGTATCACCTAAAGCTATTGAAGACTTAGATACTGACATAGAAAAATTATGATGCAGATGCGGGAGATGAGGGATTGAGACAGGTTCTTAAATATCTTAAAGCTGGGATGCCTAGCCTAAAATTCAAGGTGTTGAAAGTTGTGACTCTAGAACAGGAAAACACAGATATAATCTCAGGGGTTTTTGAGCAGTTAATCCAGGATGTCAATAAAGAGAAGGATGATGAAACTTTGAATGAGATGACTTGGTAAAGAGAAGGGTTTTCAAATTAGTGAGAGTGGTTTGGGAAACCATTTATTTTTCAATTATATAGAATTGAGACAGATTCTAAGAGATTTTAGTTCGAATGGTTTGGTTAACAATTTGTTTTCTAATTATATAAAATTAAAGTTTCAATTTTTTGTAATTGTCCATTACTGATATTTATTTTAACTGTATGTTAATGATATTTATGGAATAATTGTTCCTAATGTAATAGTTGCAGCTGATAACGATTCTCCATCAATCTACATCACTATTAAAAAAGGGAAAAAGACTAGCTGTTTTACCTCCCGAGTAGCCAAGAAAGACTGATACAAAACACCTGTATTTCCAATGCATTCGAAGCTATAATCCACACCTCCTTGTGTCTTCTCTGCTATTACCTGACATAAATATAACTTTCTCCTTATCGTGAACTAGAGATAAATCTGTGAACATTTTATTAAGCAAAAAAGCATTTAACTTACCTCTTGAATGGGCTTTTCATGGTCTTTTGGATTAATGCATTCAGTCACGCCCAAGGCTTTCGCTGCATTGGAAATGAAGTTAATTGGTGAGTTTCTACTTAATTCCTTGGTCTCAGTTATGATGATATTTAGTTTAGTTGGTTCTACATAATTAGGACTCAGAAAATGTATGGTTGTCTGATCTTCATAGGAGAATCCATTTCATCTTTGATGAACTTGCTTGAATTTGTGTCAATACCAATTATCTTGGAGGCACCTCTCATTCTTGCACCCACTGCGACCTACAGAGTGCCCATGAAAACATCATGAGTACACTTTAGAGAATATCATGAAATCTGAAATCATTTGTAGAGAATATCACATAAAACTGAAGTAGTGTCAGGACGATATCACAGACAACAAGGCCAATGGTATCGAGGCCAAAAATGGCCATAGTTGATCCACTTTGGATGTCAACTGTGTTGAAAACAACGCCAACACTTGAACAATCAAAAGAGATATTGCTCATTCTAATTGTAAGTTGAATATTGTAGCTCCAATATTGAGGCTTAGATGCATAAAAAAAGTCGCAGTAAATATACCAGTGGCTATTCCGCAACCAAACAAGCATGCTTTGTCCAGTGGAGCCTCTGGATTGATTTTGGCAACGCAAGCATAGTCAACAACTGTGTATTCGCTAAATGTAGAAGTGGACATGAAATGGTAAATGTGCAATCCCTTGATTGAGAAACACGTCTTTCCATCGTTTCTCATCACTTTTCTTGTGAGATCGATTTTGAATTTTATCACATAGGTTAGTCTTCTTAGATTTACAGAACACACAATCTCCATAGTCTCCTGTGAACAAGGGAATTACATGGTCTCCAACCTTAATATCTGTCACGCCTTCTCCCACGCTCTCTACTATCCTGCAATCATAAATTGTATGCTCTTATTTCGTAATTTGTTCGAAAAACATATAATCAAACTCATATTAACTGTAACTAACAAAGGTTTACCCAACACTCTCGTGTTCAAGCATGTGAGGAAAAGTTTGCATGTTTTCATCCTGCAGACATACATAAGCCGTTTGAAGTAAAACAGTTATGGCCAACAATGAGTACCAATAACAAGCATAACAAGCTCCACAACCTTCATGGAAAATATATAGCATAACAAGCTTGAAACCACATCACTGATTACCCCGCCATTCCAGAATGTAATGTCAGTATGACAGAGGGATGTGTGGGTGATTTTGATATGGACTTCCATAGCCTGTGGTGGATCTACTTGAATTTCTTCAATAACCAGTGGCTGCTTAGCTTCCCATGCTACTGCAGCTGCTTATCAGGTCACAATGCATCTCTTAATGTTGCTAATTCTGAACTGAAACCTCTAGGAATAGAATCTAACTACATAATTTATGCATATGCAAAACTATACCTAGGCAAGTGATAACTTCGCCATGAGTACTTTTCTGAGGCAAGAGACAATCTTCGCCATTACAGCTTGTATCTAGTTTTTGAATCTGCTGGCTTAGATGGCTAACACTTTCTTCAGGCATAAGAGCATTGGAAGTAGACTCCCACAATGCAAATTCATTTCCAGGTCTGGGTGATGCCATGGTGATACCCAATTTTTACCAAAAGAAAAGCCCATGAAAAGCCTCCGAAACCATCACAGAATAGTCTCTATTAGATATTCTAATGAGGAGAAAGAGGTCTGATGTGACTCTTATTCCTTTTTGAGTGAGAAGTTCCATGATATGATGGCCTATGTAAGTACATGCGTAGCCAACCTGTAGCAAGACCACAATAAGAACAAAGAAATACTCACAAGCCCTCAAGCCTGTGTACAAATTTGTCATTTCATCCATGAAGTTCTTGGTGCTAACACCCATTACATTATCGTTGTAATGGGATGCTCTCCCTTGTTGTAATGGGATGCTCTCCCTTAGCTTAAGGATACATACATAATTATGCTTGCAAGCCTTGGATGAGGACACATCCAATCTTCCATGACCAACCTGCACTCCAACTCATGGCCCATCAACTACAGTTTTCTAGGCTGCATGTGTCTGTATTTTGTCAGAGAAAAATACCTATATATACATGAGAGGTGAACATACATGTTGTCCCAAAAAGGATTGGACTTGGATTTTCATCCCAATTTGAATACATACATAAATACACACATATATATACTACCAATCTTAATTAGGCACGCTGATTTCATATTTTCAAGCTAACCCAAATATGGCCTATGGATGTCAATTTCAGATTTCCAAGGTCTATTTTACTAAAGATAATTCATAACAATAATTCCTCATCCAAGCAAGTATAAACATTGAGGAGTTGGCCCATAAGCATATAAATGGTCATATCTAAATTTTGCACTCCAAGACTCCAAAGTAGAACAAAAACCTTCAAGATTCTCGTTAGATAGGGTATGAGGATTCCATAAGGTAGAGATCAAAGATTTCACTATTCTAGCCAATCCACAATACATTTCCATAACTCTTTTGCCCAGATCTATACTTAACTCAAGAATGAAGTTTGAGGAAGATTGATAGAATTCTTGGGTGAGCTTAAGGAGTAATGTAACACTCCTGCAATGCTCAAGAGTCAGGGTTGACCCCTAGACCAAACTTACAGGAACATGAGTGGATTGTTGAACATTTTAGATTTCATTTTCAGATGTTCTACGAAGACTAATTATTTAGCAAGATTCCACATATGAAGCTTGTCATAAAGGTTGGGTCTCTAAACTCGAAGTGGCATCATCAACAACATCTCCCATCAACCAATACACTCAACCATGACACTAAAATCAATACTATAGAGTCATACCCAAGAGGTAGCATTCATTTAGTGAAAAAATATCAAGCAATTACAACTAATGGTCCACCTAGTTTCCAAGTTTCAAGGGGATAGGGGGATGTCAGGATATGTGTGTGTGTTATAAACATGATTCAAATTTAAATTCAATAACGAAATATATTGATTCACACATCATAAATGATTCAATAGTAGATACTAAAGTCTAAATATTAGACTAGTAAATTGAAATTACTCAAACTCAGAAATAGTAAAAGGTGATGAGTCAAAGACTTGGTCTAAGGTCATTAGCGTAAAAAAACAAGACTCAAAAGTTAAAACTGAAAATGATCAATGGACAATGAACCAATCTTATCAGAATTGGACCAGTCATCAAACTAGTTGACCCCAAAACTGATAATCGGAGAAAAACCAAACCAAAAGACTAGTGAACCAAAAATTGCATAAATATTCATTTTTTTTCAAAAAAAATGTAAATATGCATGTACATCAATATGAATCTAAACTGTTATACTGAAATATGCAAAGTTTCCCATATATATAACAAGTAAAGGTGCATATAACCAAAATAACACTAACTGTGATCCATCTTTGAACTAGAAATGCCTCAACAAAGAGGTTGTAGATGGCCTCTCTAGTCCAAAAGAAACCATGCTATAACAAACACCTGCATATCATCATGCTACAATAAATTGAATCTATGAAACAACTCCATAGACCTAGAGCCAAGTCAGCTTGTTAAGCATTGGTCAAAAAAAGCTTTGTAAACGCACTAGAGAAAACCTATGACTATTGTGAAAAATCTAATACCACTGTTAAGACACATTACAAAGCCTGGTGTTAGAATATTCGTCTATTATAGTTGAAAAGTACATATCATACAATTCAGAATCTACCATGCCCTCCTAAATTGAATCCAGCTTTTTCTTATCAATGTGCACTTTGGTAGAAGCTAGATCCTTCTTCTTGTGAAATGTTGATGCACCAACTCCTATAGCTTCTGTTGAAGCGACATTTATGCTTGGATCTTGAATATTATTCTCATATTTGTTTGGAATGGTACAAGTGGAGTAGGAGAGGTCACGAGGTTATTTCTTTGGCGTTCATTTAAAGCAATAGACTCTGAAATTGGCACTTCACTCTTCAATTTGGGCTTCAAAGCATGAATGTTTGTATAGAGCCTGCAAAATAAACCCATATAAACATATTTTGTTTATAACATAAGCAAATTGTATCTCTTGTAACATAATCACATCGTACCCATAAATAAGATAAATTGATAAGTGGTTGAACACATACAAGAAGAATGTGTTATAGTCCAAGGGTTAGATTCCAATCCTTTTGGACAACAGAATACTGTAAAGTACGGGCCTGTTGGGCTTCGCCACCCTATTTTCGATTCCAATTTTGGTTTGCTGAAAATACAAACACAAAGCATTCAGTAACTATTGAACAATCAAACCCCTCCAAAACTGATAAGGAAGCCATAACTGAGCGTGATCCTGACCTTAAACATAAATTCAAGAATTCTAAAATCTTACCAGCCATCTTGGAGATTCTGGAATAATGGAGAGACCAATAAGCAACAGAAAACTGGGAACTAGCTCTACATCACCTCCCATTGACAACCTTCCTCACTCAACAACGCATATTTTTTTCTTCTAGTTATATTCCCGAGAGAGATCATAGGTATATTCTGTATGAAATTTGTGAAAAGTGGCTACCAAGTGGCCTTATTTTCCTTTTTGGAGGTGATATGTCATGCTATAAACACTTTGCTATGTATTTTCCTTTTCCAAACCATGAAATAGAAACATATGCATTCTTTCTTTGGAAAAATAAAATCAATTAAAATTTGCATACCATTCACCCTATTAAATTCTTGTCAATCCAAAAGCTGCAAAAAATCAGATACCTTTCACCTTAAAATAGCCCTTGGATTGATCTGAAATGGGGACCTAAAGGCTTCTTGTCATGCTTACAAGAACCTCTCCCACTCCAAAACTTATATATTTCCAAGATCTATGCTTATGATTGACAATTTTTGGAATAAATAACTTGAAATAGGTGTATGCTTGTGTTTGTATTTTAACTGTTCAAGTGCTTATGTATATTTGCTTATGCTGATATTTAAACACACGTAATAGTAAACAAAGCAGCTAATCAACAAACACATATTACAACAATATAATTAGGAGTTCACCCAAACCTCTTGGGCTACGTCTCCGTGAGCTCTAGTCAATTCGACTAAGCGCTCTGGGATTATGGTAACCTTTTTTTTACAAGTTCCACACTCAACTCCATTGGTTTACAACTGAACCTATGGGTTTAGAATACCATCTTATCCCGCTGGCTGTCCTTGTGCTGCAGATAGATCTAGGTTTCTCTGGACTTGACTCCTTCAGTCAGTGCTCTAAGCTTCTTGAGCTTCTGGCCTCTCTGACTCCCTCAGAATTCTTTATTGTCTCTGGAATCCTTCTTCCGACTTTAGTACAACAGTCACCAACAACAGCTTGATCATTTCGATCTCTTTGCTGTTTTGACTTCATTACAGCTTCATGGCTTGTAGAAGTCTACTTTGAGCTCGTTGGCTCTGAAGCTTTGCTTCCAACCTCTAGTGGCTATGCCTCTATCAAGCACTCTAGCTCTGCGGCTCTCTGAGCTTCTCTTTGAGCATTCATTGAGCCTTTTTCTCTGCGCGAGCCTTCCTCACTCCGCAAACTGCCCTCCTGGCATATACTGAGCTTTCCCTTTGGATTCCTCAATGTTCAAACAGCTCTTGGCTTTTTCGAGCTGCCTCTGCGCATTACTCTACCTCCGAGAGTTCCTTCCCATGGATTCTGCAGCCTCTCTACTTTGCCCACGCATTCACTGAAGCATCTCGGGGCTTTTGGAGCTTCTCTGAGTTCTCTCTCAGCATTTCTCTGCCTGCGCCTCTAGGAATCCTCTTTCTCTGTGCTTTCTGTTTTTACTCTCAGCCTCTGTGCCTTCCTTTGTTAACTGTGTTCTATGTGTATTTGTAACACATCAGTTATAGTCCGCCTCCGTCATCGAAGACCGACTATTTCATTACAAGAAGCAGTTTTCCATTGAAATGAATTGGCGGGCACGGGCAACTCAGTCGTTTGGCCTTTTTGTGCATAAACCTCGAATTCCAACACGTCATGGCAATACACAGAGAAATGCACGAAAAACACATTATTAGCCATTCAACCGGACTTCAAATAATATAGAATCGCATCTATATCCCTCTCGGGTTCGTGTTCTTCATCGTTCATGGCAAATCACATTGCCTATGGCCAAACACCAAATACACAGGAATACATTGAAAATCCGAAAATTCGGACTTCAAATAATATGCAATCGCCCCTATAATCCTTTCGGGTCTGTCCTTTCATCACATATCGCAATCACTTTGTGTATGGCCAAAAACCCAAATACACGGAAATACAAAGAAATCTCGTAAATTCGGATTTCAAATTATATGAAATCGCGCTTATAATCCTATTGGGTTCGTGCCTTGATCGCAAATCGCAATCGCACGTCGCATTGGCCCGAAACCCATTCAACACCCATGGTTTGTTCTGATGCGATGACTATCGCTGATCGCCGATCGTCGATTTGCACCTCCGAAATGCGATTAGCGATCTATTCCTGACCGTTGATCTGCTCCTCGATCCGATGGTCGATATGTAATCGCACGTCGCATATCGCAAATCCTCCAGCCAAGCCTCTTTCCCTTCAAAGATCTGACCCGATATGTCTTACGGATCCGATAAGGGTTCTACGTTGCGGAATATAGTTTTTCGGGTCCGCTTGCATATTGCTCTATTGCAATATTGGCATATCGCACTTGTAACGGCCTCGGGGTCCAACCACTGTTCCATGGTGTTTCGTGATGCGATATCACAGCGATCGCATATCGCAATCGCTCGGGGCTGTGGTCCTGCACACTACGCCCTTTATATGATTGCGATTCTGCTTGCATATTGCTCTATTGCAATATTGGCATATCGCACTTGTAACGGCCTCGGGGTCCAACCACTGTTCCATGGTGTTTCGCGATGTGATATCGCAGCGATCGCATATCGCAATCGCTCGGGGCTGTGGTCCTGCACACTCCGCCCTTTATATGATTGTGATACGGTATATATATATATATATATATATATATATATATATATATAAGACAAGCCCTTTTAATGCACCGCCGATTGGTCCGTTGCCTTTATTAAGGTTTGTGTATAAAGCGTCCATCTCCATGATCCTCCGCTTTTGACCCTTTTCTTTATCTTGCTTGGATTTACAAAGGATTTGTGCCCCTTAGCACCTTTTACCTTTTATATGAAGTCTTTTAGACTTAGAGGTTTATCCAAGATCCATTTTGGATCACACTTCCCACTAAAAAGCTTTTGGACTCCAAAAGACTAATATACTGATCTGAATAGTAAATGAGAGTACATCACCCTCTTCTTTCAGCCTCCATACACTTGCCTTGCATAGTGCCTCTGAACCAAAGCCTTTAAACACTTTGCTTCCTGGATGTGCTTGTCCTCCTGGGAAGAACTGTCTTCCTTCTTGACTTCCTGCAGAACGCCTGCTGAGAAGGTCACAGAAGGTAGTTTGAACTTCTTTGCCTTGATCATTGATCCAAGGTGGCTCAAACAAATGTGAAGTTACATCTGTTTCACAAAATTTTCATTTGTACCTGTTTGACATTCTGTCAACAACAACTGTTAACAACCACAAGATTATAGACAACCACTGGATGGCCTAAACTCCTGCTTCAACAAAAGAAACAGATTTCCCATCTTGTGAACACCTCCATGTCCTTACATCTACATACAAATGATTGACTAGATAACAAGCCAACAAAACATGCCTTTAAACAATTGACCCTTCAAGTCAAGCATGTAGAAAAAGAAACAATTGACCCTAAAGTTCTTTTTCAAAGATGAAACACTTCATCATTATCTCTATCTTGGAGACCAAATCAACTTTTTTCCAAGTCAATATTGCATTACATGCATGTTTACAACAAAGTAATCAACCCTTCAAGTTAATCACACATACATGTTTAAATACAACGAAATCATCAACATCCCTGTGTTCATGCACATCATGCTTATGCATGCATTTCATCCTTCAACTTTCGCTTAAGCGCACTGTACTTTCAAAGCTGAAATGGATATAATGTTGTAGCAATAAAGTGAATCTCCTACTCAACTTTTTCCATTCACTTTCTTGGTAAAAACCTGCAACATTCATCTCATTAACAAAGAAATGCAAATAGATGCATTATATCAATAGACATGCAATCTTAATTGGATAATAATTCTAACCATTTCTTACCAATCCATTTCAAAGGTCCTTCCTTTGTCTACACATCAACAACAACATGTGAATCATCCTGAAACACATCATTTATGGAAACTTCCTTTCCGTTCCTGCCATTCTCTCTTTCCACCTTCTTCAAGTTTCATGGAAGCATTGTTGGATTCAGAGCCCAACACTTTTTAGCAATGTGTCCTTGCTTATGGCAATAAGTGCAACACATGTGCATCCTTTTGACAACATGATTTGCATTGTCCAGTGGACCTTTGGCTTTTTGCTTCCTTTCCTTCAAAAGTTTCCTGTATGTGGCCATTCTCTTCCAACATCTAGAAACATTATGGTTAACCAAACCACAAAAGGAACATGCAATTCTTTTCCCATGCTTATATGGAAATTTACCATGCTGAACATAATAAAAAGGAATATGGTTAAAACTAGATTTATACCTTTCTCTTTCACCTTTATTGCCTTCATGAGGAGGTGATTTGAATGAAGAAGTAGCTCCCTTTGGAACACCATCAACCTCTCCAATGGTTTCAGAGTTTCCACATCTCTTTGGTTCAAGTGTATACTTATGAACACCTGCATCCTGCAAATGATGTTTCAAGCTATTGCATTCTCCATGAATACAATCTTTACACTCTTGAGGTAGAAGACCTGCAATGAAACTCCTTCTTGGAATTGTTTCAATGGTCTTCATGGCAGCTTTGGAACTTTCTCCATAAGCTTGTCCATAGCCAAGACCCAAATACTTAGGCCTTTCCTCAACCATTATTGCCTCAACAATACCTTGTGCATATTTGCTCAAACCTTTTCCTTCATAGCCCATCTTGGACATTAACTTGGACCCTATGCTTCTGGCATGTTTTCCAAAAGAACCAACATAATCATTCTTAGGGGAATTTGAAGACACATAGGAATTGTTTACCTCTTTTTCAAGCTGATACTTGACTAAGGCTTCTTTGGCAACAAGGAGCTATGTCTCCAATTCATGCATCCTTTTCAGGTTCATATTTGCAATATGAAGTTGCCTCTCCATTTCCTGCGATTTGTCAGAAAGCAATTGCTTCTCTTCTTTCATGGAATTCAACTGCTCTCTAACTATGATGCTCTTCCTTCCATCCTCATACATTTCTCTCACCATATCCATCGTGATGAACAAGTCTTGCTTCATGTCTTCATCAAAGACTCTTGGGAAGAAAAAAGAATTTGAGGACTCACTTGTAGAAGTAGTCATCATCAAAATGAACAAAATAACTTCAAACAAGATTAACAAAGAGATTATTCAAGCAAATTTTTGCAAAAAACCTCTTATGCTTCAAGGATTGCTTTGAGGTCCTTTGGGATAAGAAGAATGCCTTCAGCCCTTCTTCCTTCTTGTCCTCTCCTAGACTTAGCTAATAACAGCTTTCCCTGAACCTTTGCAAACTCAAACAAAAATCAGTTTACAAACAATCAAACAGCTAAATTTTTTCTACTGTTTGAACACCTTTCAAGTCAAACAAGCATATAGATTGCTCTGTCAATCAAGCATCCTGATTTGATATCACCTGCATCATGATACCATCTGCTCTGGTATAACTTACTCTGATATAACCAACTTTGATATCACCTTTTTTGAAGGTGGGGTTAATCAACTTGATGCTTCGATATAACCGCTCTGATACCACCTGATCTGAAATGGGGACCTGAAGGCTTCTTGTCATGCTTACAAGAACCTCTCCCACTCCAAAGCTTATATATTTCCAAGATCTATGCTTATGATTGACAATTTGCGGAATAAATAACTTGAAATAGGTGTATGCTTGTGTTTGTATTTAAACTATTCAAGTGCTTATGTATATTTGCTTATGCTGATATTTAAACACACATAACAGTAAATAAAGCAACAAATCAACAAACACATATTACAACAATATAATTAGGAGTTCACCCAAACCTCTTGGGCTACGTCTCCGTGAGCTCTAGTCAACTTGACTAGGCTCTCTGGGATTATGGTAATCTTTCTTTTACAAGTTCCACACTCAACTCCATTGGTTTACAACTGAACCTATGGGTTTAGAATACCATCTTATCCCGCTGGCTGTCCTTTAGCTGCAGACAGATCTAGGCTTCTCTGGACTTGACTCCTTCAGTCAGTGCTCTGAGCTTCTTGAGCTTCTGGCCTCTCTGACTCCCTCAGAATTCTGTATTGTCTCTGGAATCCTTCTTCTATCTTTAGTACAATAGTCACCAGCAACAGCTTGATCATTTTGATCTCTTTGTTGTTCTGACTTCATTATAGCTTCATGGCTTGTAGAAGTCTACTTTGAGCTCTTTGGCTCTGATGCTTTGCCTCCAACCTCTAGTGGCTATGTCTTTGTCAAACGCTCTGGCTCTGTGGCTCTCTGAGCTTCCCTTCGAGCATTCACTGAGCCTTTTTCTCTACGCAAGCCTTCCTCACTCTGCAGACTGCCCTCTTGGCATATACTGAGCTTTCCCTTTGGATTCCTCAGTGTTCAAACAACTCTGGGCTTCTTCGAGCCGCCTCTGCGCATTACTCTACCTTCGAGAGTTTGTTGGGCCTTCCCATGGATTCCACATCCTCTCTACTTTGCCCACACATTCACTGAAGCATCTCAGGGCTTCCGGAGCTTCTCTGAGCTCTCTCTGAGCATTCCTCTGCCTGCACCTCTAGGAATCCTCTTTCTCTGTGCTTTCTGTTTTTACTCTCGGCCTCTGTGCTTTCCTCTGTTAACTGTGTTCTTTGTGTATTTGTAACACATCTGTTACAATTCGCCTCCATCATCGAAGACTGATTGTTTCATTACAAGAAACAGTTTTCCATTGAAATGAACCGGCGGGCACGGGCAACCCGGTCGTTTGGCCTTCCTATGCAGAAATCCAGAATTCCAACACGTCATGGCAATACATAGAGAAACACATGAAAAACACATTATTAGTTGTTCAGCCGGACTTCAAATAATATAGAATCACATCTATATCCCTCTCGGGTTCGTGTTCTTCATCGCTCATCGCAAATCACATTGCCTATGGCCAAACACCAAATACATAGGAATACATTGAAAATCAGAAAATCCGGACTTCGAATAATATGCAATCGACCCTATAAGCCTTTCGGGTCTGTTCTTTCGTTGCATATCACAATCACTTTGCGTATGGCCAAAAACCCAAATACACGGAAATACAAAGAAATCCCGTAAATCCAGATTTCAAACTATATGAAATCGCGCTTATTAAGGTTTGTGTCTAAAGCGTCCATCTCCATGATCCTCCGCTTTTGACCCTTTTCTTTATTCGACTCAGATTTACAAAGGATTTGTGCCCCTTAGCACCTTTTACCTCTTATATGAAGTCTTTTAGACTTAGAGGTTTATCCAAGATCCATTTTGGATCATGGATCATATGCACACATTGCAAGGCCCATCAAACACATGTATATCAATGTAGGCAAAAATAAGAAAGAAAAGTGTCATCACCCAAACAATCTACCAGAAACACATATTTCAATAAAGTTGCAAATAATTTAAAAACAAACTACCATCACATGTCCAAAAGCCTTCACAGATAGTAATTAATGTTAATATCGTTTAGTGAAAGAACTGAAAGGAAATGCCCAAAATATGATTGAGGACTCAATTGATAATAATAACCAAATGCAATTTAACTGTTGTAGACCCCATGCGGATGGCCAAAACATAAATACTTCCAAAAAGACTTTGATGGCACATTTGAACTACAGACTCTGATTTATATGTCCAATTTAAAAAATAGGAAAGCCAACTACCACATAAAAATTCAAAATAAAATGCACTTCATGTGCTAGACGTTGCTATGGTGTAAATTCGTTGCCTTGAGTGAGCAAAAACCATCATGATTGAAGCTCGTGCCATCGGATCCTTGATATCCTTTCTAGCAAGTGAACCATTAATCTAAAAATTCAAAGAAAATGTTAACATTAGTGAGAAGAACCACATACTTATCCACAAAACATATGCATGAAAAAGGAACCACCTCTTCTTGTTTTTCATGATTAAATGGACCAACTTCAGAGGGACCAAATTAACATTTGAATGAAACACAACTACAAAAGGATGAATGATTAGTGAAAGAAACTTACACCAAAAAGCAGATAGCAAAAAAAGGTTGAGTTATCTCGAACCACGTCTCGAACATTCACCATTTGAACTATTCACTAGACCTAAAACCAAAAAGTACAAAATTAACATCAGATTCATACGAACAAATCAACAAAAATACAACCAATAATTATTTATAAATGATCCAACATATGGAAATACATAAGGAAAGAGAAAGTAGAATGTTTTGAAAATCTACCTTGTTCAAATTTTTCACAAAATCTGAAAAAACTTTGTAATCACATTCTTCTAATTTGTATGTATCATTCCTAACATTGTATGATAAGTTTGCAATTGCTATAACAGATTCAAGCTGTACAAATGCATGATCTGTCAAATCATACTTATACATGCGTTGCCCCTTTATTCTACTATACCAACATAATTGAAGCTTGATGCCTTCTAATCTATCCAAAAGGTCAATGTCATTATGGTAATCAAACACCCTATTACCATCTTTCTTCCTTATTCTTTGAACCCTTCCAATGTACCACGTTCCACAAGAAACACCTTGTTTTGTACTTCGAGGAACACCTTTTCTTGCAGTATGTTCAGTGGGGGGAATCGAGTTGCTTTCAAACAACACCCCACAATCTGATCCAATTCTAAAGCCAATTGAAACACCCTTTTGTGGAGCCTTCCCATCTCGCCTAAAGTAGACCCCATTTCTCACTTTTGTCAACCTATCTTTCGATAATGTCGGATTTCCATTCAACTAACTAACCAAACATGCTTTAAACATATCCTTACCATCAAGATCCACGACTGGCTTTATCGTTTTTCTTCCATTTTCATCAATGGAATCTAAAATTTCATCCAACTCGTGTTGCCACTCACTTTCCATTATTTGCAATTCACTTTCATTTTGTACCAATGATGATGAAGATTGGAATATAGAGTTGGAACAACTCGGTGGAGAAGCGTCAACTACTTCATCCACAATTTGGAATGTTGGATAATTTTGTTCCTCTATCCATGGTTTAACCCACCAAGAAGATTGAGTGTAATTTTCTGGTTGCATTCCAAGAGTTGATAAAATGTCTTGTGCATCCTTCAATCCAATCTTAAGGGCTTCTACAATTTTAGCGTCTGTGGATATTGAATCATATTGTGACAATATATCAATGTTTTGTATTGTTTCTTGGTGCAATCTATTCCAAATGCTTTCTTGCTTCTTATGAGATTTATTAAAATGAAGCCCTTGGGGATTTGATTCTTCTTCAGCAACTCTATTAAGGGTTCCAACAACATGAAGCAAGTCAGTGAAATCATAGGCCCTCTCCACTCCAACCATCCCACCAACTTTACTAAAGAAGTTCTCACATACATCTGACCCAGTCAAGTGAAAAACACATGGAAAGTTAGAGTAATGATCTCGAAACAATCTCATCAACAAAACTGCAAAATGGCAAGAAAATTTCACATCTTGATATGCTTCTCTGCCGATGAAATTTATGTTGACATTAGTATGAGATTGTTTTTGTACCCAACATAGCCATAATGTGAAGAAATGATGAACTCGTGAAGCATTTCGCACCCTTTCCCAAAGGCTCAAACTATGAGACATAAAGATGTCAATGTAGTCAGCAACAATCATTAGATAAGTCTCTGTAGCTAGTGTCCTCTCTAACTTTCCACTTGGTGTACTTCTCAACTCTTTCAAACACCTTTGAACATGCCTTGAAGCAATGCATTGTGCGGATCCCCAATTTTGTCGATCCATCCTCTTTATATCTTCACCCTTAAGCTTGTGATCATCCACTTTAAAAGTGTGATAAACCATTCTGACATGACCAAAACTTATGTAATCATTTCCTAAAACCAATTCTCGTCGACCGCTAAACAAAGGATTCACTAGCTTTTTGCCGTTGTGGATGTAATCTTGGTCATGCAATCCTGTTACATTGCAACCATTGTACAACCCGGTTAGCCTCCACCCTTCCCAAGGAATTTGATATCGAAGACTTGATGTTGAAGAATAATCCTTCAACATAAGTTGTCTTCTTCTGCTATCCCCATCCGAGGAATGACCAACAATAGGTCCCAAATTATTTTCCATGTGTTTCTTCCACATAGATTCTACCTTTTCCCATTGTTGATAAACAAAATTTGCATTGAACCTATTGCATGTTGGATGAACAACCACAACCAAACGAGGAAGCCTTTCATGTAAAGGGTTTGCAATAATAACACGTGTGTAATGGCCAATAACATTGTTCTTAAAAGAATCTATTATAATCTCATAGCCTACAACTCCGTCACCAACTCTCACCAAGAAATGTGATTGGCATTGATGTTCTTCTTTCGTACCACAAAACCCCACCAGTGTATCACTTTTTGCTACCCACCTAACATATTTTTTCACAATTGTTTCATCTTCAGCGAGCAACACAGGAATTGGGCCATCTATACCATGCTTGGCTTTATAAGAAGCATAAACTTTTCCGACTGCCTCAAAAATATGCTCGTGCTCCCCTGGGATATATGCTAATGACTTTCTAACTTGCCTTAAAGTCATAGATATTGAAGGACCATCTAGATTCAAGCTAATAAAGCTATGTAATCTAGGGCCTCCCCATAACTTGATCATCTCATAAAGGGATTTTGTGGATGTACTATACCTTCTCCCTGCTTTTGCATGCATCAAGTTATGAAAAATATCCTTGACAAATTCCCAAATTGCATCTTTACCTTGTAATTTTCCTTGCTTATGTGCCTCACACACATCCTTGCAAAACCTAAAGACATCCTTCCTTTCTGTTGATTCAAACAACTTTTCCTTTAGGGATCTCATTCTGATAGAGAGTGTAGCAACCTTTGTCCTCTCCCACCAAAGAGATTGCATTGTTGATCTATGGTTAGCATTTGGAACCCTTGTAGCATTCTTCAATTCATTGTGAGTCAAATAGTCGAGTCTTCTACCTTTTCCTGTATCTCATTCACTTCTTTTATTGGTGCACATTGATTCACGATATAATCGCATCCTGAAGTCATCACATTCTGGAACCAACTTACAAAATTTGCATGTTAATGAATCAAATGGGATCCTTGTTTCAAAAGCCAATTAATATGCCTATATGTACCATCAATACGACATTCAATACCCTCATAACATAACATGATCTTGGTATGCTTCTCTATGGCCCATAATTTTCCACCCCTTTGATCATCCATTAGGACCTTTGTTTCCAATCTCTCCCCATTTCTATCAATATAAGGATACCAATACCCCCAACATTGTAGTAACAAGGGAGATAATTGAGTTGTAATAAGATGACAACAAACAAATAAATTTGAAGTAAGATAAATAAAATAATATACAAATTCATATTCAAGTTTAGTCTAAGTTGTTAATTAACATACCTGAAGTAGAAGGATCTACACTTGTAGAACCCCTATGTAATATTGATGGTGATAATGGGACCAAGAACCTAGTCAAACTTTGTTGGGACTTATCATTGGTAGGCTTTTTGGGTCTCCCAACTGTGCCACTCCTCAACCCAATCTCCTCATGTGAACCCTCATTTGTAGTAGTAGTAGTGTGCTTCTTTGATTTCATGTGTTCATTTAGAGAATTGACAATATTACCACTTGTCAACACTAAACAAAACCATTTATTGCATCGTGTACATTCCACTCTCACTTTTTTCATGTCCTTATAGTCTACAAGTGTTGCTTCCACCACCTTGAACAAATTAGGCTCTTGTGTCTTGTTGAAATCATCTAGAAGTTTGATTGCTTGATCAATATGAAATTGATCTCCAACCATCACTGTCTATTGTACTTCGTTACATGAAGGAATTTCACTACCACTTGGCATTGATAGGCGTTGTTGATGGGCCCCTGTTTTCATATGATGGTTTTTGAAGTTGCGTGTTGTTCGTGCTGCCAAGGATACATCACCTGTTCCATAATCAATGCCACAAATTTCACAATGGATCTTTATTTTAGATTCTCCCTTTTCTGAATATACTTTGAGAGTAATTTTCTCATTGACAAACTCTTCCATTAAACTTTTAACTTTTTTTTCCCAAGATGCCAATACACTAGGATCAACAAATATGGCTTGTTCCACTGACAAAGACATATTTTCAACTCTTGGTTGTTTATGCATAGGTCCCTCCACATTCACTTCAATGTTTTCAAAGATTGGTATTGTTTTCACTACATTTGAACACTGTTCTTCCACATCAAATGTGCCTAGTTTCCTCTTGATGCCTACAAGTGTTGTACAAACTTTCCATTTTTTCTCTTGCTTTGGATTTAAACCTGTTCCATCCTGGATAAGATCAAAAGGGTATCCGACAATTTCATCATCAACAATTTCATCACGAATTTCAGCGAATGTACAACCTTCTCGACACTTAACCACGCCAATGATAGAATTTTCTTCACCGGTAGCAATTATAAAACAACTCCATCTGTTTTTGCACAAAAATAAATGAAAAAGTAAGTAAAATTCCACAAGCATATTGGTTATTATAAAAAAAAAGAGCAAGGAAGCAAAGTATGAAATTTCAATTCAAAGCTCCAAAAAACATGAAAAAATATTACTATTTGGATGAAACACTTTGATTCAAAATGTACTATCGGTGGATTCCTCAGATGGAACTGAAACTAGGAATAAAACATATTACTAAAACAAATTTGAAAGTTGATTTATTGTTGCACCAGAACTCGGAAAAACATTGTACAACTATTTTTAATTCATAATCTTAACATGATTTGTAACCAGAATTTCAAATGCTTTTCTAAAAATGCCCATTATTAAGTTAGATAGGCCAAACATTTGTGCATCTTGAAATTGTTTCAACCATGTAAATACCTGTTAAAATTGACAACTAGGGCCAAATTCCACTTTGGACAGCTCCTATGGGGAAAATTATTGTAGCATTATTGCAGCTCCTATGGAAACCAAGTCTTAGCCAGCCATGATGTTCAGAGAACTATTTCGAGGAAGTTTAACTCCTATGGTGTACTGAACATTTTCGACATATTTTAGAATTTGTATCAAGAAAAAAGAATTTTTGAAAAGTTGATGATATACTTTGGATTTATAAAATATTTCAAAATCCAAATTTGAAAAAGAGAATTTTTGAAAATTTGATGGTGTAATTGAAAGTTCTCAAATATTTCAGAATCTGCACTTGCTAAGATAAATGCCTTCTCCAAAATTTAAAACTATATTTGGAGCGGTTGACATTTCTTTGAAACAAGAACAAGCCTGTGGTTGATGCCAGGTAACTAAAGGGAGCAGGAATTTGCTTTGCATCTTCTTGATAAAATTTCATGAAGGGAAGGGATAGAGGGGTGCTCTGCCATTTTCCTGAGTGGGTGGAGTATGCCCAACAATCCCGATTGTTGTCCACATCACCTGCGATCAACCATGGAATTTTGTTCCATTCCTCGTGGAGGGTGCCCAGTTTCCAGATATATTCTGCTGGTACACATGTCAACATCTCTTCAATCAAATAGTCTGGAAACTCAAAAACCTGTGAGAGAGCCTCCACCATTTTCAAAGTTCAAAAGTGAAGGTGTATGAGATAAATGTGCCTGAAATTTTATATTAAAGACATTCAGTTGCTGCTTTGTTCTTGGACTCTACAAAATGTTTAATTTTTATAGAGTCCTTGAGATTATGTTGGATAATAAAAGTGTCGGGCAGGCATAAATGGAAGGATAAATCTTAACCAAATACAAAGATTCAAATATAATATAATATTATGTGACTTTTAGTTTTTGAGTTTTATTTTTTTAAGAGGCCTTTGGGATTTGCAAAGACTATTCAAGTTCATTTATCACTTTTCATATTCCTTGCAGATGAATAATGTAAATTTTCCATAATGTTTAAATATCAGGTTTCAAACCTTTTTCTTTTAAGGTGTGTGAGAGTGAAAAAATAGAGCTGAAACATGTAAGTAGATAGTATCCAATAGTTAAATATACTCTAGGAATAAGTATGAGTATATGACATATCAGAGTATTTAAAGCCGATATCACAATAATATTTTAAACATAATTCAAGTCTAAATCTTGAACTAGATATAATAATTGTGCTATGAATTTCACCCTACAGCTAGAAACAGAGCATGAGGAATTAGAGGTTAACTCTGACCTATTGAAGGAATCAGAGTGGCACAGCGAAAGCGAGAATTATGACATATCAGAGTATTTAAAGCTGATATCACAATAATATTTTAAACATATTACAAGTCTAAATCTTGAACTAAATATAATAATTGTGCTATGAATTTCACCCTACAACTAGAAATAGAGCATGAGGAATTAGAGGTTAACTCTGACCTATTGAAGGAATCAGAGTGGCACAGCGAAAGCGAGGATTAAAGACCTATAATTGATCAGACTGCCTATAAATCTAAAGTATTAGAGAAATATTTAAAGAGCCATGAGAGAGGATTTATTAAAATTCTAGCAAATTATTTCTAGCAGTCATTATAGGTACCAAAATTCTAGCAAGGATAGAGACTTATCTTAGAAGTAAAGGCTTGGAGAGCGCTGTCAAGGGTTGAAAAGAGCCCTCGTTTGACATCATATACTTAGGGTTTGAAATCAATGAATAATGAATGGGTGCTAAACCAATCACCATACATACGTTAAAAGTGTTCAACGAGGCAAAATTGTTTACATTGATACAATTATCTAAAAATAAAATAGATCGCCCCAAAATTGCATTGTTGAAACACTTTCATTAGATCTTTTTATCACATAAACCCTCATTGTTTGTCATAAAGTCCTAAAGATCAAGAAAATCTTTCATGTAACTAAGAGGGAGACCACTATCACCTAACCCTCTCTCCTTTACACTTTAAGCTGCCTCTCCCCTGCTCAAGGGAGGCTTCCTTGGGATAAAATTGTTGAGATTTTAGGCAATGAGAGGAAAAGTGATATGAAGAGTAAATTCCAACCAAAGAGTTTTCAAAGAATTAAGAAAATAAAATAGGTGGAAGAATCAAAAGCTAATGTCTTTCTATTGGGCAGTGAAGTTTGCTACAATACCTTCCCTAGACAGTGCTAATGACAATGGCTCATGCAAAGAGATCCCATAGAGCTCCCAACACAGTCACCAATAGGAGATTGATTAGATGCAATAGCTTCCCTTGAGATAGAGGAGGATGAAGGTGAATCATAAAGAGAGCCCGGTATATTCCTCTGCGGAAAAATAGACCTAATTAGGGGCAAAATCCTAGACCCAGATGATGGTAGAGCAGGATAATGCAATTGCTGCTGAAAATGATGATTGTGACTAGAACTGAAGCTTGAACAAACTTCTACGAGAAAATCAAAAGAAACCCATTGTGATGTTCCTCCAGCCCAGGGTTCATAATGTTGGTGTTCAACAAAATGGCTACTACTCTCTCTCTCTCTCTAGGTGAGCATATTTCTCTTGGATGTTGAGTGTTGTTGTTTCAACTATTGGGACAATGTTATCTCCTTGGACCTATGCTGTGTAAATTCTCTGGCAACTGTGATTTTCTCTTGCTTATCTTTACATTCTCCCTTTGCTGGTGTCTGTGAGCAAAACCCAAGTTGGTGTGCCACTACCATCCCACAAAAACCAATAAAATTAGCATATATAAATCATACATACTAAACTATTTAGTAGCAAGGCAGAGAAACAAATGGAATACATAGAACCATACATGTTAAAGCAAAGATGTCAATTGTCGCGCAGGTCCCACACTCTTTTCAACTTTATATTGACGATTTAGAAGATCTCATTTCAAAGTGATACAAGTGGTTTCCTTCTCTATGGGATTTCCAACTGGGATGTAAGATCACCTCACTTCTCTAGGTGCAATTATGGTTGAAGTTTCCATCCACAATTTATTAAAGGAATATCTTATACATTGCTCAAGGTAGTTGTAGGTTACACTATAAATATTTCACCTTTGTAATGAAATTTTCATGGAAGTATGAGAGATTATAGAATAGGAGTTTCATGTGATGAGTTTATACACATCTTAAGTTTTTGGGCATATTTTATTTCCATGTATCATAGAATAATAGGTTGTCACACAAAAAACTTGTCCTCCTAGCTATAGCAAGGAGCTTCCACAGTTTGAGGGGAACTCTTTTTCTACTGCCCCACATGTCCTAGAATTTATGAAGCATATATGAGAATTGATGGAAAGACATGAAGATTCCATGATAAGGTTATTTATGCTTTCTTTAGGACAAGGGCATGGTGGCTAGCTGAAGCATTCTTGTAGCCCAAACAACATACATTCTCTCAAATCTCTAGTTGAAATCTTCCTCAAGCATTGCCACCCAAGGTTCAGAAATTTGATGGTACATATCAAGAGTTGTTGACAACCCTACAAGAGGAAGGCCTCCTTGGTCTTTTTGAAGGAAATGATAACATTGTTGGGGATGAAAGTGGAGCATCTATGGAAGAGGGATTATGCTCAAAATTTGAATATGAAAACACTAGATATTTGTAACACGAACAACCTTGCGGCAGCAATGGAAGGAAGGAGGGCCATTTTAGCATCTAAAGTGATTGCTTAACACATAAATGAGTACCAACATGAAAAATGTGATGGCATTATTACACCACCTTCAAATGATACATATGTCACTCTTTCTAGTGAGGATTGGCATCAGGTTGGTGATGTTTTTTTTGGCTGCCCCATAGGAAACAATGTTGCAGATACAAAAGAAGAAAGTAGTAGCAGTTTTGAGATGAATTTGGTGTGGGATTTATGCTCACAAATAAAAACAAGAACACTCCCTTCTCTTATGGATTATGTACATGATAATCATAATAATGAAAACATAAGCCTGGACACTCATAATGATCCTCTCATCAGTATGGATCAATCATCAGACCATATATTTTGGGTTGGGTAGAGGCAAGTCCTATACACTACTTGCATGGACCATCGATGTCTAGTGATCATGAAGAAGAGGGGAAGTTTGATTCTGAGCCACTTCTAAGCCCTTCACAAGCATCCGTCATGAGGGTTTTGAGACTGTGTCATGTTATAAAAGTGTTGGAATAACCTCCCTAGACTTGTCACAAGAATTGAGGATAGAATATCCCTCCGAGGATGAGAGACTTTGCTCCAAATATGACAACAATAAGGATTTTGCACCAAACATTGGCATTTCTGATAATGAGTATCAACATTACACAAGTTATGAAATCCTCAATGATGAATTTGTTGCTCTAGAGGAACACAAGTATTTCTGTTTTGTACACCAATTTCCCCAAGTCTTGAACAATGAAAAGCAAAAATCAATAGTCCTCTTATCTCTACAATCAAGACTGCAAACCTTCTTTATTAGAGCAAAGGCGTAAGGACCATATTTGTGAAGAGTCAAAGGAATTATCTAGCAGCATAATAGAAGCCACACCTCTTCACATTGGAGCAAAAAACAAAAAGGTGCCCCCTAGGTCTGAATCTTCCAAATCACCGAATTTATGAACATCTACACAGACTTTGGTATGTACATTACTGATCAGTGAAATTATTAAGAATGGATTGTTCTAGTTTTGCAAGGCACTTAAGGCCCTCCTATTGGCAACTATATCAATCTTATAAAGGTGTAAAACCCTTTGTCTATAGTTCGAAATTTGTGTATGGTTCTGTGCATAAGCCCTAGAAGGATAATCTCCAAAAAATCTAGTCCTATGTAGTATGCATTAGTTGAAGCCTTGAAGGTCTATGTTGGGCATCAATCCTATTTTGAGACCACTGTCAAAGGTTACCAAATTTTTGAAGTTCAAGCTACATGAAGAAAGTTCTGAGAATGTTTTGCAAAGTCAGAATCCAAATTGAAGAAGCTAAAATTCTGAAGAAACAAGTTATCAATTTTTCTTAAAAGAAGTCGAAATTGTCAGCATGTTTGTGAAGGAGCCAAGAGAATTATTTAAGGATGTACCTGTATATTATAGAGATTCGCTGACTCCTCTGAATCAACTGCTAATACCGGCTGTTGCACTCCACAAGCCAACTCCTCTGAATCAACTGCTAATACCGCCTGTTGCAATCCACAAGCCAACTCCTCTGAATCAACTGCTAATACTGCTTGTTTCACTCCACAAGCCGACTCCTCACCTCTTCTTTTGTTTGTGTTGGGTGTTCGTAGAACCCGTCAATTTTTAAATCCTTGATCCCGAAGGTTACCGTAACTGGATAGAACACATTAATTTTAGGTTATGGACCTCCGAATGAGAACGAGAGAGTAGCTAGGTGGGTGAAAATAAGGTAACTTGGTTGTATAAGCAAGAAAACATGCTCAAAGATTCGAATGAAAGCAGTAGGTCTCACTCAAGTTGGAAAGGCAGAAAGGCGGTCAGACAAAACTAAACTTGATGAATCTCACTACCCACCCAGTATGGCAACACATCTCCTTATGTATATCTTTTTGTAACTGAGTATCCATTTCATTGATCATCCCCACCTCATCTTGATTTTTTGGATCGATCGACAGTGACAAAAGCCTGCCTTGCCTTCCTTTCTTAGTAGTATCCTTCCATCCAAGTGCTCTTGCCTGCTTACCGGGTATCTGTTGGTAGGTCTCGCTCATGTGCTCATTGCAGTTGGAGAAGCCCGCTACTATGACGCAGTTGATGTGTTCGTTATAGAGAAGTAGGGTAGTTGGACACGGGTTCGAACAAGCAAGAGGCAGGGCGAGGATTTGAGGAGTGGTCCTGTCTGGTTCAAACTCAGAAACGCAACTCCTCTTAGGGTTCAAAAGCAGAAAGGCTTAGGATTGCAGAGTGGTTGCAGAGAGGCTCGACTCCACCTTGACTCCAAAATGAATCATTTCCAACTCTTTCCCTCCGCCCGAGTGCATGTAGCCCAATATTTTTCCTAGGGTTGCAAAGTGGTTGCAGAGTGGTTCGACTCCACCTCGACTCCAAAATGAATCATTTCCAACTCTTTCCCTTCGCCCCTGCATGTAGCCGAGTGTGAGCCAAGTGCGTGTAGCCCGATATTTCTCCTAGGGTTGTAGAGTGGTTGTAGAGTGGTTCGACTCCACCTCTCCAAAATGAATCATTTCCAACTCTTTCCCTCCGCCCTTGCGATGTAGCCTGATATTTTTCCCTCTGCCTGTGCGTGTAGCCCGATATTTTTCCCTCTGCTTGGCCAAAAGATTGTATAAAAAATACCTTAGGATATATATATTGTTGTATGGGATATTAAAACCCTTTAGGCCCTCATTATAACCCCAATATATTATTTTTTGAATTTTCCATTTTTAATGCCCCAATATGAACGCACGTGATATAATATTACTTTGTCAGTGATGCCCCCGTGGCACCCAATCACTGCGCTGCTCTTATCACTGTGCTGCTCCCGTCACAGAGCAGTACCTCATCATCATGTTGTACCCGTCATCAACAAGCTGTTGCAATACCATGTTGTACCATTGTGCTGCTCCATACTTGTGCTGCACCATACTGCACCATGCTGCACCCATCTTTGTTGTCACCTATATGCTGCACCACTATCATTGTGTTGCACCTCACTGTGCTGCATCATCATGCTGCTCCTCACTGTGCCCATCATGTTGCATCTCATTGCAGCATTCATCATCATTGTGCTGCACTTTGTTACACTTGTGCTGCACACATCATGCTATGCTACACTATGCCCATCATCATGCAACAACATTCAACATCATGCTGCACCTTATTACAATGTTGTCACATCTTATCATATCATGTTGCTGCACTGCATTAGATCATTGTTAGGGGATTCTCTACATTGTTGGACAACCTTCACAATGTGGTCATGGACTGGTTACAACATCAATGACAATACTACCAGCCCTCACACACCAACTACAACATCCCTCCCAAGGCTACAATCACCCTTCTCCAGCACTCCTAAACCCCACGTTGGCTTGTTATACCGCAACAGTCACAATTAGGGCTTATGCCCTCCTTGTTGGCCTTAACATAGACCTGTAGGTGTATAAGGGACTGTGGCTTGCTACAACAAGCTTATCCCTTGCTGCGGTAGCCCTTTCCAAGGGTTCTAACCCCATGAAACTACTCCTCATGCCTTTGGCCCTCAAAAATAGCCCGTGGCATCCAAGACAGCCTCTTGGCCTCCATCAAAGTGACCCAAAAACAAACCATTGCTCCAACAGTTAACCTGACCTCCAACGAGGAACTCAAGCCTCCCAATGCGGGAAAACCGATGCAACTTTAAAGGGGCTTTTATTATTATGCAGTTTTCAGAATACAACCAGGGTGCCAGAAATGGATCACCCTACTGAGAATGCCCTCGGCAGTAGTACCTCTCCTCGGAGACAGATATTCCGGCTGAATAATCACCGGATGAACGATCCCACAACAACAATTGTAGCTCCCACTGCTCTGCATCACTCTGATAGGGATTGCGTCACCCTACCCGGCTCACCAGCACCCAGTTTGTCCCACGAAATCCTTCCAGCGTTGCCTCTTGGCCCTGCATCAGCTCTGCTAGCCTCTGCCTCAGCTTCTGGAGCTTCTGCGTCAGCCCCTAGACCCTCTACGTCTCACATGCTGGCCTCTCCTGGCTCTGTGCAGCTCCTGGCTGCCTCTACGTCAACCTCTTCGGGCTCTGCATTGTGTCTCTGGTACTAACTCTGCCTCTCTGCTATGTATTCACTGCCTCCGCTGTTGATAGCTGATTCTATCTCTCTTAGCAAACCTTGCTCTAGAGAATAGAATGACTGATCACTCTGGTGTGTTTTCCCACTGACCCTCAAGCCTCCTCTTATACTTTTCTTGTTGGTCCATCAACGACTGAGATTAAATCTCTAATCAACAACCAATATTAGATTGGGCTTGATCCATGTCTTTTGGAACCTTCTAATCCAGTTTTATATTAATACCCATTAATATTTTATTTGTCCTAAGTTTAGACTTAGGAACTCCATTAAAAATATTAATTATTTTAATATCTCCCAAACCGGTTAGAATCTGCCCAAACCATTTCTGGGTCTTCGAGATCTCATGTGCTTTAGTCTCTCCACCAATTTTTATGGCTAGAGCACATCCGATGCTACCGCAAATCAACAATTCATTACTGGTTGAGCTGTTTTATTGCAGCTCTATTTTATATTAATTTTTTTGTTTTTTGTTTTTCAGAATTGAAAATGAAGAGACAAGCTTGTGAACAATTTTACAAGACCAAGAGACAATGCCTCATTTCATATGCTTGTAAAGAATACAAACAACCAATAAGGTTTGCTTATAAAATATACATTGTTGAATGGAAAGAGAACTTTTTGAAGTGAAGCAGTTTGCATGAGAAAGTTGATGAGCAGCATCATAAGAGGCACAAAGTTGAAAAGGAGAAGCAGTGAAGATTTGCAGTAGACTTGATAGCAGAATTGTATATCAGGTAACCAATGCTTTTGACTTGATATTGTGATTGAGAGATTGCTGTCCCTTTCTATGTTGTAGCTTGATAAAGAACATGTTGTAGTCTGTTGAGGTAGGAACCTCTTGTTGGTTGTAGCCTGCGGAAAGTTTTTGGGAGTTGGAGCTTCCTTGAGATAGGAGCCTCTTGCAGGTTGGAGTCTACAAATATCTGATGTAATAAAGAGTAGTAGCTTGCCTTCACATCACTTTCAGCCTAAAATTCATGGTTTTCTCCCTTCAGGGTTTCCACTTATATCTGGTGTCTTCATGTGTTGGTTATTGAATGTTGTGTGAATGTTCTTGAATTCTTGATAAGTATATCTGCAAATTTCTCTCTCTGACACTTGCAAAAGGAGTCCAACAATAATAGAACATATATATAAATCATTAGCTGCATAAAAAGAAAATTAAGTTGAGCAAAAAGTAAATTTTTAAATATCAAAATAGTCAATTCAAGCAAGTTATCAATGTTTGCCTCTTCATTTGCTATCTGACATAGTGTTGAAAGAACCAATGGATCTATGCTTTCCATGCCCATTTGTTCACTTTCTTTGATTTATTTGTCAAGCAAAAGTAGATCATGGTGCCCATGGTTCAGAAGATCATTTCTATGGTTGAAACCTATTAAATCCTCTTGCTGTTTAGTGTTTGGCTTCTTTCTCACACCCAAACCACAGCTAAGAATATTTTTATTTCCTTTAAAGAAATTAGAATGGAAACACCATTCACCATCATGCCCCTGCAATAAATCTAACCAGAATTGTAGTAATCAAAACTGGAAAACTGGTACCGCAAAAATTTTGATTTTGTACTTACGTGAACTGCTATCTGATCCGGTGAAGTTGATGATGCTGCTGCTGTTTTGCTCCAATTACCTGGGAGACCACTTCCACCCAGCCAGACTGAGCAGAGACTGGCTGCTCAATCTAGTAAGCTTCTCACAGAAGCTCATTGTCCCCCGTGCCCAGAACCTCAGACGGATTATAGCTCTTCCATTGGTAGACCTCTCTCACTGCTGAATTCCTCCTCCTGGTTTCTAATTCCGTTGTTCCAACCTCCCCTCTTGGTTCAGACCTCTGGTTTTTAACCACGGGCTTGGCGGCGGCCGCCCTCCTACCACAGACACCGCCTTCCCTCCTCCCGACACGCCTTCCATGCATTCTGCGGCCCTTAGATATTTCTCCTCTGCTGTCATATGTACTTTGTTATATATATCCCGTTGGTTTATGCGTCCCCTTTTATATAAGGGTGTTTCTTTTTGATTTTATTTTTATTATAAAGTTTAATTTTATGAAGTTTAATTTATATATTTTATAAGGTTTAAAATTTATATTTATAAAGTTTAATCATATTTATTTTAAAGTTTAACTCATATTTGTTTTAAAGTTTAACTCATATTTGTTTTAAAGTTTATCATATCTGTTTTAATATAAAGTTTAAAACTTTATATTAGTGGATTAGTTTAGATGGGTCGTTACAAGAATTTCATCGAAAAATGTTGTTCTAGTGTGATAGCGTAGCTCATTTTACTTTAGGACAAAGGAGGGTACCAATTTGAATGCTGGCTTGAAGCTCCAAAGTGGCATAGGAAGGTGCTCTTCCACACTATACCTCTAACATTGAGACCTTAGTGAGAGAGGGGAACAACCTGGGGGATAACAACTCCCTTGAAGTGGCGTTGTTATTTGTTCTCCTTTTTATCAATCTCAAGGTGTGGCATTACTCTTTTTTCTAGTCTTAGGCTATTTGGTTTGTTTGGATTATAACATTTTTGTATTACAATAGATGATCCTTGGCTTAGGCTCTTCCAAATGAATCATTGTAGCATTATTTTTTTTAATTTTTTGCCCTGAAATACTGGATTGAAGTGGTTGGAGCGACGAAATTCAAAGTATTTTTAGTTAAAATTTTCAAATGTTGATCTGCTATAATTTCAATGGTACAAAATATAGAAGTTGGGTTTTTCTTTTTAGCCCCCAAACCTTACTTAAATCATACATTCTACTAAAAATATCATATATGGATATTGAGAGGTTGGACTGAAGTAATATTGATGTAATTGTAAATAGGATGAATTGGGGTATTACAGGGCCAAGTTTCACATCTTGAAGTGCTATAGGTCTGCAGTGACAGTCCATACAAGTTCAGTCTCTTGAAATAGAACAACAATAACAGTTTCTAGTAATTCCACCATAGCTTTCACTTGGAAGGTTCAGATTGCTCGTGATCAGTGGGATCCTGAAGTGGACATATCCAAGTACATCTTGTAAAAATTTCATTAACATAAGATCAAAATTGGCAAAGTTGTAAAAGGGGCAAGGTCACCCAGCAGATTAGACCCCAAAATAAGTGCTTTGCAAGCTATCAACTTAAAATTATCATAACTTTTGATTGCAAAATCTGTCTGTGGTGATTAAAAAGGGGTTAGAAAGAGGAATCAAAGGAAAATGTATAGGTATCAATTTTGGTACCATTCAAGGATAATATCTTGAGAAACAACACTATCTTTGTAGGACAACAATAGTGGAAGAATATGGCACGAGTAATTATGGAATTTCTCATCAATTGGAAGAGCTTGTCGATAAAAGGTGCATCTTGGAAGGATGAATTCTTCATACAAAATCACACACAAGGAATCAAGCATTGATGGAAATGCCTATTTGAAGATGTGGGGCATGTTAAGCTCTTAGGTCTTGGGCCATTACATTGTTGTTTTTATAATATTATTGTCATTAGTGGTAAACATAAAAGAGGCATCCTGGAAGGATGAGTTCTTCATACAAAATCACACACAAGGAATCAAGCATTGATGGAAATGCCTATTTGAAGGTGTGGGGCATGTTAAGCTTTTAGGTCTTGGGCTATTACATTGTTGCTTTTATAATATTGTTGTCATTAGTGGTAGGCTCATTATTTGTAATTGTACCATTTGTCTCCTATATATAAACACCAAGGAGATCTAGTTTTAAGGGTCATCAAGAATTATTTGCAATATTAGGTGTAAAGGAGGTTGTTCCCTTGAAGTGGCATTGCTATTCATTCACTTTTTATCACATGGTGTGGCATTACTTATTCTTTCTGTTTATTATGCTATCTGGGTTATATTTATTATGATATTTATGTAGATCTAACCTTTAGTTATACACTGGTTTGATCTAATCTAGTCTCTACAGTCTTGATATTTCATACAGTGTTTTGTTTAAGAAAATTTGTTGTTTTGATAGGCATTTTGTAATGTTCACTTTTTCTCTGTTGGAATTAGTTCTTTGAGTGTAGATCTGATTATCATGATTTAAAAAATTCAACAGACTTGCGCATCATTTTCTCCATACTTGGAGGAAATTGTCCCCAATTTCCATTGCAGAAGAGGAAATTGCTACTCCAATGACTGGATTGGTCATAGTTGCATTTTACTTGAGCTTGAAGAGTTGTTCGTGGTTAACCCTTTATAAATAAGGTAAGGCCTATTCCTTATTTGGTCATGTTTGAAAGGCCTTGAGCCCAGGTAGGTAAGGTCTTGGTTTTCTTTGAGTTAGTGGGGTTGGTGATCAATGCCAGAGTGGTGTGGAAGGTCTTGTACCATTCCTACCTGGTTGGGAATGGGAGATCCAGTCAACTTGTGAAGGAAGTTTTTTTTTATTTCCTTGGCTACGTACCTAGCAGTTTGTCTTATAGGACTCTATCAAAAGGTTTCAAAATTTTGTAATTTTTCCTTAGGGCTATTTGGGTGCTTAGAACTTTACCTCCCTCACTTTTTGACATCGACATCAAAATGGAGGTTTTTCTGTTTGCTCAGGTCAATGTAGCTTTTTCCATGCTAAAGTTTGAATACGAAAGCTCTTGAACTCACTTCCTAATTGAGCTTCCCTGATCTTAAACATAGTCTGAAAATAGTTGCCATAATTGGGGGTGGAATCTATGTCTCAATGCAACAAGCAAAGCTCGCTCCTTCATAGAAAATCACAATTGACTATCTGTTTAACACTATGCATCCTTGATAGCACTGCTCGTGTTGCCAACATCAAATGTAACAATCTAGCTCATACATGCTTGTCTGAAGCTTGGAGGGACCATATTTCGCATAAGGAAACCCATAAATTAGAGTATTATTCTTTTTTTTGTAACTTTTAATCAATAACTCAACTGTGCTATATAACTAACAAATACATGAAATTTATTTGCATTGCTTTGCTACCTCTGTTGTTACTAAATTTCCTTTGTATTTTCTTTTGTATTCCAAGCCTTCCATTTCCTTTTTTATATTCTAATAGATAGAGATGTAAATAAAAAAGAAAGAAAGAAATTACATTAATTCCTGCAAATGATCAAATTAGGTCAATAGACCTCAAAAGTACATCTACTGAGAAGGAAAGACAAAAGAAAGAATCTAAGAATAGTGGCATTCAATTCACCTATCTGCTTTTATACGTATTACATGTGATAATCAAGGTCTTATTTTTTCTGTACAGGTATGGGGGCTTGTATAATGAGGGAAATGTAGCCATAAGTGGTATCCACACACATTCTGGTCCTGGGGGCTACCTTCAGTATGTGGTGTACATTGTTACCTCACTTGGTTTTGTTCCACAATCATTTGATGTTATTGTTGATGGTATTGAGAAGAGCATCATACAGGCTCATCAAAATTTGCGGCCTGGGTATATTTATATTAATAAAGGTAGGGAAAGGAACTTGAAAAGTTGAAAGTATCTATGTTTTTCATATAATATACTGAGGTTAATTCGATAATGCTGTATGGAACTCTAAATGCTTTTCAATAAGTCAAGTCTAATGCTATATGGAACTCTAAATGCTTTTCAATAAGTCAAGTCTAATGCTATACGGAACTCTAAATGCTTTTCAACAAGTCAAGTCTATCTTCCATTGTCTTTAGTTTTATAGTTCACATAATATTGATTGGACATCCATTCTGTTGGGAAGAAAGAAAGAGCTTTAGGGTAAACACAGAAGGCCGATTGTTTAAAGGTACTTACATTGCAAATTTTTGGTACATGTAGTGAAGTGTAAATGAAGGGTAGACTTTTGCTTCATGCAAAATGTTGAGTCCCTTACACCAATTATTATTCCTCTGAATTTATGCTCATTGTTTGAGTGTGACATATCGCCCCAACTGAGCTTAGACCTATTTTATTCCAATCTATCCCCATCTTTACAAATTGGTGTAATACTGGATACCCCAACCTAGTGGCATCACAAAAAGTCTTTTAAGAAGTTCTATTCCTCTTTTCCTTGTGCAATCAATAACTTCTGAAAACAAGGTGGCATCGGGAAAGATAAAATTAAGTCCAAGAGAAAATGGTATTAACTTTCAAGTATCCCTCTGCCATTTAATGATCCATGACATAAATTACCTCAGGAATCTTCTTTATTTGCAGTTTCTCCCTGTCTTCCATTGTTGTAAGAGGGTTCTTGTAGTCAGATGGCTTGTATCATACAGGTTCGTTATTTAGTACATAGATCATCTATTAAAATTTGGGAACAAACCCCATGTAAGGAGATTCTGAATGTAATGAAAGACATTATAGCAATTTCAACACATTTTATATTGAAGCATCATCATTCATATCATTGAGCAAGCTACTTGTCGGAAATTTACAAGATTTATAACCTGACTCTAAAGGTAATGTGAAAAAGTGTGCTTGACACTTGCAAGGCAATCACCAAAAGTGGATTTTCTTTTGTATGGTCCTAAAACCTTCAACTTGGGCTGCATGAGTGTTGGCAGTAGTGGACCCTCTGTCAGCAGTTGTTTTGAGTTCAACTCTTTCATATTTTCATATTAACTGTGCAGTGACTACAACATTGCCTGATTTATGTAAAATGCATCCTTACTCTTTCCCTTTACTTGGATTATCTCCCTTAAAGATTAAGAAATTGAACTTTGTAGCTTGAAAACAACCAAAATAAGAAGACATTTAGAGAAAAGAAAATGAGCCAAAGAAAAGCTCTAGAAAAATCTAAGCCCCATCCTCTAGACTTTAAACAAAACTTAAAAGAAGTATGAACTTTGAAGGCTGTAGTCAAAGAAATAAGAAGAGACCTACAGAATATTGAAACTCTAATATAATTTCAAAAGTTGAAGCTTAAGACTCCTAGTTTATCTTCTCCTTTATCAAAATGTGCTATGTTGTATTTATCATAATATCCTTTATGATTCTCTTCTATATTCTGATGAGTGCACATTCCTAGGCTTAAAATGTTTTCTTTCTTATTTTTATCTTTTATTGTTATGAGTTGTCTGCTTTTTTGGTTTTGTCTTCTATTTTCATTCCATATTTTCATGTTTTAGTGGGTTAGTGAGTTAGAGCTACTTAGTTTGGGTTAAGTTACATGAGGTCATGTATGTTAAAAAAAATAAATTGAGGTGCTTTTCCTTTTGGACTTCGTCTTTTGCCTGGGAAGTTTTGAAGGTTCATTGAGGGTGCATGGGTTCTTGGGTAGGATTCTTTATGAACTCATCACTGTTCAAGTGGATTCAAAGTGACAGCTCCAGATTTCTCAAATTGTGAATCCAAAGGAATCCCAGATTTTCTCCTTTCCATAAGTTATTATTGTCATCTGAAGTTTAAGAACCCTGAATGTTGGATGAATGGACCTGGCAACATTTTTTAGGATGCCATTTTTTTTTAGAAAATTGAGTTTGATTGTTTTTTTTTTGAAAATCGGGTATGTATGTACTGCTGTAAATGACCAAAATTGGCAGAAAATAATTCAGAACTTGCACATATGGTTGGGTACTTGAGTATATGATCTGTTTGTATTGATAATTGGGTAGTTGTACTGGCTCATGGATGGCTAGGATTGGAGCATTTTTCTTTGGCTATCTCCCATACTTCAGTCTATATAAAGTCTAAACTACTGTAAATTACCAAAACTGGCCAAGAATAATTTAGTTGTAACTTTCAGGAAATGATTCAGGGGATTAATAGTATCGTTTGATTTTGGCCATTATTAGATTCTTTCATGTTGCTTAGAATGCTTTCAATTTTCTCAAAGACAGTTACAAAAAATAAATCTTCGTTTCTCTTGTTTTTTCTTTTTGATAGCTTTTGCAAGAAAAAACTAAACTAGGCAACTGTGATAAAAGCAGCATTTTAATATGTAGAGACCCTGATTTTCTTTTTCACAGAATCCATGACCATAGGTTCTTTCTTAAAGGGAACATTAAGAGGTTTTGAGATTCTGACCATTTGTTTAAAAGCACAATCCGGTGATAACTTCACTGGCATTTGTTTATAGAAAGTGCCACATCCAAATGGTTTTATATGGCAATTATTCTTTGCTGTCCTACCTTACAAAGGGTTCTGAGTATATTTCCTTCGCATTCTTCCTCCAGGGTCTCGTTGAGAAGGTAACAGTGGACATAGTGTACTTTTGACATTCTTGTTGTTTGGAATACTCTTCACATATCATTTTATTATTCCTTGTTAGATCCATACCTTTCCAGCATCTCACCTTGGTGTGCTTCTGTTGTATGGCACCTTTTTCATGTTGTTAACAGTTATTTTCCAATGCTATTATTCGATCTAAAATCAAATAATCCCTCTCAGGTGAGCTTCTAGATGCTGGTGTTAGTCGCAGTCCTAGTGCTTACTTGAATAATCCACCAGATGAACGAGCGCGCTACAAGTACAATGTGGATAAAGATATGACATTGTTGAAATTTGTAGACGCTAAGTGGGGCCCTGTAGGGAGTTTTAACTGGTTTGCAACACATGGAACGTCAATGAGCCGTACAAATTCATTGATTAGTGGTGACAATAAAGGAGCTGCAGCACGTTTTATGGAAGACTGGTATATTCAAAGAAGTGACAGTTCACAAACTTCCATTAATGATTATTTCGTTAAAGAAGCTATTTATAATGTCAGCTCACTGGGCCAGTCCTACAGAAGAATCTCAATCATAGATCGAAGTTTGGGTATGTAAGCTGTAATTGTCTATGTTTCTGGCCTAGATCCCTTGCTTTCTTTTTGTCATGTTGACGAAGATAATTTCTAAACACAAGTGATTAAAAGTCTACTGAGGCATAATTCCGTCTAAAGTTCTGAGAGTTACTAAATCTGATTCTTGCAGATGATAGCCTTCATGAAATTGCAGCATCGCTTAAGAGCACAGGTGGGAGACTGAGCGAAAGGTCAATTAGTGTTTCAAGTAGGGTCCGGGGATCAACTGGGAATGGAGACAAACCAGAATTTGTGGCTGCATTTTGTCAATCAAATTGTGGTGATGTCAGTCCCAATGTGTTAGGTGCATTTTGCATAGACACGGGCTTGCCTTGTGACTTCAACCACAGTACTTGTAATGGAAAAAATGAACTCTGCTATGGACGTGGCCCAGGGTAAAAATCTACTTATTCAAGGCCTCAATTTAATGATCTCTGTTTATTTCAGGTTTTTTATTATTTGATCAATAGCTTTGCTTCTCATGTCTCCCACTTTGTATGCAAGATACCCTGATGAATTTTCAAGTACGCGTATTATTGCTGAGAGACAATTCAATAAAGCCACTGAGCTGTTCAACAGTGCAACAGAGCAGTTATCAGGAGCAATAGACTACCGCCATGTGTATCTTAACTTTTCCAAAATTGAGGTCAAGCTTCCTCCTGTTGCACCTGGTAATCCAGAACCTGTAGTTAAAACTTGTCCTGCTGCAATGGGTTTCGCTTTCGCTGCAGGAACCACTGATGGCCCAGGAGCATTTGACTTCCAGCAGGGGGATGATCATGTAGGGATGACCTTTGGAAAGCTTGATATTAGTTTGATTTATTTGTGCTCATTAGGTTTGGTAGATTACAGAACTAATGCATCCTAAAGTCATTTGTATTTCTTGCAAATATGTACTCGAGGATGGATCTTGATTATGTGTTCATTTGCTTATCTATATAGGGAAATCCATTCTGGAAGTTAGTGAGAAATCTACTGAAAACACCAACCGAGGAACAAGTTAATTGTCAGAAGCCAAAGCCAATTTTACTTGATACAGGAGAAATGTCTCTACCATATCCATGGGCGGTAAGCAAGAATTCCCCGACAACATTGATATTTTTCCCTTGCAATTGAAAGACGAGCTTTGGCGCTTTGCTCCATTATATGTGTACATTTTGGGTGTTAAAGATGCCTACTTGTTATAGAGATAAAGCTACAATTATCTAAAGCAGACTGAAAATAAATAAAAAAACTGTGAGGATGTTGCGTTGCCTCTTAATTTTTAAATACTGTACTAAAAGGTTTTGGTTTTTAATAGGTGGATCATTATTCTAGATTTGTCTTGGCTTAGGCCATTTTTTATTTTCCCTTGGTCAAATGGGATGCCTATTTGTACCTTTTCATGATCTGCATATGGAGAGGTACTCAATATTCTGTTGCATTTTCATTGAACCCTGAGATCTTCCAGTCATCAAGTTATATCAGTATTGTTCACTGGCAGATGCTTTACATGCTTGAGGAATTATGCTCTGATTGTCCTCTGTGTTTTTGTTCTAATTATTCCGTGTTTGTGATTTAGTAAAAAGTCATTAGTCAACCCATGGCTGCTGTATGCCGTGCAATTCCTCCACAGAATCCAGCAGCTGTGGGTTTACTAAAAGGCTTTTATTCCATCACAATACAGCATAATTAGAAGACAATCATATAAATATATTTAGAGTTAAAAAATTTTGGGCACTGGGGACCACTTGGGGAAAGAATTTGGCCTCCCTTTGAGCCCACATGCAAAAGAGATGTTGCTGGTACAGTGTACCTGGCCAACCCACACTCTATATTCACTTAAGAGCGCCACATAGTTACCCTATTCCAGAACTTAAACATGTCAACTTATGAGATGTGAACCTGGGTGGGGAGGATCACAATGATTATGCCCAACAACCCAGACTACACTCAATTGATTTTATATACACACATAGAACCTTGGTGGGAAGGATCACAACAATTCTTCCCAATTACCCAGGTTATACTATATATATACTCCACCCAATAACCTAGGCTAAACTCAAATATATATATATATATATATATATATATATATATATATATATATATATATGGTTTGTCTTGACAATATAGAGTTGAGATGATTCTAGTGCGCAAAATTTAAAGTTTTCTTTCTGAGCTCATCAAGCATGGTGCAGTTTCTTACCCAGAAGTTGAATCATATTGGCAAATATGATTCTCCATATGTCAGCCTGTGGATGAACCTCACAGAATATTTTCAATGGCTATTTGTCATGAATTATAACCCATGGAAAACGGAGTATTTAAATAGAAAGCAAACACTTAGTGTTAGGTCATTTGTGATTAACTTATTTGACCTCTCCAGAGATTTCGTATGGAGCTTTTCTGGAGTGTAGAGTCTCTCCGAAGCAAGGATATGTTTCAAATTTCAATCTCCTCAATGTTAAAATTTTTCTTTGTTTTAAAAACTCACAATTCAAATAAATCATATATTCCTGGCAGTGACTAATTGATAGAGCAAGCCTTGTGCATCAATGCAGAAAAAATGCACTAGATGGCTGAAATGTAAATATAGCACAGAAAAATGTGTCGACACTGTTCTTGATACGAGCCTTGTGCTTTGCAAATAGATTTTATCATCCACGTTTGTGTCATAGATTAATATTACTTTTCTTTTCCATGAAAAATATTTTATATTCCATATGAGGAATATACATGCTTTGGTCCTTGAAGGACTGCTCAAAACCAACACAGCAAGGCTCAAAGCCATTACAACAAAGCTCATCATATCACTTGCGAGAATTGTACCTGGGTAGGGAGGATAACAATCATTTCTCCCAACCACCTGAGATAAACCCAATTGGCATTGTTGACCCTGCCGCTTACACCTACCTACTGAGAAAAGCCTTCAACCCCACAAGGTGTGGTTGGTGGCAGGGAACTCAGAGAAGGGGCTGTCAAACTAATCCCGAATCTCTCCGTTTGAGCTATTTCCTAGGTTAGCTAAGGGGGGTGGTCCCTAATGAAAATTTAAGTTAAAAAAGGTGTGAGTTTCTAGGAGAATTGTTAGAGTTAATGAGATTATCTCTTTAAGAGTTATAAGCAGAAAAATAACATGAGCAATAACCATCATAAGATAAGCATTGAATACATAAACAACTAGTGCCTTCCAAGTATGTGCTCTTTAAGAAATGAAATTGTATTTTGCTTAAAATGAAGTGAAATGCTTTCAAATGGAAAGCCAAAATAACCCTGAAATGTGAAACTCTAAATTGTTAGCACAAGATATTATAAATGTTTTGAAGATGAATAAGTCTACAAATCAAAGCATGGAAACTATTTTGCTCAAAATGATAAAAAAATAACTCAAATGTTAGACCAAGATGACAACATGCAATTAAGTTTGCAAACCAAAATAATAGTACTTGAAAGTGAAATCAACCATTTATGACAATAAGCAATTAAACCAAAAGATGAGTCAATTTCCAAGTACAAGAAAATTAAACTTGTTGCAAAATTAAAAGAAATTACAATGCTTGCATCCAAAGTGCTTCTTGAAATAAGTTTTGCATGTGAGACTTTAAATCAAAGAAAATGTGATGGAATGTTTTTCTTGGTTCATTTTAGTTGATTAGTGCTAGGGCAAAATTACAATTGAACTCTAGTTCTCAGACCTCATCTTCGCCCAAATATTTGGATCTCACAATGAGGAGTCAATAGAGGTAGAGGGTCCCTAAAAATCTTATTCAACCAACTTAAGTTGGAGGTAAGTTTTAGTGATGCTTGGGGCATGTAAATAAATTAACCAAACAATGAGAATTAACTTCTACTTGAAATGTACTTGCTTGACATGAAATAAAATGTTACTTTATGGAGAAAATTTGTCCAAATACTTGATGCATGTAAAATGTGTTTAATGGTGAAGCATAAGTAAACTTGGAACTATGTTCAAGCCAAATAAGATCAAGTAAAAAGTGTTTGCATGCAAAAAATCTGAACTTGTTATGGATTTAAAACATGTAGTAAATTAAATTAAAGTGCATGCAAAATGAGTGTGATGCATGTTGTGTTAATTTCTCAATTAGATGATATGCATGCAAAATGAAATAAACCAACAAAGTCAAACTGCCAAGCCTCTCCAAAAGGTGGAGAGATAGAGATACCAATGGGTAAAACCCACGCTCCCAAAATTAGAAATTTTATTAGTTGCTACAAGAAGGAAAAGACAATGAAGTCTTCTCTTAAATCCAAGGAAAGTCTTAAGAAATTGGAATCAAACCATAGACTTTTCCTCGCTGAAGATTTCTGCAATTTGAGGCCCACAAAAGCTCAACAAAATGCAGATTTTCCGAAGAAGAAGAAGAGAAGATAAGCCTCCTCTATGGCGACGACCAAGAGAGAGCAAGAGATGTCCAAAATGAACTTGGCCCCGTCAAGAAGAACACGACATTATCCAAGATGAATTCGGTGAAATAATCACTAAATTTGAGCCCCAAGGTCCTGCATGCGAACTTGTAAGTAATTTTTTGATAATGAATCTCGCAAGTAGCTGCAAGAGAACAGGTTAGAAACAATCTACAACCACAAATGTTAGCTTAAGATAATTACAAAGTATGTTAAAAAAATAATCTACAAAAGGCTAGGCCAAAGAGTATGAGCAAGATCTCTTCTTTGACTAGCCATGACTTAGCTCTTTGAAATAGCCAGATATTGATAAATGAAGTACAATACGTAAAAATAAATTTCTCTAAGTTTGATAGTTTGATGCAAGAAATAAAAGCTTTAAGAAACTTGAAAGAATCCTTGCAAGACACAAATAAAATATAGATGGGACTTTAGAATTCAAAACATGCGGGTTCTCTTTGAATATTTTTCAAGAATGGGTTGATTCCTCAAAGAATTTCTCGTCACACTTGAAAAACTTGACCAAATAATGATTCATCTACAAAACTTCACCACAAATCATTAAATCGACATTAAATTAAATAAGTGCAGTGGAAAGAATTCCTAGAGATACATCTATTATCCACTAGATTTCTTTTCTTAAAGCAAATAATTAATTCTTATGTTAATATGAGATAGCTGCATACTAACATAATTTGAAACAAGCATGAAAGAAATAATGACATGAAGAAATGAATAGAAGCATAACAAGTCAAGAA
This sequence comes from Pinus tabuliformis, assembly GCA_031772625.1. Classification (NCBI taxonomy): domain Eukaryota; kingdom Viridiplantae; phylum Streptophyta; class Pinopsida; order Pinales; family Pinaceae; genus Pinus; species Pinus tabuliformis. The sequence continues at coordinate 549,880,738 of CM062806.1, read as the reverse complement.
TTTACCACACATGCAAGGAGAAAAACACCATCACGCTTTACCCCAAAGATTGTTGTATTATATTGCAAGTAGTGAATACAATCCCACAGAGTCTCCTCAAGCACAATAGCTCGTATTACATGATACAATATGAGAGCATATAGCCTCATTATATAGAGAAGTGGAGCAAATCCCAAGGAAGAATGCATGTGAGAACTGAACTTGGAGCAAATCCCAAGGAAAGATAAGTCAAGTTCAATGTGGAGAAGATAGAGACATCAGAGCAAAATCGAATTCCATATGTGCACATCAAGGGAAATCGAATTCCATATATGGCATAGTAAACTCATCCATGAGTGAATCCAAGTACTGTGATAACTCCAGTCAACAAATGCAAACTCAAACTAAGTGATGCCACATATGTAGATGATCCCTAGATAGCTCTGCGTGATTTCTCGATGTGCAACTCGTAGTCCTCAAGGGTGAGTAGAAGAACCTTAGATCACTGTGATATGAGGCCCCACCTAATCTTCAGTCCAAATATACCATAGAATATTCCTTCAGTGCATGACTTCCTCTAAGAAATTCGATTGGAAATTTATCTGTATTTTATTTAATTCTGGCCTAATTAAATGCCACAATTTCCACTAAACTTAGGAAATGTGGGTATTGAGGGTCCAAAACACATTATTAACTCCTCAAAGCAGTGTTGAAAATATCGGTATCAACAAAATATCGGCGAGGGTCCAGAAAACATCTTCTCAACAATATCAACGAAAATATCAGCAAATATCGGCAAGCATAAAAAATGCATAATATATTCAATTTTTTCAGATGTTTAAACATATAAAGCAATAACAACATGAAATAAATACATTGGCACCAAAATAGAAGAAAGCACTGATATATATGATTTAAAATAGATATAATACATCAAAGGCAATACCAAATCCTGCTGATCCTTGATAATTGTCTAATTAAGGACTCAAATGTGGAGAACCAATACAAAATAACATCACATATATAAAAGTATCTCATCATCATGAGTGATATGTAGCAAAACAAATAAAACTAGCAGCTATCTATCTGAAATCACTACCCTCTTCCCCTTTTACGGGAAAACATGATGGGCTGTTTGCCAGGCCTGCCCCTAGTAGTAGAAGGCCCTGGCCCTGCCTCTGCACCTAATGCCAAATAATGAGTGCTAGGTATGGAGCTGTGCTCTTCTATATCTATAGTAGATGGTGTTGATGCCGATGCTCCCACAATGTCCTCCTCCTCCTCCTGCTGCCCCTGTTCTAATGGATCATCTAGCTCTAACCATGAAGGTGACTCCAAGATGGGCTCCTCAGACTCCACCCTCCACTGAGACAATATATCAATATTGTCTAAGGAAATGGCATCTAGATCCGTTGGTGCTTCTATTTGCCTCACTCGAAGTCGGATATTGTAATGCACATTACACTAAATCATTGAAGCGTGCGAACTCCAACCTATAAGAGTGTCAAAAAAACTATTGAGTCTTGACTCTTGACTCTTGATACTTGAAGGTCATAAATTAAAAATTAAAAATTACAATAAGTGTAATTGCTCAATTGAAGGCTGGAGCTCAAAGTTATACTTGTTGCATTTTTTTGCGTGTATTTTCTCAAATACACTCCAATTGCGCTCACACCTTGAAGAGCTACATGTTTGACTTAAGATTCTTATGGACAATTTCTGCAAATTTGGTACCTTTGCACCATAGCTTTGCCACCAAATATCTATAACAAAATAAAGAAATAAAAAATTCAAAAATTTAAAACATAATTAAACTTTCAAATAAAGGTCGCATAATTGAATTTAAAAAAAATAGAATTATAAGTAAGGAAATTCTAATTTCTAATGAGTGAAGACTTGTCATTTACGTGGCATGAAGAGGGTCCTTTCACTAATAGCATCATCAAAACCAAATAGGCCAACACAATCTCGATAAAACTGTATCTCGCGATTGATTTTGCTACGAAGCTTAGTATCAGGTACCATCCTATGAATACAGGAATGGAGCCCTTCCATCACCTCGCCATCAAAATCAAAGCCGCATTTGTATGAAAATGCGGGGTTGAGGAAGAGTGCTACTGCATGAATGGGTCGTTGAAGCATCCCTATCCACCGACTATCAATCACATCCCATAACGTCATATGCCTATCAAGGCCAACAGAACTCTTGTCTGCATAATAAAAACGAATGGCCTCCTTGGCCCTATCCATGGCCTCATACAAATAAACCATTGTAGGCTTCTCCCCATCTACCAATCTGAGAACCTTTACTATAGGTTCACTAACTGAGCATGCTTCTTCTACTCCACGCCAAAACGTGTCAGAGTACACCATTTTTGCAATGGCTCTCCCGTCTTGTCTCTTGCTGTATCTACAATTATGCCAGTCATCAAACACAAACATTTGCTTCAACTCGAACTAACATCGAAGCAAAGACTGAAGAGTAACAAAGTTTGTGGCAAAACATGTGATCGTAGGACGCCACAACTCCTTGTTTCTAGTGAACCTCCTCATGAGGCTAAGAACAAAAGCATGGTTATAAATAAACTTGGGGATGCTCGTAGCCATATCAACCACCTCCTTGATGAAGGAGAGTTTCCCCATATTCTCAAGCAGCAAATTGAGACAATATGCTGCACACAGAGTCCAGAACAATGTGCGATGCCTCTCCATAAGCATCTTGCCGGTAGACACATAATTAGCTACATTGTCCGTTATGACTTGCACCAAATTCTGCACACCAATCTTCCGAATGAACCCATCTAAAAATTCACATATCACTGCTGCATCTTTGATATGTTCTGATGCATCCATTGATTTAATAAACATGGTACCTTTAGGACAATGTACCAAGAAATTTAGAAGGGTCCTACCCTTCCTATCTGTCCAACCATCAGACATCACTATGCATCCAGAAACTTCCCATGTTTTTTTCAACCTCGCCAATCTAGAGTTGATGTCCTGTTTTTTGCTTGAAGAATTGACCCCCGCAACTCCTCATATGTAGCACTTTTGTACCCTGGGCCCACAACAACAATAGCATCACACATTGGCTGCCAAAATGGATTGGTTTTGGTGATGTTGAGAGGTAAGTCGCTCTAGAAAAGATACCTCCCCATGACTATCTGCTTCTTGCTTCTTCTTTTTTTTAACAATTGATTTTATGCCAGGTTGTGCTCCATGTCCTGTTCGTGGATCAAAAAATGATGACCTCGCACTAGCAGTAGCAGGTGATGCTGTGGAGCCCCTCCCACTACCCTTAACATCAAAATCAGAGGAAGATATCTCGAAAGATTTACCACACGTTCAAACTTGTTTCTTTCTGTCTCTTCCTTCTTTCTGTCCTTTTCATCAATTTCCTCAAGAGCTTTTTGTATAAGTTCCAGACTAGAAATTGTACAAATTCCAACATCATGTCTAGTGAGTCTAGCCAAATGGTATTTCAACTGCGTAACCCCTACTGTCATCTTGGTCCCACACAATTTGCATGATAGATATGCCCGATTTGTCCCACCATCAGGCTCCCCATACTCCCAAAATGGGTCCAAGGCTTTTGGCATATTTGAATTTTGTAGTGAGCTAATTCAAACCTAGGGCACCAAAAAAAGAAATTGGAATTAATAAGTAATTACTAATAACCACCTCATTTTACAAAATAATTTTTTTGCTACATTAGTTTCTATGTGAATTCAATGAAAAATCATAAATGACAATAAGAGGGTGCATTTGAAAGTTAAAAAAAATTAATGGAGTTTGTTGTCCAAATATGGAGAAAACCCTTGCGTTTGCTCATGGGCATGAAAATCATAGCAAATGGAAAAAAAAAACAAGCAAAATGTTTGTAGGCAAATAGGCAAGCAAGAATAACCCTAAAACTATCAAAAAAATTATTAACATAGGGGTTTATTTGAACATATCTGTTAATGGAAGAAATGAAGATTGTCTCACTGTTCTTCAATTTTTGATCAACAAAATATTCGTTGTTGGTGACGATAATGGCTATTCAACCCTCGAATCCTCCTTGGCAGCAAGTACAATGCTCTCCCCTTCCTTCTCCAGCTATTAGAAATCAAAATGAATGAAAAAAACAAAATCCACCTTTTCTAGCCGCGACGGTGAAATTTTTTCTGAGCCTAGCGATATTTTGCATCGTAGGGCGATATTTTGCCGAGGTATCGCCGATATTTCGGAAATATCGCGATATTTTTGGGGAGACAAAATATCGCGATATTTCCTCGGCGATATCTCGTTTCCTTGAAAATATCGCGATATTTGCGAATATCGGGCGATATTGTCATCACTGTCTCAAAGTGTGTCATAGTAGAAAGTTGAGGGTGAGGTGTAATTTTGATTACTCATACCCCATACAACTTCTCTAGACTACACTTATTACAATTTAAATACAATTTTATTTGCCATTTTTGACCTGCGAGAAATCTAAAAAATTAAAAAATGACTATTTAGACCTAACTAAATTCCACGAATTTTTTTGTGTGATCTAGTATGATAATATACATCGACTCTAGATATTAAGATGTGTTAGGAGTTCAACCTTCAAACCGTCACCCCAACTTTGGGGTAAAAAGTGAGTGAAAAAACCCAAAAATTATCCGCCTCTGAAAAATAAGGGATAATTAACTAGATAAAAAAAACACTCCAAGGTGTATTCGTTTGCTGATAAAGTCCCAACATCTTAGGCCTGTTACAGACTCAAAAACTCATCATTATTAGTATCACTTATTACAATTTCCCACAGGACGTGGAATTTGGGTACAAGAAAGATGATGAGAAGATAGAAGTAGAGTTAAAAAACTCTGTTGGTTGATGATATATGGTGGTATAACAGTCCTCTGGATCATCCTTGGGCGTGGAGTTTTCATATAATTATCAGGTGCCACTTCGGTGGTCAACACGCATCATAGATGAATATTTATTTATGTGTTCCAACTTTTGGTCAAAAACATTTTCCAGCACTTGATTAAAGTTGCAGGTATGGCTGGGTGTATGTTCTTTGTCTAATTATATTAAGGTTTTATACCAGTGCATGAAAATGAAACAAATATGCCAATGGGAAATGTGCACAATAACTAAATGCTCAAAATTAAGTCCAACATAACAACTCTTAGATGAAGTTGTTTGCTCAAATAAAGTGATATTGTTATGCTATACCTTCAGGGCTTGTCACACTTATGAATTGCATTGACTAAAATTTTCTTGTGACATGGAATGCTACAGTGCTTTACTTCTTTTTTTAAGGTACTAAGACAATGCAATTGATGGGCACTAATAATATATTTTGTCTACTTTTCGCAATTCTTTTAACACAACTATTTCTTATTCTCAAGTCAAAATACATTTTTGTTGAGTAATCTATTCTGGATTAGTTTTGTAAAACGCTGAAGATCTCTTTTGTCTTCAAGTCTTTAGTTTTACATACATTTGTATTATCAATGGATACTTTGAGGAATGCAAAATAACAAAATGTTGTATATTTAATTGCAAAATGTAATTCATGCAGCCGGCTATACTTCCAATTCAAATTCTAAGGATTGGACAACTTGTTATCCTGAGTGTTCCTGGAGGTATGTCTATCTTTATATGAGTTTTATTATCATCTACAGTAACAATTATGCCTTTTTGATTGAAACATATTACAACATTTTAAAGTCATAAAGGTTTTCTGATAAACGCATTGTTAAATAAAAACTTCTTAAAAATGTATGTGTTCTTAAGCGTTAAATTGAAAAGATACACTGACCATCATCTTAATTGCTTCACACCTTGTCGTATTTTAGTTTGACGCTTGTACTTATTTCCTTTTGTAGGTTATGCTTTTTTAAAAATTTAGTCTGCACATGGATAGCCTTTTCTTCATACGCCAAATTTTATTGAAAGATTTTGATTATTTTAACTTTTACTCATTCCTTCTTTACAAGTTAACCCTGTTCTGTATTTTTTTATTTTTTATTTATTTATATCAGAAATAATCCAAAAGAACAGTTAACTTTTGTATTAGAATGTTGCTGTAGCCTGTCCCACAGTTTTCAGAAAGAATCCAAAAACTTGCATAATAACTATGATATAGTCGTTACTATCCTTTGCAAAGGATGTCCAAATGTTTTTGCTGATATAAATCCTAAAAGGGACTTGCAGAAAAGGATCAACTTCAAAAAACATGAGAAACATGAAAACTATTTAAAAACATGTTTGCTGTAAGCCTCCTCTTGTTCCAGAGCAGAAGGCTGGGGTCCTCGTTCATTCATCCATATCTACCTCTCTAGGCATACGATAAACCGTCTCCTCCCTAATGTTCTCCTCAGCATCTGCCCTATTGGACATTCCGAATATAGAGGTAGCTGGATGATGCTCCCTGGCCAATCTTGATATCTGATGACACAGAGCACTGCATTTGGATTCTAAATTTTCTATTTGCCTTGTTTGCTGTCAAGGTGTTTACATTAAAACTGCCATTCTATTGCTGTGATTTTCTTCTTGGGTGTGGTTTTTCCTTGTAGCTGAAGATATGCAAGTCCCGTTACCTTGCTTTCAACAGGGGGACCTGTACATTTATTGCAGCATTCTTAAAACACCATTTGTAAGACCAAGGTCACAAGTCAAAACCCATGTAACAACCATGTGAGGTCTTGTAGGCATCCTAGACCCTGTGTCATTTTGAGTCAGTCTTGTTATTTGGTCGGACCATGCCCTATCCCAATGTTACCAGACTCAGAATCGGCAATAAATCGGCGAGGCAAAAGAGCGAAGAGTTTTAATCGGAACGGGGAAAAATCGGGAAAAAATCGGTGAATTCAATAAATAAAGATATATACATATTAAATAAAAAAAAAAAAAAAACATTGTTCATTGATATTCAACAAAGCCATGTCCAGCCTCCAAATAATGCATAATATCAATAGATGCCCCAAATATCATGAATGAATAAGTATCTCATATATGTTATGAGTCCAAACATGATCCAAAGTACTAAGTCCTAATTCCTTACCAGTGACTACATAGAACTAGAAGCATTTGCTTCTAAAAGTTTATAAAATACTGCATACGAATTAGTAAAAACGCAGTAACTGAATCTCTGCTACTGAAATCTCTGACATAGCACACGTTGAAGCTACATTGGAGCACACTGCACACTATGCCTCTATTACACTACGACTTTATTACCTTCTTGATGTATGAGTTGCGGGCCTGAGAAGTGAGAAGTAAGTTACAGACCAACGTTTAATTTTTAACGTAACTAAACCACACAGCGAAAAATGCGGGATCCCTAAAAGTTAAAACCCATGCTCGCTGAGTTGACGGTTGAAAATCACCTCAGTCACCTAAATCGCAATTAATCAGTGAGTCGCAAGTCAAACTCGGGTTGACCACAAGTCAAACTCAGTGAACACAAGTTTGACTCGCCTAGAGTTGAATCGGATCGTTTGAGGGAAGAGCAGAGTTTGACTCGTGATTAATCGCGAGTGATCGGAGATTCATGTGTCACTGCCCTATCCCTTGAAAGATTCATTGAGGTGATCTCGTCCCTGATAGGGATTGGAGGACCTTGGTGGACTTATCATGAGGACTCATGGTTTTATGGAGCCTTCTACCGTAGGTGTGATCACCAGTGTAGGGGCTAGTCTGTGAAAATTCCAAAACTGAAATCCTATTGCAGCAACCGGAATTAATTTTCCTAATTGTTAATTAATTTAACAATTTATTTGCTAGGACAAAAACCAAATTAATCACACTGCAAACTTCACAAATAAATTGCGGAAAATAATAGCGTTGGAAAATGAGAAAATATTAGCACACACACACACATAAAAATGACATCGTTATTTTTGGACAAATGTCGTCGGAAAAACCCAACTCGGGAAAACCGGTGCAACAACTGAGGGTTTTATATTATTAAGCAGCAGTGAAATCTGAGTACAATCTATATGCACAAACTAGCAATCCACTACAACAAAAACTGACCACAAAAATTAGTGAGACAAATTTTGTCTCACCCGACACTGATCCAGCTCCGAAACTGGCTTTGAATGGGCTCCACGAAACCCTTGCGAAATCTGAGTACAATCTGTATGCACAAACAGACAATCCACTACAAGAGAAACTGGCCACGAAAATGAAGAATTTCAACCCCCACTCCGGTTATCAGTTTTCCTTATCACTCCATGCATTTAGTTTAAAATCCAAGCATGATAAAAAAATTTTAAAATATGGAAATGACAATATTTTCTGAAAACACAAATTTAGGGATTTCACAACTGATAAATTGCAGAAATAAAACACAGCAAAATTATGACAGCCACACACAGAAAATAACACAGTGATTTTTGGTCAAGTGACCCTGGAAAAACCCCCTACAACTCTTGGGGAAAGCTAGTTTGAGAGCTCTTCTTTATTTTTGAAAATGCTTTTATAGAGAAACTGAAATACACAGTAAAAATTCTAGCAACCACAAATTACAACTTATCTCGATTTCTGTGCTTTAACTCCACCTCGAAAATCATGCCAATCGGCAAACAACCAAAACAGAAATTTTTACAGCAATAAAACAGCATTAAATGCTGTACCACCTGCCTCGAAAAATGTGCCCAGAACTTGTTGTACGTGTTGACCCTGCTGCCTACACCTACCTACATGTTAGTGAGAAAAGCGTTCAACCCCACAAGGTGTGGTTGGTGGCAAGGAACTTAGAGAAGGGGTTGTCACACTAATCCCAACTCTCTTTGTTTGAGCTATTTCCTAGGTTAGCTAAGGGGGGTGGTCCCTAATGGAAAGTTAAGTTAAAAACAAAGATGTGAGTTTTTAGGAGAATTGTTAGAGCTAAATAGATTATTTATTTAAGATTTATAAGCAAACCTGATATGAGCAATAACCATAAACACATAAGATAAGCATGAGATACATAAACAACCAGTGCCTTCAAAGTATTGCTCTTTAAGAAATGAATTTTTTATTTTATTTTTGCTTAGAATGAAGTCAAACGCTTTCAAATGAAAGCCCAAATAACCTTGGACTTGGGTTTCCCAACGGAAAAGGGTTACTTAGCTTATGCTTTAGCTTTCTTCTTCAAACTTGAATTGCCTCCAGGAACACCTGTAGGAAAGAAAGCAAAAGAGTTAGCATGCAAAAAAAATACGGCCTCAAATGCTAGATAAAACCAATATACACACAAATGAAAGAAGAAAATATGGGATAATTTTTCAAGATAGAAAATAAGCAAAGGGCTCAGGAAACCCCCTCTTAAATAAATCTTTTGATGTCTTATGAGATTGTTGGCTTGAACAACTTGTGGGACCTTTGATATCCTTGGAGGTGACTATTCCAACCGAAGAAGTCCTCACACTCCAATAGAGTTGGCAACCTATCCTTTGAACACAAAAATGCCTGCAAACCAATTGTTAGCACAAAAGAGACTTGGCATATAGAGACCAAGTTGAGCTTGTCATTCAACCGAGAATGACAAGCTACAACAAGAGCACAAAATATACCAAGCCCAAAGGAGATTTGAGATAGCTGCAAATCTCTCCTCCCTAGACAATAATGCCTTCAGGCAAATGCACAAAAAAAAAACAACTAGATAGCAATGTATAATCAAATGAATAATAACATCAAATGACACAGGTATACCTCATCAACCAAAGAATGCACCACAAGAGAAGCTAATTACCCCAAAGGCTTTTATTTATTTATATGAAAGATGAGTACAACATCCAGCAAAGTCTCCGCAAGCCCAACAGCTCATTCTATGATGACAAATGAGAGCTCAAGACTCATATAAATAAGAAAATGGGAGATGATCCCAAGGAAAATTCCAATGACAAGTGGAGATGGATTGACAATCCCAATGTAGAAAATCAAATCACAAGTGGCAAGCTGACTGGCTGTAGGCAGAAAACTTGATTCCTTGGCTGTCCATCGAATATCCTCAAATCTGCTGTGTGTTTGGCTGCCTCTAAACTGCTGTTGACACCTCAAACAGCCAAGCCAACCAACTGCTGTGTAAGCTGTTATGAAAATCTGCGTATTGGCTGATTTGCGTGGAGCTGGACTGAACTGCGTATCATCCTTTTTGGCTGGCAATAACATATCCCTGCGCTGATCCCATTGGCTGATATGTATGTGAGTGGGAGACAAGTGAGAGTAAGTGGGGGACAAGAACTGTCCCATGTGGCAGTTCTGTCCCCACTCAAACTTTTCCAAATCCGTGAGCTTAAAATATGCATAAACTGCTGCGTATAAACTTCACTGCTCCATGAGTTTTAGTGGGGGACAAGTGGGAGACAAAGTCTGTCCCATGTGGCAGTTCTGTCCCCACTCAAACTTTTCCAAATACGTGAACGATTTCTTATACCTTTACGAATTCTCTTAAACTGAATTTTACACCTGCTGAGTGGATAATTCGGAACTCTTTTGACTGGCCGTTGACTTTGTCTTTCTAATGTGGCTGCCATGTCACTATTTCCCACCCACAAACTTTAATTTGCACCAACATATTGAAATAAATAAAATTATTTGAACTTTAGCCATATGTAATATTTCAACGTTGCCTCTTTAACTTAACGTTGGACCATTTGACTTGCCACTTGGAACTTTGACTGACTTTCCTCCATGTGGTGGGCCCCACATTGCTACTACATCACCTTTGATATTCCTTTAACTTTCCATGTCAAAATTTGATTTATTTTGACTATGGAAAAATTTCTAAATTTTTCCAATTATTCAATTTTTTGATTTTTTTCCCTCATTTTTGCCACTGTCATTTGAAAAATCGGCTTTTGAGGGGCTCTAAGTCATTTTTTGACCCCCAAAGTGGGTCTTAGGATAATGCTGGGCCTCTGAGGATGAATTTCGAGTAGTCATACACCCCAGACATTTCCTAAGGCCACTTATTTACACCATTACATAGAAAATAATTAAAAAATCTCGTTTTGCGGGAAATTTTTAATTATTAAAAAATCCTACTTAGACCTAGCCAAATTCCACGAAACATTTTGTGTGATCTAGTATGGTAATATACATCGACTCTAGACACCAAGATGTGTTAGGGGCTCAACCTTCAAACCGTCACCCCGGCTTTGGGGTAAAAAATGAGTGAAAAAATCCAGAAAATTATCCGCGTCTGAAGAAGAAGGGATAATTAACTGGATAAAAAAAAACACTCCAAGGTGTACTCGTTTGCTGTTCGAGTTTCAACATCCTAGGCCTGTTACAAATTCAAAACTCATCATTACTAGTATCACTTATTACAATTCCCTGTAGGGTGTGGAATCTGGGTACAAGAAAGATAATGAGAAGATAGAAGTAGAGTTAAAAAACTCTGTTGACTGACGATATATGATGGTACAAGTGTCCTCTGGATCATCCTTGGGCATGGAGTCTTCATATAATCATCAGGTGCCACTCCAGTGGTCAACATTTGGCTCCATATGGGGATGCATGCTAGATATGAAGTGATAGTGTGCAAGAACCTAGAATCTGCATCCATCGACAAAAGACATATATCAGCAGTATCCATTCAAAATATCATCAAATGAAATAAAGTACAGAAACGAAGAAATGGAAATTTATTCTAAGAGCATAAATGACAATTTATTCATGAAATAAAACTACTTAAACAAAAATGACACAAGATAAGGTTAGAAATATGATACAAAAAGATGCCCCATGGCATCAGATAATTTCTTTGTAGAACAATTTGAGCAGTTGGCCGTTCACAGGTAACTCGAGTGGTTCTCCATCCAAAGTGCTCAAATGGTAGGAATTTTGTCCAGCTGCTTCCCTGATAATGTATGGTCCAAGCCACAAACTGTCAAACTTACCATGATTTCCTGGCTTTTCATTCCTGCGATCCCATAGCAAAACCATATCATTGTTAGAAAACATTCTATTCCTAGATGATTTGTCAAAATTTCTTTTTACTTTAGATTGATTTTTACAACAATGCTCAAATGCTCTTCTTCTGGTTTCATCCAATTCTACAATTTGGTCAATCCTGCATTGCACAACATCTTTATCAGATGTAAAACTTTGTAGCAATTGGTAAGTTGGTAACCTCAAATGCACAGGAAGGGTAACATCCAAGCCATAAACTAACTCAAAGGGACTCTTCCTAGTAGAACTCTTCTTTGTAATTCTATCAGCCCACAAAGCATATTTAATTTTACTATCCCATGCCCGTTTGTTATCCCCTACTATCTTCTTGATTATGGTTATCAAATTCTTATTACTAGACTCTGCTAAGCCATTACCTTGAGGATAGTAGTTTGATGAATGGGATAAAACAATGCCATACTTAAAGCAAAATGATGAGAATTCAGCAGAGCTAAAAGCCTTGGCATTGTCGGTGGTTATTTTGGCAGGGACACCAAAACGAGTGATAATCTTATCTTCAAGAAAATCTATCACTACTTTTTTGGTGGCGTGTTTTGTAGGGATGGCCTCTACCCATTTAGTAAAATAATCAGTGGCAGTTATAATCCATGAGTAGCCATTACTCGAATTTTCATTAAATTTCCCTATAAAATCTAGCCCCCAATGTTGAAAGGGAGCCTCCACGACCACAGGCTGAAGAGGCAAAGAGGCTAACTTCTGCTTCCCAGTGAATAGTTGACAAGCTTGGCAACCTCTAACATACTTGTGCACATCAGCAAAAATAGAAGGCCAAAAATAACCAGCCCTCAAGATTTTGTGGGTAGTAGTCTTAGCAGCATAATGCCCTCCACAAAATCTTGAATGAAACTCAGATAGAAGCTTTTTGGCTTCAACTTCATCAACACACCTAAGTATTACCCCCTCTGGATTTCTCCAACCCAGACCATCCTTCATAATGCAATATTTAGTTGCTCTAAGCCTTAATGCTCTTCTCTTATGGCTAACTAAATGGTTAGGACATGATAAATTTTGCAAATAATAAATAATGTCTTTATACCATTCAAGTTGACCCAATTTTTGAAGTTTTGATGAAGTTAATTCCAAATCATTTTGACAAATCATTCCTATCGCTTTCTCATTTCCTTCAGTCAAGATTTTGGCCAATCCCTGGCCTTTCACAAGCTTGGTAGGTCTAATATCCAAATCGTACTCCTGAATCTTCGAGACCCACCTAGCTCGAGTTCCTAAGCAATCAGCTTGGACTAAAATATCCTTTACAGTAGAGTGGGGAACAAATGCAATTATCCTAGAATACCCTACATAAACTCTGAACTGTTTAAGAGACTTGACTAAAGCATAAACTTGTTTCTCCATGGTGTTATACTTCAACTAAGACCCTTGGAGGGACCTACTCATAAAAGCAATACGCTGCTCATGCCCTTCATTATTATTTTGAAGCAACACCCCAGCAATAGTATCTTCGGATGCAAAAGAGAAAATCAAAAACTCCTTTGAATAATCAGGGCTTATGAGAACAGGGGCTTTGACAATAGAATCCTTTATTTCCCGAAAACCTTTTCTACCCTCATTTCTCCAAACAAACTTAACATCTTTCTTTAAGAGGGTTTGGATGGGTTTGACAATCTCCGCATAATTTGGAATGAACCTTCTAAGAAAATTAATCTTTCCTAAGAAGGATTGAAGAGTTTTAATATTATGAGGCAAAGGAATCTTTTGAATAGCCTCAACTCTTTCAGGGTCAATCTTGATCCCATCCTTTGAAATGATGTGACCAAGCAACTTCCCTTCAGTGACTCCAAAAATAGATTTAGCAAGATTTAAGGATATTCCATACTCTCTACACCTATCAAAAATTTGCCTTAGGTGGCTTATATGGGAAATTCCATTTTTAGAAAAAACAGTTAAATCATCTTGATAGATCTCAAGAAATTTCCCAATTAAACCCTTAAAGGCATAGTCCATAGCCCTTTGAAAAGTTGCTCCAGCATTCGTTAATCCAAAAGGCATCCTCAAATATTCAAAAGTACCCCATGGTGTGGTGAATGTTGTCTTATGTCTATCCTCCTTCTTCACCAAGACTTGGTTGTATCCTGAAAATCCATCTAACAAAGACATCATTCCAGATCCTGTTACCCTTTGCAATAATGTTTCCATATTAGGTAAAGGGTAATTATCTTTTTTACATGCTAAATTAAGATTTCGAAAGTCTACACATAGCCTGATTGATCCATTCTTCTTCCTCACAATAACCAAGTTTGAACACCATGTGGAATGCCTAGTGTGAGCAATAATACCAGCCTGAGGCATCTTTTGCAATTCATTTTTTACCAAGGGGGCTAACTTAGGATTGATTTGCCTAAGTCTCTGCCTAAAGGGTTTGCCATTTTCATCCTTAAGAGGGATAGTATGTTCCATAACATCTTCCCTATAACCTTTCAACCCATAATATGAAAAAGCCAAAACATCTCTATATTCATGAAGTAAATTTATCAAATTCTTCCTTTCTTGCTCATTGGTACCCTTGCCTATTTTAATAACCTTTGGGTCATGAGGGGTACCAATATTCACTTCAATGGATTCCCCTGGGCCAATTTTCTTATCATCTTTTCTCTTTGATGCATCATGTTTGTCAAACACTTGCTCCAAGGCTACACGTTCCCTAGGAGTGGGATTTGTCACCACATTACACTCCTCATAATCACATCCTTCCTCTTTGTAGCCAGCCTTAAATTCAGAAAATTCCTCCATGTTATTTAAAAAACGAACCACCTGGCTTTCATCATTAAAGATTTGCCAATGCTCTAGATTATTAGGAACTGATGGCCTAAAGATAATTTCCATCTTAATTTTATCATCCACCAAGTTCTCTCCAAGCTGTAATGTAGATGCAGCAACAACCAGCTCATCAACTTGTTTATTTCCTTCCCTAGGAATTGCTTGAAGGTCTAATGCATCAAAATATTCCATATTATCCCAAACAACATTTCGATACTTCTTTAATCTATCATTCTTGCATGCAAATTGATTCTTAGTTTTAAGAATGACTAGATCAGAATCCCCCTTTGATACTAAGCAACTTTTTCCTCAAGTCTTTTGCCAACTCAAGACCCAACAATAGAGCCTCATACTCTGCTACATTGTTGGTCGCATCGAATTCCAATCTATAGGCAAACTTGAATATGTGACCAAGAGGGGAGGTAAAGACAATTCTAGCACCCTTACCATACCTAGAATGGGCACCATCAAAATTCATGTGCCAAACTCCATCTTTTTTACAATCAACCTCCTCCTCCAAAGGAGGAAAAGAATTAGCCAGAATAGCATAGTTTCCCAAGTTATCAGATTCATACACAATTTCATTATGAGGCTCCCTGGGATTTTCTATATGAAACTTTCTCTCCAATTCCCTATCCAATCTAACCATGATGCCCTCACTATTAGGGATGGTAGCATAACTTAAATCCATTTGCAAACTACCCCCAATATCAGCGCCCCACTTTCTAGACAATAACATCCCCCAAGCATCAGGCAAATCAATCACCACAATATCCATGGTGATCATAATGTCAAGATGTACAACTAAGTGGACTTGAAGATCTTTTATCAAACCACACACTTTAATGATCTTTGAATCCATTGCACAAATGTTGTGGTAATTTAACTGATTCATGACTTTCTTAGTCATGACACAAGATGATGCCCCAGAGTCAAACATACAATTGTGTAAAAGCATTCCATTGACCAACATAATTATGAAAAAAGGTTGGCGGTCTCTGTTATCTCTACACATATCACTACTTTGCAGAGTGATAGGGGCATCCTCATATCTATCCTTAGAAAAATTAAACATTTCTTTTCCATTGGGAGCATCAATGGCTTTCAACAATTTATATCTTTGGGAGGGAATCTTCATGATTTTAGTGACAGGAACTAAAATCTTAGCATTATTAATCCATCCTCCCAAGTCAATATTCAACTTCGATGTGGGTGGAGTGAAAGTTTTACTATGATTTCTTTCTTTATTCTTGGCTATCTCTAAAATTTGAGTTGATGAAGGCTTCTCTCCATATAATTCAGTGATCCTATCCAAATCTTCAAAATTATTTATACTATAGGAGGATGGAGTCTTTTTATTTACCTTCTGACTACTCTCCATAACTCCCATCCAATTTTCCAAGGACAAATGATGCTCTTTTCCAACTACATTGATTTGTTCACTTGTTCCCATCATATCTCCTTCTAGGATCCTTCTTGCATAAGGACAAGTGAGTTCATCATGTATGTCATCGCAAGGTCTACAATAAGGCATGGAATCATCAACTAAGTTTGTAGACTCGAGTGGATTAGGTGGCCTATGGTCATTGGGAGGTCCTCTCTTTTGCCATCTATCATTTACTCTATTTGGGAATCTCCCACCTTGATTTCTTTCCATGGCCACTAATCGATTTTGGATAGCATTCATTTGACTGGTGTGATTTGCCTCCATACTCTTGATGAGTTGGGTTAACTCCTTAATAGGATCATGCGTAGTCTCTTCTTTGGCCTTGCCTTTGGAATCGTTCGGTTTCGATGACCCTCTATTGAAACCAGGAATTTCAAATTTTCCTGATTGCTTTCTAGCCCTTTCTATCTTTAAGGCTTCAGATTGAGCTACACTTAGATTCGTAGGCTCCTTCCTCCTCAACTCATAGGCAGTGTCAACCCCAAAAGCATCTAGATATGAGCATAAAAGAAATTCATCAGGAGGTTTAACAATAGCAGGCATGCTTTTTACTAATTCATTGAATCTCTTGTTAAACTCCTCCATGGTCTCATTCTCATTTTTCTTCATGTTGCTAATGGCATTGATCAAATGCCTATTTTCCTTCTTCTCTCTGAACTTATTTATTTAAAAATGCAGTCAGAATGGCTTGTAAAGAGTTATATGAGTTAGCAGGTTGCTCAGTGAGCCAATCAAGAGCATCCTCTTCTAAAGATAAAACAAAAAGCCTCATCTTCACATCCTCATAATTAGCAGTGTTACACCATTTAAAGATACAAACATTAAAGTTTTTCACATGTGATGTAGCACTAATGGCATTGTTACCTTGAAAGGAAGGCAACTTTTCAATAGCCTTGTCAGGGATATTGTGGGGATAGCCATTTATGTTAGTAAAGTCACAAGGAGCAAAAAGATCATTCATGATGCTAGGCTCTACTTGTTCTTGAAAAAGCAAATGAATATCAGAGACAACCTCTTGCCCAAGACTAGCAAGAGCTCTACTACGAGAAAGTCTATTCAACCTCTCTCTAAAAACCCTTTTAGGATCAGGAGAGGGGCTAACTAGACCACTTGAATTTCTCCTAGTAGAGACTCTTGCAAAATTTGGATTGAGTGGAGTCGCCACTTGAGCAAGAATCTAAATCTAAAGTTCAAAATGCTAAAACCAAAAGGTTAGTTGATTTCCTAGGTACAAGAAAGCTTGTCCCCGGCAACGATGCCATAAGATGTTGACCCTGCCGCCTACACCTACCTACAGGTCAGTGAGAAAAGCCTTCAACCCCACAAGGTGTGGTTGGTGGCAGGGAACTCAGAGAAGGGGCTGTCACACTAATCCCAACTCTCTCCGTTTGAGCTATCTCCTAGGTTAGCTAAGGGGGGTGGTCCCTAATGGAAAGTTAAGTTAAAAACAAAGATGTGAGTTTCTAGGAGAATTGTTAGAGCTAAATAGATTATTTATTTAAGATTTGTAAGCAAACTTGATATGAGCAATAACCATAAACGCATAAGATAAGCATGAGATACATAAACAACCAGTGCCTTCAAAGTATTTCTCTTTAAGAAATGAATTTTTTATTTTATTTTTGCTTAGAATAAAGTCAAACGCTTTCAAATGAAAGCCCAAATAACCTTGGACTTGGGTTTCCCAACGGAAAAGGGTTACCTAGCTTATGCTTTAGCTTTCTTCTTCAAACTTGAATTGCCTCCAGGAACACCTGTAGGAAAGCAAGCAAAAGAGTTAGCATGCAAAAAAAAATACGACCTCAAATGCTAGATAAAATCAATATACACACAAATGAAAGAAGAAAATATGGGATAGTTTTTCAAGATAGAAAATAAGCAAAGGGCTCAGGAAACCCCCTCTTAAATAAATCTTTTGATGTCTTATGAGATTGTTGGCTTGAACAACTTGTGGGACCTTTGATATCCTTGGAGGTGACTATTCCAACCGAAGAAGTCTTCACACTACAATAGAGTTGGCAACCTATCCTTTGAACACAAAAATGCCTGCAAACCAATTGTTAGCGCAAAAGAGACTTGGCATATAGAGACCAAGTTGAGCTTGTCATTCAACCGAGAATGACAAGCTACAACAAGAGCACAAAATATACCAAGCCCAAAGGAGATTTGAGATAGCTGCAAATCTCTCCTCCCTAGACAATAATGCTTTCAGGCAAATGCACAAAAAAAAACAAGTAGATAGCAAGGTATAATCAAATGAATAATAACATCAAATGACACAGGTATACCTCATCAACCAAAGAATGCACCACAAGAGAAGCTAATAACCCCAAAGACTTTTATTTATTTATATGAAAGATGAGTACAAAATCCAACAGAGTCTCCGCAAGCCCAACAGCTCGTTCTATGATGACAAATGAGAGCTCAAGACTCATATAAATAAGAAAATGGGAGATGATCCCAAGGAAAATTCCAATGACAAGTGGAGATGGATTGACAATCCCAATGTAGAAAATCAAATCACAAGTGGCAAGCTGACTGGCTGTAGGTGGAAAATTTGATTCCTTTGCTGTCCATCGAATATCCTCAAATCTACTGTGTTTGGCTGCCTCTAAACTACTGTTGACACCTCAAACAGCCAAGCCAACCAACTGTTGTGTAAGCTGTTATGAAGATCTGCGTATTGGCTGATTGGCGTGGAGCTGGACTGAACTGCGTATCATCCTTTTTGGCTGGCAGTAACATATCCCTGCGCTGATCCCATTGGCTGATATGTATGTGAGTGGGAGACAAGTGAGAGTAAGTGGGGGACAAGAATTGTCCCATGTGGCAGTTCTGTCATTGCTCAAACTTTTCCAAATCCGTGAGCTTAAAATATGCACAAACTGCTGCGTATAAACTTCACTGCTCCATGACTTTTAGTGGGGGACAAGTGGGAGACAAAGTCTGTCCCATGTGGCAGTGCTATCCCCACTCAAACTTTTCCAAATACGTGAACAATTTCTTATACCTTTACGAATTCTCTTAAACTGAATTTTACACCTGCTGAGTGGATAATTCAGAACTCTTTTGACTGGCTGTTGACTTTGTCTTTCTAATGTGGCTGCCTGTCACTATTTCCCACCCAAAAACTTTAGTTTGCACCAACATATTGAAATAAATAAAATTATTTGAACTTTATCCATATGTAATATTTCAACGTTGCCTCTTTAACTTAACGTTGGACCATTTGACTTGCCACTTGGAACTTTGACTGACTTTCCTCCATGTGTTGGGCCCCACATTGCTACTACATCACCTTTGATATTCCTTTAACTTTCCATGTCAAAATTTGATTTATTTTGACTATGGAAAAATTTCCAAATTTTTCCAATTATTCAATTTTTTGATTTTTTTCCTCATTTTTGCCACTGTCATTTGAAAAATCGGCTTTTGAGGGGCTCTAAGTCATTTTTTTGACTCTCAAAGTGGGTCTTAGGATAATGCTGGGTCTTTGAGGATGAATTTCGAGTAGTCATACACCCCAGACATTTCCTAAGGCCATTTATTTACACCATTACATAGAAAATAATTAAAAAATCTCGTTTTGCGGGAAATTTTTAATTATTAAAAAATCCTACTTAGACCTAGCCAAATTCCACGAAACATTTTGTGTGATCTAGTATGGTAATATACATCGACTCTAGACACCAAGATGTGTTAGGGGTTCAACCTTCAAACCGTCACCCCGGCTTTGGGGTAAAAAATGAGTGAAAAAATCTAGAAAATTATCCACCTCTGAAAAAGAAGGGATAATTAACCGGATAAAAAAAAACACTCCAAGGTGTACTCGTTTGTTGATCGAGTCCCAACATCCTAGGCCTGTTACAAATTCAAAACTCATCATTACTAGTATCACTTATTACAATTCCCTGTAGGGTGTGGAATCTGGGTACAAGAAAGATGATGAGAAGATAGAAGTAGAGTTAAAAAACTCTGTTGGCTGATGATATCTGATGGTACAAGTGTCCTCTGGATCATCCTTGGGCATGGCGTCTTCACATAATCATCAGGTGCCTATCCAGTGTTCAACAGTACGGATTGTACGAATTTCAACAATACTAGTGTTGCGAAAATCGCGATAGTATCGCGATAATATCGGAAAATCACGATTTTTTGAGTTTAGCGATATTATCACCCGATTTTTATGTTAAATTTATTTTATTTTATTTATTTATTTTTTTTCACAAAAAATCGTGATAACTTGAAAAAGTCTTGATTTTTCCCTGATTTTTTGATGATGAGGAGGAGCAACAAGAGGAAGAGGTGACACAACCTACCTAGGCTACCCTTGTCACCAGTAAAGGACATGGTCTACCTCCTTAGCTTCTAG
The DNA here is from genome assembly GCA_031772625.1 of Pinus tabuliformis. Lineage (NCBI taxonomy): Eukaryota > Viridiplantae > Streptophyta > Pinopsida > Pinales > Pinaceae > Pinus > Pinus tabuliformis. The sequence goes on along the minus strand of CM062806.1, from coordinate 549,860,222 downwards.
TTCTTCAACTTCTAGAGCACAACAGAGTCCACTGCCAACTCCATCGGCATCTACATCTAGAGTGAAAGGGAAAGCTATTGCATTTTCTCACAAGAGGGGCCGAGGAAATCAATAGTATTAGACTTTAGTTATTTGGTTCATTTCATTGTATATGACATTATGACTCATGATATGAGATACATTATTATATTTTTTGTTGATATTTTGAGGCTGAGTTGGGACTCAGGAGTCAGGATTTACTATTCAGGACATGATTCACTGTTATGTGTGATGTAGCACTAGAAATGATATTACACATCTTATATATTAATTCTTTTATCATATTTATGTGTCAATGTATTTATTTTATGTTGTAGATGCTTTAAATATTAAAAAAATTGGAAACAAATGAATATTTTTGTATTTTACGATTTTTTCCCTTGTTGATAATATCTCGATAACGATAACTGTAACATTGAGCAGTACGACTACCTCAAAATTCGTGCCCAAATCTGCCTCAAAATTCGTGCCCTTACTACTGTCCCTCTTCCTCGATTTCTATGCTGTCCCTCTTTCTCGATTTCTGTGCCTTTCTTTTGCTGTACGGTTTTGCCTTGGGATGCGTGTCGATAAATGCTTTTGTCCAGATTTGCTGAAATGTATTCTTGCTGCTTTCCTTCACTTCCTCACTGCTCAGAAATTTTCTCCTTGCTCTCTCTTCTCTCTCTCAAATTCTCATGAAAGAATGAATGATCTTTTCTTCTTCTCTTTTCCTTTTACTCTCTAAATGACCTTCTGGGTTACCCTAAGATCTAACGATTGAGATTCATTTAGATCTAGGGATGAGAATAAATGTGCATTTAATTCTCACTTTCTATTTTTTAACTCACCCACTTAAATAAAGACCCACTTAGCCTTTTATTTCCATAGTCACTTTTTCGCTTTGTAATTTTTCATTGAGTTTAATAAAGTCGCCTTTAAATTAGAATGTATATTTACCAAATATAAAGTCACTTTTAAATTAGAATGTAACTTTACCACTTATAAAGTCACTTTTAAATTGATTTGACTCTACCACTTCTAAAGTCACTTTAGGAGAAAAGTACAAATAAATTTGGACACTTTTCCCTAGCCCAAAGATCAAAGTTAGGGAACCACTTGTCCTCTGGTACCCAAATTTTAACACTCCCTCTTACCGAGGAAAATGTTCCTCACCACTCTCATCTTGTCTCTGAAATAGACATGCTTGCCCCATGGCAAGGCGTTGGTGAAAATGTCCGCTACCTGCTCATTTGTGGAAATGTACTCAAGCTTGACAACTCCCTTTTGGACATAGTCTCTAATGAAGTGGTACCTGATCTCAATATGCTTTGACTTGTCATGAAAAACTGGATTCTCTGTGAGTTTTATGTAACTCTGATTATCACAGTGAATTACTGAAGGTCTCAATGCTTGACCAAATAGACCAAACAAAATCTTGTGAAGACATATGGCCTCACAGCTAGCCAAACTAGCAGCCATATACTTTGCCTCAACTGAGCTAAATGCAACTGACTGTTGTTTCCGGCTGATCCACGACACAACTGCCAAACCCAACGCAAAAGAACACCCGAAAGTACTCTTCCTATCTGAAGCACGACCTACCCAATCTAAATCTGTGTACCCTGCTAGTCTCACTCCATCACCCTGTCTATAATCCATACCAAAATTCACAGTCCCTTGCAAGTAACGAAGAATGTGTTTTACAGCGACCCAGTGCACTCTCTTGGGCTCACACATGAACTAACTCATAGTGGTAACTGCAAAACATATATCTGGTCGAAATACATCAAACAACCAATCAACTGTCTGTATAGAGTAGGATCCACCAACTCAGAATCAGAAGCATAAAGCTTCTTCTAGTTAGTGATCATAGGTGTAGACATGGGTTTGCAGTCCTCCATGTGAAATCTGCTAAGAAGATCCACAATGTACTTCCCTTGTCCCAGGAAGAAATGCCCCTCCTCCTGCCACACCTCCAATCCCAGAAAATAATGCATCAAGCCGATATACTTCATATCAAACTCTGAAGCAAGATCTCTCTTGCAACCCTCAATGAATCTCTCTGCACCAGTGATGATCAAGTCATCAGCATACAACACTAGAATGAGAGGCTCCTCACCCACCACAATGAAGTATAGGTTCGGATCAGTCTCACTCTTTGTGAAACCCAACTGCTGCAAGTATGTATCAATCCTAGAGTACCAAGCTCTAGGAGCTTGCTTCAGGCCATAGGGTGCCTTTTTCAATCTGCATACGTGGGATTCCTTCCCATGCACCTCAAAGCCCTGCAGCTGCTCAATATAAACCTCCTCTTGAATGAAGCCATTGAGAAATGTGACCTTCACATCCATCTAGTGGATCTTCCAACCCATCTCTGTTGTAATCGATATAATGTAGCGAATAGATGTATACCGAGCTACGGGAGCGAAGGTCTCCTCATAGTCAACTCCCTTTTCTTGTGAGAACCCTCTCGCCACAAATTGATCCTTGAACTCCTCGATGTTGCCATTTGCAACATGATTTATCTTGTAGAGCCATCTGGAAGTAACAACTGATTTACCTTCAGGCCTCGGCACTACCTCCCAAACATCGTTCTTCATAATAGAAGAATACTCCTCCATCATAGCCTCTCTCCAGACCTGCTGGCTGGCTGTCTCCTCATAACTAGAAGGCTTAGAGTCAACAATGCTTGTTACCAATGCCATGTAACTACAAAACCGTTCAGGTGGTTTACTCTCTCTAACCTGTCTCTTTGGCCCAACAACTGATGTGGCCTCGCGCAAGGTAACTTGAAGCCACTTGGGCTTCCTCTTCCCTGAGCATACTTCTCCCACCGGAGTGAAAGAATCCTCATCATCATCAGAAGCCTGGACTCCGGAAGGCCTGTCAACTGACCTCATGCCTAAACCTGTGCCTGTAGATGCTGAAGTACTGTACGAACTATCCATTAGTGGGCTACCCTGTGAACTACTCTGCGAACTGCCCTGCATGCTGCCCGAAGAACCACCCACCTAACTCTGAGAGCCATTGCTCACTGATGGACCTGACACTGTAATCGATGTACCTCTAATCCCTGACCATTGGATCCCTGTGACTGACTTAGATGCTCCTGAGGGTCTAGTGACTCTAGATACTCTAACTCCCGTGACCTCCTGAAAGCTCTCTCCTCCTCGAACTTCACATCCTGCCTGACAACTACTTTCCTCTACGCAGGAATATAAATCCGATAAGTTTTCGAGGTCTCAATATAACCCACAAAGATGCCCTTGTCTGTAGTGGGCTCTAGCTTGGTTCTGTTCTCCTTGGGGACATAGGAATATGTAAGGCACTCAAAGATACGAAAGTGCCCAACATTAGGCTTATTCCTAGAAAAAGCCTCCTCCAGAGTCACATTCCCCAAGGCACGATGTGGACTCCTGTTCTACAAGTACACAACAATGTTGCTGGCCTCTACCCACAAAAATAAAGGTAACCTTTGATCATGAAGCATGGCTTTGGCATTCCCTAGCATTCTTTTTGTTAAACTCTGCCAACTGTACAGGGTCAGTAGGTACTACTACTGGGTTCTGTGTGGTATTTACCATAATGTCCTAGACTTCTGCTTCCTCAAAGATGCTCTGGATTCTCTCCTTCCATTCACTGTGGTTGTTCTGCCCTTCCAACTTGTCTTCAACTCTCAAACTCAAAGACATCCTTCACTGTCCTACCAAACTGAAATTTTCAAATCTGTGGTAAAGGTCTCTATTTTCTGTGTAAAAATCAGTTTACTGTAATTTTCACTTTGTTGTCCTAAATTGTACTTTTCAGCCAACTAAGCTCTGATACCATGAAGAATTTCAACCCCCACTCCGGTTATCAGTTTTCCTTATCACTCTATGCATTTAGTTTTAAATCGAAGCATGATAAAAAAATTCTAAAATCTGGAAATGACTATTTTTTGAAAACACAAATTTAAAGATTTCACAACTGCTGAAATTGCAAAAATAAAACACAACAAAATTATGACAACCACACAGAAAATAACATAGTGATTTTTGGTCAAGTGACCATGGAAAAACCCCCTACAACTCTTGGGAAAAACCAGTTTGAGAGCTCTTCTTTATTTCTGAAAATGCTTTTACAGAGAAACTGAAATACACAGTAAAAATACCAGCAACGAAAAATTACAACTTATCTCGATTTCTGTGCTTGAAATCCACCTCGAAAATCGTGCCAATCAGTAAACAACCAAAAAATAGAAATTTTTACAGCAATAAAACAGCATTAAATGTTGTACGGTTTGCCTCGAAAAATGTGCCCAAAACTTGTACGAATTGTACGAACTGTATGGATTTCAGCAGTATGATTGCCTTGAAATTCGTGCCCAAATCTGCCTCAAAATTCATGCCCTTGCTGTTGTCCCTCTTTCTCGATTTCTGTGCCTTTCTCCTGCTGTACGGTTTTGCCTTGGGATGCATGCCAATAAATGCTGCTGTCCAGATTTGCAGAAATGTATTCGTGATGCTCTCCTTCACTTCTTCATTACTCATAAATTTTCTCCTTGCTCTCTCTTCCCTTTCTCTCAAATGCTCATGAAAGAATGAATGATCTTTTCCTCTTTTGTTCTCTTTTTATTCTCTAAATGACCTTTTGGGTTACCCTAAGATCTAATGGATGAGATTCATTTAAGTCTAGGAATGAGAAAAAATGTACATTTAATTCTCACTTTTTATTTTTTAACTCACCCACTTAAATAAAGACCCACTTACCCTTTTATTTTCATAGTCATTTTTCCACTTTCTAATTCTTCATTGAGTTTAATAAAGTCACCTTTAAATTAGAATGTAACTTTACCACTTATAAAGTCACTTTTAAATTAGAATGTAACTTTACCACTTCTAAAGTCACTTTTAAATTAAAATGTAACTTTACCACTTATAAAGTCACTTTTAAATTAAATTGACTTTACCACTTATAAAGTCACTTTAGGAGAAAAGTACAAATAAATTTGGACACTTTTCCCTAGGCCAAAGATCAAAGCCTTAGGGAACCACTTGTCCTTTGGTATCCAAATTTTAACAAAAAATTAGTGAGATAAATTTTGTCTCACCCGACACTGATCTGGATCCGAAACTGGCTCCGAATGGGCTCCACGAAACCCTTGCGTCAACCCTGCATGAGCACTAGAACGCTCTACTTGGAACGTAACTGATCAAGTCGTCTGCCCAATCTAGTCTCTGAGAATGACTCACTGGCACCTTTCGGAAATCTTCCTGACCTTCAGCAACTGAATCGACCCTCTGTTTTGCCAAATTGAACTCTGCGTCTGAAGCTCCTACGCTGCTTCTGCGCAACCTCACTGAGGAAACTCGACCCTCCTATAGTTGACTCCGAATCTGGAATATCTCCTCCGGATTCACTGTCCCTGCCCCTCACTATTTCTGCTTCGATCTCTGGCTTTCCGGCAACTGCTGCCGCTCTCTGGAAATTGATCTGCCAAGAAAATCGAACTACTGGTGTCTTCTCCAAGTGCTCATCGACTTCCTCTTATAATCCACTTTTGGAGCGCCAACGACCAAGATTAAAACCTAATCAATGGCTGGGATCATATGGGAGTCCATTCCTATGAGTTTCTAGATTATTCACACCTTGACATAATTAATTCTAATTAATTAACCATATTCCCTAAGTTTAGACTTGGGAAATATTTTAAAACTGGTTAATAATTTAATTAAGCCATCTCTAGGTGGAATTTCCAGAAACGATTTCTGGGTTTTGGAAATCTCATGTTTTCTAGCCTCTCCACCAAATTTCGTGGCTAGAACACATGCAATGCTCTACAGAAACTAACATAGTCCGACATTTATGCCTTTCCACATGGTTATGAGTATAGAGTCTATATGTGGCCTTGGCTTTGGTGTTTTATCACTCAGATGTCTCTTATTACTCATATATAGTAGTCTCACAGTGAGTGACAGTTTCACATTTCCCAATGCAATTCACACTTCCCAATGCAAGTAGAAAAGTCAACTTGGTGTCATATTCATTGTTATAAGAACTTGACTGGTCATTGAACTGGTACACCCCTTGGACTGAGAATCCGTAATATGACCAGACCAAAAAACCGGTCAACCAAAAACACATAAAATATTCAAATTTTAAACAAAAACATATATATTCATGTGCATCCATATAAATCCTAACCATTTATACACAAATAAACAAAATTTCTCATTTATATAGCATGTAAGGGTGCACATAACCAAAATAGCACCGAGTGCAATCCATTTCTAAACCGAAAATACATCAACAAACAAGCTCCACATGGCCTCTAGCATCCAAAAAAATCATGCTACAACAAATACCTACATATCATCAAAATCATTGCCTATATTGGGATTTTCATCATCAATATCACCCTCTAAGCATTAAAATAAGATAGAAAAAGCATAGCATGTCAAGTCAAGATTTTGTTTGAGTGATGGGTACTTTTTTTAGTAGGCTCATGATAGAGGAGTTCGACAACTAATGCAACTAACATCAAGGTACATAGAGGGCTTGGCGCTCTTGATTAAATCCATACCCTCGTACATGAAAAAATCCAATGGAGCATTGCAGTCCCCCCAATCCTGAAATCCTGGAAAAATGTTAAGTTTGTTGGATTTTGAGTGAGATCTAAAATTCTATTTTCTCTATATGAAATCCAATGAGGTCAGAACCACTCTCAAACATTTTGAGTTATTTCATGGTAATGTTAAAAGTTTAAGTAAAATGATGAAAATGAAAGATAAAGGAGAATGAATTACCATGAATTGCATAACATTAGTAGGGAATATTGTCAAATACTAGGCTTCCCCTGTCATAAACATCACCATGAATTGCATAGCATTAGTAGGGCAATATGGTCAAATACTAAGCTTCCACTATCATAAATCATTGTTTTTTTGAAAAAAATTTGCATTCAAAGGGTCCTTGGTAGCAATGTGCAAAATCGGCTGGTTCAGTGAAAAAAAAGCTGGTTTGGTATCAAATCGGCCAAAAGCGGTTTATGTCACCAGTTCGAACTGGTTTTGGCCTCAAACTGATCAGACTGGCCAGTTCAGACCGGTTCGATCTAGTCTTGATAACACTAGTAATATTGCAGAGTTCAGTGAAAGGATGACATGCCACATGTGTGAAAATTCCTACACCGGAATCCCTACTGCAACAAACTGATGTTACTTCTTCTACTTGTTAATCCATACAAGTTATTTACTGTTTGCTATGACAAATATCGAAGTAAATACTACTGCAACCTTCACTTAATTAATTATTATACATAAACAAGATACTGAGCAAGAAAAAAAATACAACACATGACACCATTATTTTTGGACAAAAGTCCCTGGAAAAACCCAATGCGGGAAAACCAGTGCAACAACTTTGAGGGTTTATTATTATTAAGCAGTAGCAAATTATGAATACATCTCTGAATACCTCATAGGGTTATTTAGTTACAGAGAGAAAATTGATCCAGGCCTTGACTGATTGCCCCCAACTTTTCTGGCTTCCTCTGCACTGCCTTTATGCAGTATCTGCGTCAGCCCAACAGCGAGCTCTCTGGGGATTGCGTCAATCCTCTAGTTGGTTGATTTTCTGCCCAGGAGATTTGATTTCTTTCCCGGTCTCAAACCCTAGCTCCTGGCTTCTGAAACTCGAATTCCCTCTGCAAATTTCAAACTCCTCACTGGCTTCTACGCTGCCTCTACGTGGCTCTGCGTCAACCCCTCTAGCTAAGCGCTGCCACTGCTAGATTATTCTCTGCATCTCTCTGCTGATGATTCTCTGGCTGAGAAAATCACTCTCTCTCCAGAAGCTATCCCTGCCCCTCAACTGCAAGAAATCTCCTCAATTGAATTCCCTCTTGAGAACTTCTCACTTCAGAAATTCGATCTCTTGATCTCTCTTGTTGTATTTTCCAAATGACCATCAAGCTCCTTCTTATATCTTTCTGTTGGACAACCAACGACCTAGATTAACTCCTAATTAAAGGCTCAGATTGTTTGGCTTGATCTCCATCTTCTTGTAGAAGTTACACCCACAATTAGATTAATACCCATTAATATTTTAATTTCCCTAAGTTTAGACTTAGGAACTCCGTTATAAATATTAATTATTTTAATAAAATCGTTTCTGGGTGGAATTTCCCAAAATAGTTTCTAGGTTCTTTGGAATGGATGTGCCCAAGCCTCCTTGCAAAATTTGAGGTGTATAGCACATACAATGCTACCCCAAATCAACACTTCCTCTTAGCGAGGAATGTGCTTTTTTTTCTTCTTCACAACAAAAGAGAACAAAACACCTTCACCAAACCTGGCTGGTACAAATTTACAATTGCTAAGTCTCAGGCCGGAAATCTTGACCAGCCTGGAGAGATTGAGAGGCTTGGCCCGGGCATAGGATCTTTTCATGCTCAAATATAGCATAATGATTTGGTTCTTTGATTACGCTTCCCTCACCATAGTCATAGTGAGGGCGTATAGCTCAGCTGGTAGAGCATTAGGCTCTTAACCTAATGGTCGTAGGTTCGATTCCTGCTATGCCCACGCCTGCTTGACTGATTCATACAGTGACCCACCCGTTAGGGTCCCGTTCGGAACTAGAGCAATACTTTGCACCTTAGCAATATATAACTACTGCATGCTCTGACTCTGAAGCATCTTCCTCTGCACTACTGATGTCTGACATGTTGTCCACCAACTACCACGCTGCTGTTGTAACTGTGCTGTTGCTGACACTGCCACTGCCAACACTGCATCCATACTACAACTCCCTATCAAGTGATGCATCTGTGCTGCTGCTGCTAGCACTGCCACTGCTAACATTGCATCCGTACTGCAACTCAGTTGATGAAAGAAGAAGCTCAAAAACATCCAAAATTACTGAACTAATTGTGTTTAGTGTGATACCACGTGAATGCTGGAGCCTGACTATTGCTAGTCTTTGCGTTGCTACTGACCTCTGCTTTGTGCCATCTGCACTGTTGCTAACTCTGCTCTGCGTTGTTTAGTCTCTGGCGCTCCCAACCACTGCAACTGTCTCTCCGACACTCCTCGACCCCATCCGACACTAGTCCATCCTGCGACTGCAAAATTGGGCTCTCGTAGAATGGTATTGATCCAAGAGGTGGACTCCTCAAGGATCTTGCCCATCTGTAGCTCTTTCGAACTACAACTCCAAATCAGCCCACCTCACTTCTGGAGGTATCTCGGCTGTCATGGTGAGCTCCTCTTCGATCTTCGCAGGCGCAGCCTTCAGATCGTGTTTTTTGTCCTTGTCCTTTTTCTTCAAAGGGCATTGGGATGCATAGTGGCCCAGCTCGCCACATCTAAAACACTTCACCTTGGAGATGTCCTTTCGTCTCTGTTTCCCCTGCTGTCCCTTCGATGCAAGGGCTGCATTATCCTCATCCTCCTTGGGCTTTGACCACTACGGTTGCTGCTTCCGTCAAGTTTGACCTTTACCAGATCTCTCCTCAGATCCTCTTGTTTTAGAGCCCACATCTCATCCCAATTAGGCAATGCTGCTCTGCCCAGGGTACTCTGGACAAAGACTTACCACTCATCTGAGACAAAATTGAGGGTCAGTCTAACCAACCTTGAATCCTGAGGTGTATGCCTCACAGCAGACAACTCATCATGAGTTTCCTTCAGCTTTGTGAGGAATGGATCCACACGCTCTCCCTTCTGCATCTGAGCAGATCTCAGCGTCTGCTCCAAGTACATCTTCTGCTGCTCAGAAAATTCCTGGTATAACATGGCCAAGGCATCCCACATCTCCTTAGTAGTTTCTCTGCTAACAATGTGGCACACCACGTGATCCTTGACTCCATCCAGGATCATCCTCTTGGCCTTTGCCATCTCAACTCTATACTTTTTCAACGGATCTGCATCTGCAGGTTCATCCACCATGCTATCGACGTACGTCTCAAGGGCATGCTCATCTAGAAGGAAAGACATTCTAGCCTTCCTTATGATGTAGTTGGATGCTCTATCCAACCTGTCCTAGTCCCTCAAGCCATTGGTTGTCATATCTGCCAAAATGTCGAAAATCCCCTTTGTTTTTCACTGTTGTTGCTCATCCAATGAAAAAACAGACTTCTTGGTGGGAAGTCTGCTGCAGAAAAGTTCCCTCAAGGTGCTTCTCTTCCTTCTCCTGATGTTTTTAAGCCCAACAAACGACTTGCTGAAAATCTGCGTCCAACTAGCTCTCTCATGCTGAGGCTTCAACGTTGCTCCCTCTGTCCCTGCAAAAATTCGAATTGGAAGTCCTTCTATCCGTCGACTCACTCGGAGAGAGACTGTCTCGAAAATCTGCGTCTCGGCTTGGAATTGCGTAAGCTCTCTAGGGGTTTCGAACCGCTGCCTCATGCAACTTTTTCGAACTCCCTTCTTTTGCTTCAATGCTGGATCTATTGGCTTTGCTCTTCTTGCTTCACCTGCACTGCTCTGATACCATGTGAAAATTCCTACACTGGAATCCCTACTGTAGCAAAGTGATGTTACTCAGCTATGATCGTTTATTATTATTAAATAGTAGCAAATTCTGAATACATGTCTGAATACCTCACAGGGTTATTCAGTTACAAAGAGAAATACTAGCAAAAAGAATTGTGAGGTTACCTCACACTATCACTAGAAATCCTCACTAATCCAGCCCCACACTAATTGCCCCTGACTTTTCTGGCTACCTTTGTGCTACCTCTGCGCAATATCTATGTTAGCTCAGTGTCAACATCTCTGGGGACTGTGTCAATCCTCTGGCTAGTCGATTTGCTGCCCAGGAGATTTAATGTAGGCCTCTCGGTCTCACACCCCGGCTCCCGGCTTCTGAAACTCCAATTCCCTCTGCAAATTTTGGACTCCTCATTGGCTTCTGCACTGCCTCTGTGTGGCTCTTTGTCAACCCCTTTGCCTTAGCGCTGCGATTGTTGGATTACTCCCTGCCTCTCTCTGCTAATGATTCTCTCGTTGAGAAAATCACTCTCTCTCAGGAAGCTATTTCTGCCCCTCAATTGCAAAAAATATCCTCAATCAAATTCCCTCCTGAGAACTTCTCACTTCAGAAATTCGATTTCTTGATCTCTCTTGGTGTATTTTCCAAATGACTCTCAAGTCCCCCCTTATATCTTTCTGTTGGACACCCAACGACCTAGATTAACTCCTAATCAAAGGCTCATATTGTTTTGGCTTGATATCCGTCTTCTTCTAGAAGTTACATCCACAATTAGATTAATACCCATTAATATTTTAATTTTCCTAAGTTTAGACTTAGGAACTCCATTAAAAATATTAATTATTTTAATAAAATTGTCTCTGGGTGGAATTTCCCAAAACGGTTTTTGGGTTCTTTGGAATGCATGTGCCTAAGCCGCCTTGAAAAATTTGAGTCCTAAAGCACATCCGATGCTACCCCAAATCAACAACATGGAGTTTTTCCATTTGGATGAGGCATTCTCAAGATATTGTTGGTCAAAGGAAGTCAAACAGGGTGCGCAGACTTTTCTAGGGCATAACAACTAGGGAATTGCATATTTTTGGACATAAGGATATGGCAAGGCAGTTTTTCCACGTGGCATAACAGAAGTAGATTTTGTCAAAATTCGACATATAATATGTCAAAATTGGTGCACTCATCAAGAGGGACAAAACTCATGTCTTTCTTTTTCCAAATTTCCAAGGACATTAGAGATCTTGAGAGGGCCGAATTACACTTATTATTTCTTGGAAGGTCCATTAAAATAAAAAATAATAGTTGTTATAAAGTCAAAATAGTTGTTGGAAATTTCTATTCCCAAGATAAAATAAAAATAAAGGCAAAATATAGTTGTTGGGGGTCAAAGAAGACTTTTTCAAGTGGAGCGAATTTCCAAGGGAGAGAAGCATCATTTCCAAGGCAAGTCGAGTTGGCTAGACTGGAACGTTGGAGATGACTTGGCACTATTCTATTATTTTGTTGACTTTCGGATCCTTCTCCAAGGGAATGTTGCATTGCTTGGGGGAAATTTATTCTTCTTGACCCATTATGTGGGAAAACACATTGTAATAAAAATTATTTTCTTAGTGGTTCAACTTAGTCTCCAAAATTCTAATTGGTCAACAAGTCGAGATATTAATATTTTATTGGAAAGGGAAAACTAGCCGTTAGCAGTGTGTTCCTTAAATTGCTAGCTCCCCTCCCATTTGTTGTCGTTGATTATGAGATCACTTGATGCTATCCAATAAAGAGTGTGAAAATTCTATCACTGTAGCAACTGATTTACTTTTCCTACTTATTTCACCATAAGTTATTCATGAAATTACTTCAATAAACATTAAAATAAATACTGTTGCAGATATCACACCATAATACAAAAACAAACATATGCACAAGAATCAACACATTGACACAGTTATTTTGGACTAATGTCCCCAGAAAAACCCAATGTGGGAAAACCAGTGCAACAAGGGAGGATTTTATTATTTAGCAATTTTCTAGTACAACAGGGTGCCAAACTGGCTTACCCACAGATAGACAAATTTTCCAGCACTTATTCTGAACCCAACGTTAGACCTACTAACCTCTGCGTGACCTGAAACCCTCTGCGTCAACCTATTGAGACTCTGCGCAGCCTCTCTGGCCTTCTGCGTCACTCGTGCAGCCTCTGCGTGGATGACGTAGGCCTTGTTGGCTCTGCACAGTCTCTGCTGCCTCTACGTGGCTCCCTCTGGCCCTGCGTCTGCCTTTTCTGCCTTTGTGCTGATTTCCCGTCTCTCTGTTCCTTACCTGCTGCCTCTTGACTGCTCTCCAGACCACTGGTTCAATTTCTTAGCTAACCCCGCTCCAAAAATTGAACCAGCTGGTCTCCCTCAGTCTATTGTCCAAGTGATCCTCAAGCCTCCTCTTATACTTTCTTCGTTGACAGATCAACGACCGAGATTAAGTCCCTAATCAACGGCTAAGATTAGATCTAGCTTGATCCATGACTTTTGGACCATTCTCACACAGTTTTATATTAATACACATTAATATTTTATTTTCCTTAAGTTTAGACTGAGTGACTCCATTAAAAATATTAATTATTTTAATATTTCCCAAACTGTTTAGAATCTGCCCAAACCCTTTCTGGGTATTGGAGATCTCATGTGCCTTAGCCTCTCCACCAATTTTCATGGCTAGAGCACATCCGATGCTACTCCAAATCAACACTCCCTCTTAGCGAGGATTGTGCACTAGTAATACTCCTCACTGAGTATCTCCTTGATCATCCGGCATCGGTCCCTATGCTGATGCTAAGCCTCTCTGCCCAACATCCTCTGCACTGTTGCATCCTGTACTGTTGCCCATGAATCTTCTACTGCCACTGCTGCATCTATACGACAACTCCTTCTGCATCCGTGCTGCTGTTGGTTCTTTCTCTCAATACTGCATCCGCACTGCAACTCCCTCTGCATCTATGCTGCTGCTGGTCCTTTCTCCCAACACTGCATCTGCACTGCAACTCCCTCTTCATTCGTGTTGCTAACACACTCATTTCTACTTCTGAAAGGGGTTCTTTACCATCCCCATCTTTTCCCTGAAGTAGTCAAATTTTGACTTTCCAAGGGCCTTGGTGAGGATATCTGCCACCTGTTCTCCTGTAGGAGTGTAGCTCAACTGTACAGCTCCTCGTTGGACACAGTCTCTGACAAAGTGACACCGGATATCAATATGCTTCAACCTATCATGAAACACTGGATTCTCAGAGAGTTTGATGCAACTCTGATTATCGCACATGATCATGGTCGCCTCCATATTTCTTCTGAACAGATTCACCAACAATTTTTTAAGCCATATGGCCTCGCACGAAGCTGTGCTTGCTGCCATATGTTTTGCCTCAGATGAGCTCAGAGCCACGAACTTTTGTTTGCTACTGCACCAGGAGGTCATTCCTGATCCAATGTTGAAACAGTACCCAGAGGTACTTTTCCGATCCACTGAACTCCCTGCTGAATCTGCATCAGTAAATCCACTCAACTTGATATCCTTCCCCTTGGTGTATAATCAACTGTTCCCTGTAAATACCTGAGAATGTGTTTGGCTGCTGCCCAGTGTGCCCTCTTTGGTTCCACAATGAACTGACTGAGGGTGTTGACAGCTTAGCGAATATCTGGCTTGGTATTGACCAGATACATCAGGGACCCTATGAGCTGTCGTTATAGGGTGGGATCGACATCCTTGTCTTCTCATGCATCAATCTTCTTCCAGTTGGTGATCATTGGCGTAGCCATAGGTCTACAGTCTCCCATCCCAAACCTTTTCAGGATTTTTGTAGCATACCTCCCTTGCCCAAGGAAGATTTCTCCTTTCTCCTGCCAAACTTCCAATCCTAGGACGTAGTGCATTCGTCCTAGATCCTTCACATCAAACTCTGTGGCTAGATTCTTCTTGCAATCCTCAATGAGTTTGGATGATCCTGTCAGAAAGAGATCATCCACATATAATACTAAGATAAGCGGCTCGTTCTCTACGACCAGATAGTAGAGATTCGGATCCGCATCACTCTTGACAAACCCCATCTTCTGCAAGTAGCCATCTATTCGACCATACCACGCTCTCGGTGCCTGCTTCAGCCCATACAAGGCTTTCTTCAGTCTGCATACATGAGACTTCTTCTCATGAGTTTCAAAGCCCTCTGGTTGTTCAATGTATACCTCTTCTTCTATTACCCCGTTCAGAAATGTCGTCTTGACATCCATCTGATGGATCTCCCATCCCATCTGGGCTGCAAGAGATATCACGGTCCTAATAGATGTATACCTGGCTACCGGGGCGAAGGTTTCCTCATAGTCAATCCCTTCCTTTTGAGCATACCCCTTAGCCACAAACCTAGCCTTGTATTTCTCAACACTGCCGTCTGCAACATATTTGATCTTGTAGATCCATCTTGAACCTACCATAGATCTGTCTTGAGGCCTTGACACCACCTCCCAGACATCGTTCACCATTATGGAGTTATACTCCTCTACCATCACATCTAGCTAGACTTGATGTTGAGCTGCCTCCTTGAAACTGGCAGGCTCTCCATCCTGAGCTACTAATGCCTGATATCTGTCTGGTTGTTTTCGCTCCCTCTTACTGTTCCTTGGCTCACTGATGAAGTTCTTTGCATCATGCAGAATCTGACGAAGTTCCCTGCTAGTTCTTCCTCTGCCAGCAGGTGCTTCTGTTCGCTCCTCCTCCTCATCCTGAGAATCTTCTTGACCTGAGGAAGAATTCTTCACTTTTGTTGGTTGAAGAGGCATGACCAACGGATCCTCTTTCGACTGCTCCTCGGAAGGCATTTCGCGAGATCTTCTGAAAGCTCTATCCTCCATGAACTTTACATCTCGTCGTACTACTACCTTCCTGCTCCCTGGAAGATAGATTCTGTATGCCTTAGCGTTCTCGCTATATCCCACCAGATATCCCTTTTCTGCAGTTTGATCTAGCTTCTTCCTCTTTTCTTCGGGTATGCGGCAATATGCTAAACTCCCAAATATCCTGAAATGACTGACTCTAGGCGTCTTCCCAGTGAAGACTTTCTCTGGAGCAATCTTGCCCAATGCCCGATGAGGAGTCCTGTTCTGAACGTAGACAACTGTGTTGCATGCTTCCGCCTACAGGAATGTTGGCATATCCTGATCATACAACATGCCCCTAGCTACTTCTACAATAGTCTTGTTTTTCCTTTCTGCCACTCCATTCTGCTCTGGATTGTAGGGAGCTGTCCACTCTCTTCTGATGCCCTCCTTAGCGCAATAATCAGTGAAGTCCTTATTGACATACTCTCCACCATTAATTGAGTGCAAAACTTTTATTTTCTTCCCATTTAGATTCTCCACCAGAGCCTTGAACTCCTTGAATCAACAGAAAACCTCATCTTTGGTTTTCAAAAAATAAAACCAAGTTTTCCTTGAGTGGTCATCAATGAAGGTAAGGAAATACTTGGCATCACTGAGAGCTTTGATGGACATAGGTCCGCAGATATCTAAGTGTATCAATCCTAGTACACTCTTGGCCTTGTGTTTGTTCCTAGGAAATGCTGCCTTGACATACTTTCCTAGAGCGCATCCCCTGCATACATCATCTCTTTCCATACTCAGATTTGGAACTCCTGTTACAATGCTCCTGAGAATTCTTAGAACTCCATCGTGCAAGTGACCCATCCTTCTTTGCCATAGTTCATTCAAGTCCTTGTCCCCATGACTGCCTATTAGTGCCATTGGTGATTCTAGTTGTAATCTATCAACCGATTACTTTTGATCCTAATCTGCACTTTCTTTTTCCAGCTTGGGTGTTTCATGTATACCTTTTCCTTAATGAAGTAGACGTCATAGCCCTTGCCTTGTAGTTGTGACACGGAAAGTAAGTTCATCCCCAATCCTAGCACATGCAGCACATTTGTGGCATGGAACCGCTCTCCCGATTCTATTTGAAAAACTATGGTACACTTCCCTACTGGAGTACACTTTGCCTTGTTCCCCATGGGGATCTGAAAGTTCATCTTCTCTTTTCGATATTTTGAGAAACACTCCCTGATTCCCGTCATATGCCACAAGGCTCCACTGTCTATATACCATACTTCTGATGATGCAACACTAGTCATGCACACCACTTCTTCTTCTAACCTGGAAGCCAACATAGAGAAATCAAAATCTCTTTCTCTTGTGCAATCTTCTGAAAATCTGTGTGAGTCCCCTGAGGTGGATGCCTCTGCATCATGGTCTCGACCCATCACTGATTTTTCCTTTCTGTCTCTGATTACTTGCTTTCATACCATGTGAAAATTCTATCATTGCAACAATTGATTTACTTTTCCTACTTATTTCACCATAAGTTATTCATGAAATTACTTCAATAAACATTAAAATAAACACTGCTGCAGATATCACATCGTAATACAAAAACAAACATATGCACAAGAATCAACACATTGACATAGTTATTTTGGACTAATGTCCCCGGAAAAACCCAATGTGGGAAAACCAGTGCAGCAAGGGATGATTTTATTATTCAGCAATTTTCTAGTACAACAGGGTGCCAAATTGGCTTACCCACAAAGAGACAAATTTTCCAGCACTTCTTATGAACCTAGCATTAGCCCTACTGACCTTTGCATGGCCTGAAACCCTCTGTGTCAGCCTATTGAGACTCTGCGCAACCTCTCTGGCCTTCTGCGTCACTCTTGCAGCCTCTACGTGGATGATGCAGGCCCTATTGGCTCTGCGCAGTCTTTGCTGGCTCCCTTTGGTCCTTCGTCTGCCTTTTCTGCATCTGTGTTGATCTCCCATCTCTCTATTCCGTACTTGCTGCCTCCTAACTGCTTTCTAGACCACTGGTTCAATTTCTCAGCTAACCCCGCTCCAGAAATTGAATTGACTAGTCTCCCTCAGTTTGTTCTCCAAGTGACCGTCAAACCTTCTCTTATACTTTTCTCGTTGACAGATCAACGACCGAGATTAAGTCCCTAATCAATGGCTAAGATTAGATCTGGCTTGATCCATGACTTTTGGACCATTCTAACACAGTGTTATATTAATACACATTAATATTTTATTTTCCCTAAGTTTAGACTTAGGAACTCCATTAAAAATATTAATTATTTTAATATCTCCCAAACTGTTTAGAATCTGCCCAAACCCTTGCTGGGCATTGGAGATCTCTTGTGCCTTAGCCTCTCCACCAATTTTCGTGGCTAGAGCACATCCGCTGCTACTCCAAATCAACAAAGAAGCCATTTGGAAACTATTCTCTTTTGTGTAGTGGATTAATTTTTCTATGCTTTGTTTTCTTGTCTTTAGCATGTATACAAATTTATGCTTAATGAGCTAACTTGCAGGTTATATATTTTCTAGCACAAGTATTTTTCAAGGTTCATTAGTAGCACCGTTACATGGAGAGTAAACTTTTACTCTAGATATCATCAATAACTCACGATTCTCTTGCATTGGACAATCCCCTTAGGGGGAATCTTCAATTGAGCTTGTGGGAAATTGATGGAAGATGCTTTGTAGCAAATGGGGCATCTTAAAGGAGTAGAATCTCTTGGTGGAGCTAATATTTTCTTGCAGGTTACTCAATATTAGAGAAAGTGGGATAGTTTCACCCCCAACTCCTCACATGTATCTAGCACTCAAGGTGAAGTCGATATAAACAAAGTTATGATTGTTATCCAACTGAATGGTAAGCTCTATGGTAAGATAAAAATTCCATTCATCAACCATCAATAAAAATAAAAAATTTCCATTCACTTTCAACACTTTTTACTCTTTTAAAATTCTATTGCTTGTTAGTCATAATTTTTACATCTTTTAATGTAGTGAACTAGGTTAATTTCTACACTAGGGTTTCGTAATGATTAGGGTTTAAGGTAGGGGTTTCTTAACAGTTAACAGTGATATATGATGCAAACAATGTATTTTGTGGTACACAGTGTCAATAATTGTAACATAGTACTGGGCAGAACGAATAATCCAATTCAATATATAGTAATTCATACAATCCAATCTTTAAAACCTGAGCTTGACAAAACAATGTATTTATAGATTAACCACAATTTCAACAATGTAAGGTTGTTTAAAGTTCACTTGAGAGAAAAATTTAATCATAAACTGAATTCTATAGAATTGAGATCAAACCTTAAACCCTAACTAGAAGTTTGGAACCAAAGTTGTAAAAAAATTACGATAGATCAGAAACTATCCTTTAGCTCCTCCTTTGCTTAGGATCCACTGCCACAAGAGCTGCAATTCCCTTCCTTTTCGTCATTGTTCTGCTTCACGTCTGCTATAGGGGCCCCTAACTAGAAGTTTGGAACCAAATTTGCTACAAAAATGACGATAGATCCGAAGCTATCCTTTAGCTCCTTTGCTCAGGATCCACTGCAACAAGAGCCACAATTCCCTTCCTTTTCATCATTGTTCTGCCTCACATCCGCTATAGGGGAACGAACCTGTGAGGGCTTTTACAAGGTTCCACCGCAGGGTTAATACACTGATATTTGTCCTTAGAGATTCTTGGATGGCACAAACTCCAGCTCGGAAGTACCTCTCCGCATTAAGCCACCAGGTACGCAACACGCATAGAAATCTGCAAGCAACCACAGAGAGATTAGATTCAGGTTCCTGATGTCTGATGTCAACAACAAAAGTCTGCAACTTAGTCACAAAACCGTGGAATTGCGTCACAGGGAATCCTAAATCAATGCGAGGTTAACCACAATCTTGTCACCCTTCCTACTTTGCTCCAAAATCCCACTTTCATCCAGGATACATCTACCTCAGAAGATTAAACCCTTCGCTATGATAGAACATCAGTTTTGGATGAAACAAAGACCTCGCTTCCTTTGATGAAACCCTAGAACCAGGATCCTAGTCAAACATAGGAGTTCGCTGCCACTAAGTGCAAAATCAACCAAAACCTTGATGCCTTTTAGATGTTTCCTATACCATAACAAAGACCAATACCCAAATAATTCACCCAAATAGGAAACTTGTGCCAAAACAAAGAGGAGAAAGAGAAGGATGTCAACTAGGGTGGAATCTTTCACCACCAAAAACCCTTAGAGCTAATGCTCAAGAAACAAACGAGATGATCCACAATGATACTCAAGGGGTATCTTCTTCTTAATTGATTGAGTAAACTTTACTCCAGATGTAATGTTCCTTTTTCTAGTGTTCCTTATGACATGGTTAGGATGGACTTTTAGAGTTGGGGGCAGATAGGTCACAGGTGCAGGTTGGTGTCATCAGCGGGCCCAGGGGCTTTTAGAGGGGTTTTGAGGAGTTTCTATGAGGTTCGATGGCATTCGCTTGGTATATTCCATCATCCGCACAATTTGCCTTTCGTTTCGGTGCATTTCGACAACTTAAAAAAAATAGAGTTATTATTGGGCCTGACTCAATTAATTACACTTAAGGTGGCATTCCGGGAGGAATACTTGACAGAACACCTTAGTGTAATAGCTCGTTGGAACCAGAACGAGAAGATTTACAGGATATGATGGTTAGATGTGAGTTTCAGTGACTTGAGGAGACATGGTGGCCAATTTACCCTTTTCCTACATTAAAAAGAATATTTTAATTGAAATAAAAGAGGGAAAAGTGCTCCATGATTAAAATAATAATAAAATAGGAGGTTATAAAGGGCTCCATTAGATCTATAAAAGAGGAGGATGCCATTGGAGGACATCTTGGATTATTGATATTTTCTATTGGTGAGGTTTGGAGAACCTAGTTCCCAACTTTGCTATTGGTGAGGTTTGGAGGCCTACTTGACCTAGAAAATTCAAAGGTCCATAGTCATAATTCTACCTGACTCCAATCTCCCCAAAGGATTAGGCACTCGTCCACCCAATGGTGATCACCTTAAACCTATTCTCCTTCTCCCCTTTCCTCTTCTCTAGGTCTAGTCCTCTAGTTCACTTCGGGCATCAATTATTTCACGTTCTAGCAATCCAAATACTTTGATTTTTGGTCCACAAATGCGCTAGTGTGTCGTCAAGAAGCCTCCGAATTTCATGAGATTTCGGCAGTGGGATTTTGAGATATCATAAGCCCTAGCTCGAAGACCAATTCTTGTCGTTGATTTCTCTTAGGCTAGAAACCTCACTGGGATCTTTGCATTGCCTTTTATTGAAAATTCATTCCTTGATCCCTTTCCTCTCCCTAATTAGGTCAAGCATATCATTGGTTGCTAAATCCTATCCCCTTTACTTAACCTCCGGTCCACTTGGTCCTGTGTGGTCCCATACACTATCGAGGTTAATTCTTTAAAGTTCACCTGCGACCCAAGTTTCCACAAGAATTCTAGGGCTTAGGAATCTCCTTTATAAGGCACATGCTCAAAACCTAACCCTTGAAATTCTTCCCAAGCCCTTCCTTGAGAGCCTTCCATCTTGTCTTCCAAGACAGGCAAGCCATATATTTGAGCCTCTCTGGTGAATAGGCTTCCAGGATCACCCCTCGCCCTATCATTGGTCCATCCATTTTGTAATCTATATCATAACGGGTATCGTCCCATCGACGAAAGTTAGTAAAGAGTAGGGAGTCTTAGCCGAGGTGACAGTGGGCTATCTCTCCATTGTTGCCCTTAGGCTAGTAGTAGCCCTTCAAGGATCCCCTTTTAGGACCCCTGCTAGTTTGAGCAGTAAGATGCTTTATGCAATTTACCCAATTTAGGTATGGGAGAGTCATCAACTACCCCTATTAGGTACTCCCAAATGACAATGGAGGAAACGGCCCTAGGAGGAGGAACAATTCCTAGGTTGACCTCCAATTGATAGTTGTATATGGTAAGTGGTATGGTCAGGGGTGGGCTTCATAAGTGGTGTCAGTCTTATACATGGGCTATGTAAAACCATCATCCATGAATACCATTATGGAGGGAATGCTTTGTGGTCAAGTTACCATTTCGTTGGCCTTTGTTTTTCCACCCCTTATTTAGCCTTATTACTTTTCTTTGATTAGCTTGTTTTGCAAGCTTCATTGAGTTTTTATCTAAATCCCGTTTCTCGTATGTGCAGTTCATTGCTTGTACAGGGTTGGGTTGTTCTTTAAGTTCCTATTACTTTGATAATCATGATATGGATGGGACTAGGGATGATGGTCTCATATGAGGTGATAGAGCTTAATTGAACTTGGCTTTTGATTCTATGATTCATCCTTTGCCTTTATTTTACATTTTAACATTTATCACTTCCTCTTTTGTTCTTTCTTGCATTAGGATCGAGCTATGGGCATTTCAGTTTCCTTCTTCTCATAGAAACTAGTACAAGCGACTGATAAGAACCAACTCAATAGAAGGAAGAATGGGGAAAGGGATGACCAGAAATTGTCATGCATGGAAAGATATGGACACACTATCTCTATCCAGGCCTCCTATTTGTATCCCTCCTTGACAAGGAAAGAAAAGCCCTAGGGTGGTTACACTTTGACTAGAAGGAATTGATGGCCACAAGATGAAATAAGGCAACAAGCATAACTTCAAACTTCAAAGCATCATGATTCATTATCTGAGTTTAACCCATGATCCTTACCTAAATTCCTAATGCATTAAATGTAAACACTTTGTATGAAACAATGGCTAAAGTACCTCATGTGTATTGAACCACCATCATCGGATGAGAATGTTGGTTTGGTGGTTGGGCATGATATATATATATATATAAAAGACGCATCTAAGGGGCTGCTGTCCATGGATAATGCTGGCCATCATCTCTGTGACCACTTCCTACAATGTGGATCATGGAAGAATGATCTCCTCTAGTTACCCCTAGGTGAGAGGGGGTAACAAGACTTATTTCTTATTTTATAAGAAAATAAATCTACCTGGGGTTTCTTGTGTTTCTTCGTTTCTTTTATTAAAAAAATGTATTTATTTGTATCTTTTATTGGTAATATGTTTTGGAATCTTGTTGGCGCTCAATATATCCCCTTTGTGTTCCTTGCAAAAACTTCCTTGTTTAGCATTTAAAAATGCCTTTAATAACATGCTCTGAGAAAATGGAGCATGACTATTCTGTTCTTTTTCTAAAATGTCGTTATCCTCTCTTTCAGTTTAAGACGTGTCATAATCTCACAACTTAGTATATCTATATCATGTTTGCTCTAGTATAATCTGTTTCGTAAGCCATTCCATCAGCTTCAAGGTCAGAGTGCAGGGTAATCTAGATTTGTTAGATGGGCCAGGAGTGAAGTTAACAAAAATGGGAACATCGTGAAGATGTTCCAAGTTGCAGTTGCTGACCACACCCTATAGGCTTGCGTGGAATTTTTTGAATATAATATAGTAGTTAATTAATACACCCTGACTTAGCTATCTAGAATTTTCTCGACCTCTTAATATTGTAGTTTTGTGCAAATTATTGCTTCATTTAGGCGTTGAATGTTCTATCATCAATATTTTCACATTATCTTGTTTCACATGCTACTGTTACTATGGAAAATCTGAATTTATATAACATGGCATCAATCACTTATACTACAATGCTTTCTTATGTTTCATCCCTCAAGATTGTCCTTTTTCTTAACAGTGTCAATTTTGATTTGCAGAGTTCACAACGATGGCTGGCAGGCGCCTTAGGGAAGCTGTAAAGGAGACACTTCTGACCTATAAAAGTGGAGAGTTTGGTCATGATATACATGTAGTAATTGCAGGTCTTACCAATACTTATTCTCAGTATGTAACCACATTTGAGGAGTACCAAGTACAGAGATATGAGGTCTGCACTTGCCTAAACTAGAATAAACTCGTTTTCATCAGAGTACAATAGAATTCCCATAATATCAACATTCATTTCCAGAAAATATTTCTTTCATTAGTTAAACACTTCTGTAATGCTGTTGCAGGGAGGTTCAACTTTGTATGGGCCACATACTTTGAGTGCCTACATTCAGGAATTCAAAAAACTTGCCATTGCCATGGTGAATGGAGAGGTAGTAGATGCAGGTCCATCACCACCTGATCTTTTGGACAAGCAGATCAGTCTTCTTCCACCAGTTATTGATGACATGACACCTCTTGGCATAAACTTTGGTGATCTCAAACAGGATGTTCCCAAAAATGCTTCATATATGAAAGAAGACATTGTGGAGGTAACCTTTTGGTCTTCTTGTCCACGTAATGATCTAATGACAGAGGGAACCTTCTCTCTAGTAGAGTTGTTACAGCGTAATGGGGATTGGAGACCTGTCTATGATGATGATGATTTCTGTGTACGTTTTAAGTGGTCTCGCCCAGCTCCCCTGAGTGCTTATAGTCATGCAACCATTCGATGGGAGATTCCAAAAACAGCAACTCCTGGCATATACCGGATTCGCCATTTTAATGCAGCCAAAAATTTGATTGGTTCCATCCAGCATTTCACTGGTTCATCCAGTGCATTTGTTGTATCTTAGTACATAGAAAATATGCAACATGTCCATGTACATCATATGATTAAAATATTTCTTCATCTGAATAAAGCACTATTTATTAGATATCTAGTGTAAGATTCTACCTGTTTTCTGGCTTGCTTTACATGTCTTTATTGTATGTGGGCGTATGGACGAGCAATCTACTGGCGCTTTTCTTGTTTGCTGGGTTGCTTTACATGTGTTCATATGGGCCTTGGTATTTGTGGTGATAACATTGACAACGTCCACAATTTTAATCTTATTGGATTTATTATCCTTAGTGTGTGGGATGTTAAACATTTGGAGGCAGGGGAACTTCCCTTGTGAAAAAGATACATGTGAGGATTCTTCAAAAGGAGAAGCTGATGAGTCATTATCCATAGGGCTCTTGTGGGAAGGAGCCGTTATCTTGCTAGTGTTATTGTCTTATTGTTTGCCTATATGAATGACTTAAATTTTCCTTCTGATTTTGAGATGTTTTTGTAATTTTATCTTCATTTATATTGTGGCTCTAGTTTAGTGTGTATGATGGAGTTGAGCCTAATATGGTCATCCATTTAGAGGTGGGTTTTACCTTTAGTTGTATCTCTAATCCCTCTATGATTAAACATCTATCTACAACATCTTGGTATAAATAGGGTTGGGTTTCCAGAATCTCATAGTGCACATGGTGTTGTGGTGCATTGATAAATAATTGATATAGCTAGTCAATAGCAAAATCAGTTGCACAAAATTGAACAACTTCCATGGAAATATGTTGATATAAAACATGCCATATTGATGGAAGAAGAAGGTGATGGAGAAGGAAAATGACTAGTTCGAAGAGATTTGTAGCAACACAGTACAAATACAATTAGAATAGTTACATCTACCATACAACATATCAGGACTGGTTTTAATGTGGATTGAGATGGTAATAACAAAGAGTTTAAGAATTATGGTGATGAGGAGTTTGCAGGTAGCTTTTTTTTGTTACTATTACCTACTCACATGTGGGTAACTCCCAGGGGAAAAAAATTCTCCCACGTTTCAGCCTGCCAGCTTACATCCCTATCATGATCCATAGGTAGCCAACCTCATATCCCTCTCATCTGCTCTCTGGCCAATGCTTTCTTTCATCTATCCTTATTGCGGATTCTCCTTCCCTTTAAATCGACCTTAGGAACAATACAAACATGCCCAAACAATCATGCTGTCACCTACAGCAATGTGACAATATCACAGATCCTCTGTGCAGTAATATAATTACCCTTGCTGCGGTTTAGATTCATTTTCCTTGTTGCGTCTAAAGGTCCTTTCATACTGTGATAAGGGCTCCTTTATCTATGGCTTTCCTCCTCCTTTAGGACTGTGACTAGGGCAGCATTAGCTCCTCTTTTCTCTGCAACAAGGGCATAGCTTGACCCTCCATTCTCTGCAGCCAGATCACTCCTAGTTGGACTGCAGATGAGGGCTTTTCAAGAGCAGCAGATCAGGCCTGCGGTTAGGGTACATTATGACAGCAGATTTAGGGCATCATAGATCAACATCAAAGGGTCTCTTCTAGACCTCCGTTTAGGGCAGCTTAGGGTCTCTTCTAAACCTGCGTTTAGGGCACATTGACAACGTCAGAACTTCTCCTTGTTGCGTTATAGAAGCCTCATTGACTGCGTTAAGGTCTCTCTTCCATGACTGCGTTAAGGGCTAGGGCATCTCCTCTAGGGCAACGTATATGCCTTCTCTTCTAGGCCACTCTTTCCACTAAAACCCAAACGAGTGGAGAGAGGGATCACAAGAGATGAGTGACCAAATGACTTGAAGACCTCTCCTATTTATGGTGAAACGTTGAGGATAGGTTGGGGTAATTTGGTTGTTGGCCGACTTTGACGAATTGTCACATAACACAAATAAATTCATATCTCTATGAATACATGTTGGAATCGGATGATCTTTAGATCAATCTTACACCTCTCGACGAGAGGAATCCAAGAAAAATATCGGCTGCCATAAATAAGAAGACCCACATGGAGTTTGGCCCTAGTTTCCGATTTTAACACTCCCTCTCAACTGGGAGAACTCCATCTACTAATCCATCTACCAGTCTGTACTATCTTTGCCATCAATGCCCTGCACTTTGCCATCAATGCCCTGCACTGTTGAACTATGAAGAAGATGAAGTGATCGAGAATGTATCATACCATTCTCTATTGACCCAAAGTTAGTGCTATATAAAGAGAGTGTCTCATACCACTCTTACTAATCCGAAATCAGTTCCAAATAGAGAGAGTGTATCATACCACTCTTACAGTTCCAAATAAAGAAAGTGTCTCATACCACTCTTACTGACCCGAAGTCAGTTCCAATTGATCCTAGATCAATATCATCCTAGCATAGGGAGTACGGTACTACACGATGCGTCCATCAGTAGTAATATGGTCCCTATCCTCATTTCCCTGCTCATTGGCCAAATGAGAGGTACTTCCCATGAGTCCTAGACTGCATGGGTAGGATGTCTCAGTAGGAGAAGGATGAACCACTCATCCTGCCTACATGTCGCCATGGGGTATCCTAGGGGAAGGCTGAACCACTCACCCTGTACACAACAAATCACTAGGGGAAGGTTGAACCACTCACCCTATGACTGTGTCTCAACAGGAGAAGGATGAACCACTCATCCTGCCTACATAGCAAACCACTAGGGGAAGGCTGAACCACTCACCCTATGGTTGCTCATCGCTCCAAGAAGTACCCCAAGCCCCCGGAGCTCCCAGAGTTCAATGTCCATATCATACAAGACCCTTAGGAGAGGGTCTCTCCACGACTCCTAGTCGTTCTTAGAAAGTCAAGAATTTGACCTTTCCCAGGGGCTTCATTTGAATATCAGCGACCTGCACATTTGTCCCAATGTGATGGAGCCTTATTGCTCCTCACTGTACCATATCTCGGATAAAGTGGTACCTGATGTTTATATGCTGGGAGTGATCATAGAACACGAGATTCCTCAATAATCGAATCCCACTCTGGTTGTCACAAAAGATCACGGTGGTATCCATCACATGTCCAAACAGCTTACTGAAGAGCTTCCACAACCAAACATCTTCACTGAAGGCCATACTCTCAGCTATGTATTCAGCCTCAGCGGTGCTCAAAGCAACTGAATTATGCTTGCTGCTCATCTAGGATATCGAAGCATAACCCAAAGAGAACCAACACCCAAAAGTTCTCTTGTGATCCTCCACACTGCCTACCCAGTCAGCATTAGAATAATCATGCAGCTTCACATTTCCAGCAGTGTATCTCAATCCATGAGAGATTGTGCCCCGAAGATATCTCAAAATATACTTGGCACCAATCCAGTGAGGCTCAACTATATATGAGCTCAACATCCTAGCTGCAAAACATATATCTGAACGAGAGTTCACCAAGAACATCAATGCTATTATGAGTTGACGAAACTTAGAGGCATTTCCCAAATTAGGGCCAACAACACTACCACATAACTTATTAAAGTTAAGCTCCATCGAGATAGTCACGGGCTTGTAGTTCACCATTCCAAATCTGGAATCCAACTCCCTCTTACTTTTGCAAATGAGAGAGTATGCACCTGCCAGAACGAGGTCGTCCTCATAAGGTACCAGTATGAGAGGTCTATCATCCACAACCTTAAAGCAATGGTTTGGATCGGCTTCACTCCTAGTGAATCTCAGCTTCATCAGATAGTTATCAATCCTCTCATACCAAGCTCGGGGTGCTTGCTTTAAATCATAGAGAGCTTTCTTCCACCTGCATACATGAGATTCCCGATCATGAATCTTAAACCCCTCGGGTTGTTCCACATTTGTGGTCTTGCTATTGCATGAGGGGAATGGTCCCCTTGTAAGATTTCCTTTGGTACATCTCGGACATGTACCTTCATGCTCTTCTTTGAATTCAGGCATCCCTTTCACCATCCGATTCACATCGGGTAAGGCCTTACAATGAAGATGGGTAGATCTTTGGTGCCATAAGTAAGGAGGGTTCTTTTGCCACGGGATAAATAGAGGAAGCGCGCTCAGTCCCCAGGATCTTTCATATTCATAAGTCAAGTCAGGTTCTAGAGTCAGCGTTGTAGTCATTCCCTCGTGCTGTATGGGCAAGCAAACCTTGCCTTTGAGTTGTAGGAGTTAGCCTCGTTCCCTACCTACCCTCTTTTCCAGTAGTTAGTAAAACGCTCTCTCAAGTAAGGTAAGGAAGGGGATCCTAAGAGTAAGGATAGGATTGGGATAAACCATCTATCAAGTCAGCCCTACGCTCTAACCAGTGAGTCAGTCAGCCTGCTATCGTACCCCTTTTTCTATCTATACTCTCGTTCGAGTCAGTCATCAGTTTCAGTTCAAAGTTTGAAGAGATGTGTCACACGACATGGTCCCTAATGGACTTCCTGCAACTTGATACAAAGTGACAACCCTGAACCCAAGAGTAAAAGCATCTTTAAAATTCTTTTTTCAAGCACGTACCTTTCCATCAATGAATGCCACCTTGTAACCTTTATCTTCCATTATTGAAATGGACACCAGGTTCTTTTTGAGAACAAATAACCTTTTATAAATGAATCGAGTTACTCTGATTCAATTGAAGAGTAACATTTCCTACACCCTCTACAGGATAGGTGGCATCATCTCCAAGGATAATCTCCAAGATTTTTTCCTTCTCTATCAGATTAGAGAGCGCTTCCTTGTATCCAATAAAGTGCCTTGAGGCACCACTATCCAGGAGAGGTAGTGGAGAGGGCCGCTATAAGATAATACTCCTTTTGCTTATCAGAAACAACATTTGATTCTTCATACCTGGAGTTCCTTGCTTTCTTGGAGGGTTGACCATTTCCTTGATGTCCCACATTCCTTTTTCCTTTTCCATTGTACTTGTCATTCTTTCAATCATTGAAAATGCCCTTGGAATGATTGTTATCATTATCAAGTGATGTGTCCCTTCTATTTAGACATTCCCTCGCATGATGGCCAAACTCATTGCAAGCAAGGCATCTGCCTTTCCTTCCATCCTTAGTGTACTTGTTCTTTGTAGCAGCTGGTGCATTTGATGGAGGCTTAGGGATTTTACCCTTAACGTAATCCAACACTTCTTGCTCTTCCAATGTCAAATTCAGAGACATCTTCCATCCATGATAGTCAGTGTTCACGGAGCTTATCTTTAGCCGGGAAGAGGGATGAGGAACCCATTGAGCCTTTGACCTTGTCCAACTGTCTTCGTTGATTGTTCTTTCACTCTTGCTTGGGCTTTGTCTTCACCTCAGCTCCGATACCATGTTAATTTTAGGGATGTTCTATGCTGAGAGCAATTTACTTCTATGCTGTTGTCTGGAACACTGGTGTGCACTTCGTCTTGTTACCCATTGTGATTTGAAAGTTCATCTATTCCTCCTGATAGCTCAAGAAATATTCTCGTTCTCCAGTCATATGAGCTGAAGCCCCGCTATCAATGTACCAGTCCTCAGCTGATGCAGAACTTGATAGGCAAGCAAACTCCTCTTCCAGCCTGGAAGCTAATTCAGAAATATTCTAATCCCTACTATTCTCCATGCCCTTTTTCTTTGCTTCCATCTTGCCTGAACCTTGCTTTGATACTGTTAGCGCTTGAATTTGGCCTCAGGCTGAAAAAGACAAAATCCAAGGCAACATCAAACCACTTAGCCTCGTAGCTAGCCCTGCGGGGACAGGAGAGGGCTCTCTCCGGGTCTATCTCGGCAAAAGGTCTTAAAAAGACTGAGATGACCAATAAACAACACTGATTTTAGGCTAGTAAACTGATGGGGAAAGTTTGATTTTAAATTTTTAGGGTTTTGTTGGAAAACTGAGCACGACAATTTTGGGTGCGGGGATGAGACACAGTTTTTGCAGAGGTCTTTTTGGGGCAAGGTAGGAGATTGTCTTGATGCCTTTGAAATAAGTGAATGGATGGATATGACCGGTGAGGAGCTAAGGAGAGCAAGAAACCATCGAGAGTTCTCCTTAAACAGATGAAAACATTGATATTAAGCAAACTTAAAGGCAGAGCATAGAAACCATGAATTCTACCTTAACACTTCATTTACTTAATTTGCAGAAGAGAATAGTAAGAAAATGATGCACATAACAAACTTACAAGTACATGAGAGAAACACACCATCAACACAAATAACCACAGGAATCCCAAATAGTGCTGCAAAACCCTGGTCTTTCCTTTGCCAAAATTGCAGAGATACAAAGTGTAAAACAGTCTAAGCTTATCCCTCAAGAGTCCAACCTCTCCAACCTCTGAAAATGATTGAGAAAATACATAATATAGGCAAGCTAACACATTCCCTTGCCTCTAGGGGTCGAGCTCATCATCCTAGGAGCTGTTTCAACCAATTCTAAACAAAGCACTACAATCTAGGCAGTCAAAACAACTTGCCTCTATAAGCTAGGAAACCAATTCATTCATTAAATTTTTCCTATTTTATGAATGAATCTTCTAGCATAGGTAAAAAAGTGTCTTGTCAACATAAAATTACATCAATTACATCAAGGAGGATGAAAAATCCCACCAAAAAGTCAAAACTGGTCAAATGCTGCGTTTTCCTGAGCTGAAGGTGAAAAATTGAGAAAATGTCCTGATGCGTAGCGCGCCATTTCTCAATGCGTAGCGCGACTTTGAGCCCACTTTTGGGGCACTTCCCGGCATCCAAATGAGGCACAAGTGGGCTTGTTGGAAAGGTTTGGATGTCTACTCTCTAGCCCAAGTGGAATTTCTCAATTTTGTGGCCATTTGCCCCTCCAAAATTGCAATCTCCCAAGACTGCTTCCTGTGTGTCCAAAAAGTGGCAGAAGGTCATTTTTTGTTTGTTTTTTGACCTTTTGAGGGTCCAAACCTCAATGAAATGTCTTGGCAGTGGCTGAGCAAGTGTATTTTGTCATGACAAATCCAAAAATGCTGAGTTTTCGTGAAATGGACATCCCCAACTTAAGGGTAGCACGCGGCGCGCTACGCGTTGAGGCAAAACCCTGATGCGTAGCGCGCCTGAGCCTTACGCGTAGCGCAACTTTCAGATGCTTTTTGGAGGCCTTTCCGGTGTCCACATTGGGCGCAGGATAGCTCGTTGGAAAGGTCTCTGAGTCTACTTTCCAACCCATGTGGAATTTTTCAATTTGGAGTTCATTTGCCCTGTCAAAAATCAAATCTCCCAAGACTGGTCAAAATGTTCCAAATGAGGCTGCCTCAAGGCAGAGTGCTGTTGTAGTCAACTTTTGAATGCCTTCCTCAACTCCAAATTGAGCTCATGATAGCTCATTGGAAAGCTCTTTGTGTCTAGTTATCATTTGACTCATCAAGAAAGTCATTTGGCCAATCAATCTATGAGAAAATTTGATTTTCCCAAGGTCATTCCAGAAGTGCATTCGATTCTCCTGAGGCAACATATTTTTGACATTTCTCTAAAGCCATGACACCTGTGTAAAAAGTGAAGGAGGTTTTTCTTCTTTGGCATGTTGTGAACAAAAACCTCTCTCAGTTTTCCCAAATTCATCTTTGATTGCTCTGAAACATCTTTTGAGTGAAACTTATCCCGATGTGTGAAACCAGGAATTTTGTGGAAATGAAGCGAAATGAAGGGGATAAGGGGCTTCTAAATTCTTGGGGAAATTTTTGGAAGTAGGGAGGGATGTTAGGAAGCAGGGGAAAGTGGAATCTCAGAGATCGAGCGAGGGGAAGGGGTCCAAAAGGGCAAAACACAGGCCCAACCTAGAAAATTGCCAAGTTGTAGCAAGAAACTAGGGTTTGCACGAAAATGAGGAATTTGGCGGATCTCGGTGATGGGAAGCATTTGATAAGGTACATGAAGGATAGGGGAAGGTGTATGAACATCAGGATACAAGTTTTGCCGATGATTTGACCGTCCAAGAGAAATTGCCTTCAAAACCCTAGGAGAGGGAAATGACCTTACCTAGGTGCAACTGAAGCATGAACAAGGTGTAAAATGACTCATTCGACACTGACATGATAATGACAACCCTATGAATGATGATAGACTCAGCTGAATAGTGACATAGATTGGCATTTGGGCAATTTTAGAAGGAGTGAAAGCAAACCCTAGACCTAATGCCTAGTGACCAAATTTTGCTTGAAGACTCACTGAAATGACAAAATTTGACCTTGACACTTCAAAATCACTTTGTAAGAGCATATTTGATCACTGGAGGAAGGCTGGAAAGACTGACACTAACAGATACCATGTGAAAATTTGCTGCAATAATTGATTTATTTCTCCTACTTATTTACTAAGTCACAGGACATGTCCCCTAGGGTCCCGTGTCCCGTATTTTACGTATTGGACACGAAAACGGCCCTAATACGTGTCCAATACGATTTTTAACGTGTCATAAAAATCGAATACGTATTCGACGTTTTCCATTCGTGTCATAAATTTTGAATACGCGTATTTTGTCTGGAGAATACGTTGCCCTAACGTATTTCGATGTTTTGAATACGTATTGAAAAAAAAACATGGTTTATAGCGTAAGCGTTGGTCTATTCCGGCCCCCGGGTTATTTTCGGTTGTCTGGAGCTGTCG
Organism: Pinus tabuliformis; assembly: GCA_031772625.1. Lineage (NCBI taxonomy): Eukaryota > Viridiplantae > Streptophyta > Pinopsida > Pinales > Pinaceae > Pinus > Pinus tabuliformis. The sequence continues at coordinate 549,827,726 of CM062806.1, read as the reverse complement.
TGTGGAGCTGCGGGAGTGTTCGTTCAAGACCAGCGTTAAACCAGTAAGCCGAACCCGTGTTTTAATTGCAATCCACAGTGGCTTTGCTGTAAGCCTGTAACATTATTCACGTGTGACGTCTATGATATTTAATATTTATTATTTATGCTTGTAATGATTATCCCCCATATCCACTGTGTCTCTACATCGATACCCATCGAGAAAAACAACAGACAATACTTTGAAGTTCCGGCTTACAAACTCCGGTTGGTTAGTGAGATTCGGTGAACGACTTGCTACATATGTTTCACAGGTTTTTAAATTTTTTTAATGGTTTTTCATCACAGAAATTTGAAGTTTATTCAGTTTTTCATCAACGCTCATTAATGAGTCTAATCTCTATTCATACGACTATCAATAACCATATAATTTTTCAATAGATGCAATGTCCACTGAATATTCCTCTTCTCTTTTGCCATGAGCAAAAAGTGTTTACTCCACAAATTTCAAGCCCATCTATCTCAAATGAACTTGTAGTTGCAAGCATCCACGTGGTATGAATCATTGGAGTGCCATGTTTGTTTGCTGAGACTTCTTTTGGTAAATGAACTATGAACTTTGAGAAGTAATTATATTTTAATTTGATTAGATAAGCTGCAACCTGCAATTTAATATGGATAAAAAACTATATTTCGGTATATATATATATATATATATATATTTTATTAAATATATATAAAACGTGTCCCCGTGTCCTGTTTCCAGGTCGCTGCGTTTCGTATTGAATACCTCGTATTTACGTGTCCTCCGTGTCTCGTGTCCTCGTGTCATGTGACTTAGCTTATTTATGATAAGTTATTTACCAATACTTCAGTAAATACCAAAATAAATTCAGTTGCAGACTTCACAACCTAGAACTGAAAATTAAACGGCAAGAGAAACATCAGCATATGAACAATCACATTGACACACTTGTTTTCGAACAATCGTCCCTAGAAAAACCCAATACGGGAAAACCTGTGTAGCAGATCTGAGGATTCTTATTATTGGTAGTAAATATCTGAATACAATCTAGGATGCTCATCTAGCAATCCTTTACAGCGAAATACTGGTGGAAAATTGGAGTCAGTTTTACCTCACTTCACCCAGTAGAATTTCGGCTGATCCGGCACAAGACTGGCTAACCCCGGCTATTTCTGCATTGGCTTTGCGTCAGTCTAGTGTCACCTTCTTTGCCCTCTGCGTCAACTCTCCCGGCTGTTCCAACAGTTCTGCAGTTCCAGGTGGTTCTGGATTTTGCGTGACAGGCAGTGTTTTCTACTCTGTGCTGGCCCTTATGGCTCTGCGTTAGGATTGTATGGGCCCAGACTGGCCCAACATCAACTCTCTCAGCTACTGTGTTGCTTCTCTGCAAGCTCTCTCCGCCTCTTTGTTCTGTATTTTTTGGAAAGTCCTCCCGGATTCTCTCTGCTCCCCAGCTACAAGATCTCCCCAATCGATTTTCCTCCTGAGAACTTCTCACCTCAAAAAATCGATTTCTTCAATCTCTCTGTGTGTTTTCAAATGAACCCCGAGCCTCCATTTTATATTTTTCCTGTTGAGTCTTCAACGGCTGAGATTAAGTCTCTAATCAACGGCTAAGATTAAAACATGACTTGATCCACCTTCTAGATCATTCTCACCCATATTTTGATTAATACCCATTAATATTTTAATTTCCCTAAGTTTAGACTTAGGAACCCCATTAAAAATATTAATTATTTTAATAAAATACAATTCGTGTGGAATTTCACCAAACGGTTTTTGGGTTCTTTAGAACTCATGTGCCTTAGCCTCTCCACCAATTTTCAAAGCTAGAGCACTTCTGATGCTACCAAAAACTAACAACTATCACAAAGAAGCCTAATTCGAATTGTGAAGTCAGTGCTTCACCTCCTGCTCCTCCTGAAGGCTTCTTGTTAGACTTCTTGTATTCATGGCAGTCAAAACATTTTATCTTGCTCAAGTCTTTCTTCTTACTATTATTTTGGCTGGATTCATGTTTGCTTTGGGTCTTCTTTCCTTTTCCCTTCTTCCCCTTCCCAACCAAGGAAAAATTCTCATCATCCTCTCCTCTGGATGATGTTCCATCTCTAGTATTTCTCCAGATCTCTTCTTGAACCAAATCAAACCACAACCTTTCCTAGTGTCGTAATTTTTCCCTTCCATTCATAGAATCCTAGTGTCTGTACCAGGATTTTGGAAGGCTTAGAAAAGCTAGGCTCACCAGGTCATTTGCTACTACATTCACCCCAACCCCTCCAAACTCATCTCAAGCTTGTGTAAACTTGGAGAGATACTGTGGAATAGTGTCATTTTTCTGCATCCTAATGTTTCAAAGTTTGTCTTTCAGGGCCAATTTTTTATGGTTATTGTTATTTTCGAATAGCTCAATCAATGCCTTCCACATAGCATATGGAGTTTCTTTGCCATGGAGATTTGAGACCACATGGTCTCTCACACCTTCCAGAAGAATTCTCGTGGCCTTTGCAACAACCTTCTTCCACTAGGTTAACTGTTGTGCATCTGACTGTGGAGGTTTTGCAATGTCAGTTTTAACATATTCTAGCAAACCATTACCATAAATCACTTCTTCCATTCAATCCTTCCAGGCTATGAAATTCGAGCTACCCTCTAGGGCATACTCCAATCTTAGACCATTGAAAGACATTCTCCCGATCCTGAAGAAAATTTGTTGCACTGAAGTTGCAAATTCGAAATTCTTGAGGGACAAGTTCGAAATATTGGTTCTAATGTGATTTCAAGGCTCTGATACCATGTATAAATTTGATAGAAATTACAATAGCTCAAGGTTTCGAATTGAAAAACAAGAGACACAATTCTACTATATTGATCCGTGGAATGTAAATCACAATTTAGAACAACATGCATAGACATGCAACAAGAAAAACCACAAGTACATAGTGATTTCTAGGGGAACCCAACTGGGAAAAACCCCTTAAACCTCTTTGCATTAATCAGTTGAATAGAGAAACTATTACAATTGCTCACTCCAGCACTAAGCACAACCTGCAAAAGAATAATTGTTCTCTCTACTGAATGAGAGCCTCTAGCCAACACTTAGCCAATTTTCTTCTCATCCAACCTCCTATTTCCTTGTGCAATATTGAGCAAATTTGACCTCCTAAACAATAGGGAAGCCCCTATTTCCTTGTGCAATTCCCAAGGAATTGATCTCCTGATTGCATGCAACAATTGTACACTCAACTAGTACACAGTTGATGTTACACTAGCCTTATCTCCTCCACCTCAGCTGAGCAATTTGAATTGCATGCATACATGAGCTATTTTGGTTGATTGATTAGTTCACCGATAGATCTCTGAGTTAGATGGTTGTCCCATTGCACAACTGACCTTCAACTGACTCTATCAATAGTTAGAGGTTAGTTAACTAAAAATAACTAGCCTAGATTGCTAAAATTTAGCAATCAACACATGCATAACTAAGCTCCAAGCCCCTAACTCGAATTTACTGAGCTAACTAAGTGACAAGAGCCATGTCACACTTGTTAACTGCCTCCAAGTTGTCTAGATGATGTGGAATTTAGATTTACTCAATTTGACTAAGGCTAAAGTCAAATTGAGCCTTTCTTGTTACACTTTTTAACATTCTGAGATGCCTTGGGATGTTAGAGAACCCACCCGAGCCATGCATGAACTACACATCAATGACTAAGTTTCTCAGAGGATGAGAAACACTTTTAGCAGGGGGGTGATGATGGGTCCCATCAATAGGTATATTATAAGGCCACTTTTCCATCCTCAAGCCTATAAATTTTTCTTTTTCTCACATTAATTAACATCTCTTTGGCTATAATGTGCTTAGTGGGAAGACTAAAGGGTGTTTGTCATACTTTGTGGCCTAATGTGGTTAATGTGCAGGAAAAAGAGCAGTTTTGAGTGCATTTACTATGCACAGCAACGTTGGAGGCATCTAGAGGAGATGGAGGATTGTGCCCTGCATTCACTCTCCTTCAACTCGACTTGATCCCTAGAATCGCTCATCAACAGTTTGAGGTCTACTGGCAGCCAATGAAATCAAGTAATTGCAAGGATATAAGGGAACTAGATCCACTTTTCTTGAGATTTTGGTGGGAAGCAGATCTCTTTCCAAGGAGGCTGCCCCTCAGTGATATTTGTATAAATCAACAAGCCCAAGAGCTCATTAGGATTTGAAGTTTTGGAGCAAGGAGAGCTACTAAGAGCTAAGTGCTCAAGACTGTCATTTCCATTTTTATTTGCATGATGTATTTGAACTCCATTTTATGTTAATGAAAGGTCTATTGTTGCTTCACATTTGAGTTTGTTGCAGAGGGTTGAGTCCCCTTGGGTTAGGGCCCAACCCAAAGGCTTCAGTCTCTCTTTATGTATCTTATTTATGCATTATTTTGGAGCAGCATTTCCTTCCTTGTTTGAGTAGAAGTTTATTTGCCAGAAAAATTGTGGTTGCAGGCCTGATTACCACCTCTCTTGTGGGAAGTGTGGTTGAGGAGTCTACAACAACAAGCCAAAAATATGTGGTTGCCTTCCTTTGCAAATTGCTAGGCTTTAGCTCATTGTCTCTTGCATACTCTGTTTCTACAATCTAGGAGTTAAAATCATCTCTCTCAAGTTTTCATGTATGTAGGTTAGATGCATGTTGTAAGGTGAATTAGTTCTTAATGAAATAAAATCCTTCTTTGTTTGATTTCATAAAATTTGACTCATCCTTTCTTGCTTAGTTTGTTTTGTTGCAATTTGATCATTAGTTTGGCACTCTTTTCAAGAACAAGAAGGGATTGATTTTTGGTCTGTAGGTACTACCAGTGGCTTTCAAGGTTGTCACACTCATCCTACATCTCTTTTTTCATCATCAACCTCTTCCTTGACATCTCACATTGCCCTCAAAACTTTGCCACTGAGACTACATTTCTGGGTCATTGAAGGACACCGTGAGCATTTGCTTTTGTGCAAGATGGGCCTTTCAGGGGTGCTAAGCTTGGCAAAGGCCTCACATAGCCTTCATACACCTCCATCTACCTTTCTCCACCTTCAAAACACTTTTTCTACCCTCAGGATTCTCATGGATCCAATCCTGTAGCAAAACAGGGCAATCTTGTAGCAGTCTTGTAGCATCCTATAGAATTGCCCAAACTTGACCAGATTTGCTCTAGGAGCTTGATTTTTGCCCCTTGGGACTGAATAATGACCCCCAGGCTTTGAATCCATGATTGGGGAGGACCAAAGACCACTCTAGACCCACCTTTCCTTCACTGCAAGTACAAATATGTAATTAGAATTATAAGACAGATTTCCACATTTGAATAGCAATTAATGTTTTCTTATGAAATGAACATGGATTTTGTTACTAAGGCTAAATTTCATTGAACACAGTGATAAAAAGGATGATTCACCAATGCAAAGTAGATTAGATCTGATTCTTGAATTTATGCTTTCTTAGGATTTTAGTCACACACATTGTTGTTGAAAAGATCAAATTTCCTTTTTCAAAGCAACTTTCCACATTCTGCAAATAGGGTATTGATTTACATTCTACAAGTAGAATAACACTTTTCATTTCTGCAAATAACATAGTTTTTGCATTCTTACAACTAGATCCAACCTTGGCATGTGGATGAATAGTACTTCATTTATGCAATTAGAGTAATGTTTTCATTCCTGCAAATAGAGTAGAACTCTCTCTTTTCATGCAATTTCCTTCTCTAAGCTAGTTGGAGTGGTCTTTGTATGCCTTGATCTGGTCCATTGCTCGAAGGTGGCTTGAGTAGAGCTTGACTGACTATGCATATAGCATTGTCACCTCTAAGTTTGTACGAACTCCGAGTTGATAATTAAAGTTGGTAGCCTTGGGAGCCTCAACATTCTTGTTGAGATATTGAGGCTCATTAGAGGCAAATTATTATTTTTATTTAAAATGGCAGCAAAAGTCTCATAGTGGAAAATGGGCCCCACCTATAAAATAATAGGACAAAAAGTAGAGTCTAGAAGCTAGAGGAAGGCTCAGTGGAGAATTATAAAAGGAGGATGGGCTCAATTGAAATTCATTCTATTCCTATGATTTCTATTGACTTTAAGAGGAAGTTCAAATGAGTTTCAAGAGTTTTAAATGAAACTCAATAGCTAATTCCGGTGACTTCGAGTGCCACCCTAGTTAGCTCTTGGTGAAGATTTTGTCTGATCTTCCAATTGTGCCTATTGCAGGGAGTTTCCATCGTTGAATGAATTGTTTGCAGGTTATTCCACATGGTGTTTTGTTGCAGGGTTTCATAATTCTTCAAGGATGCTGAATTCTATTTGTACAAGGAGGACTGAATTGTTGTAGGCCAAATTGCTTTTCTCTCCAATCCTCTGCTCAGTTAGAGGTAGAATTTCTAAGGAATTAAAAGAGAAACAAGTCATCCAGAATAAGGGAGGCAGAGCCAATTAATTATTTTAAATCCCAAGAATGAAGTAATATTCCTGTAGTTGAAGTTGGAGTTTTTTTTTAGCGAGTTGAGGTTGAATTGTTGTGCCAATTTTGGAGAGACCGTGTAGGGTCTTCCTAGAAATCATTCGCTCAGCCAAGTTCTGGAATATTTGTCCATATTGCTGCCTTTCAAAGCAAGGTTTCGATCAGCTAATTACACCCTAGAGGAGGACAAATGATTTACTTGCATTTCAAGAATTTGTGCCAAGTCTATCTTCAAAATTTGGAGCTGAACTTGTGGTCGAATTTACTACAACTAGTGGGCCAAAAATCTGTCTTAGGGACTGATATTTTCATGTTGATCTCAGATCTGAAGGTGCCACGAATTTGTCATTTCTGGGTTGAAATTTGCTAGATTAAATACTGTAGTACCTTTGCGTTGATTTCCTGAGTATACCCAAGTGTTGGGAGGTGAAAAACAATTATTAAGTCTCTGTTGAACACTGCATGTAATTGCTGATATTATTACTCTGAATGATGACCTCCATATGTAGTCATTTGCTCACTATAGTGGCTGGAAAAAGGGTAGATCTCTTGTCATTATGATGTTTGTACGTACTGTTGTTGCAAAGGTGTTTGTGTGCACAATTAATCCTGGTATTTGTGAAGGAGCCATCAAATATAAACCAGGTTCTTCTCATTCTGCCATTATCATTTTATATGTGTATCAGTGTCCAAAATTAGTGTATGGTTGTGTTTTCTATTTCTGGTATCAATTCTGAGTTTTTATTAAAAGAATATCTGCTAGACTGAGTGTACATTCATGCGCATAAATTAATGGGATGTTGCTCAATCAAATCAAATTTAAGAAGAATACCTACAACAGTACATGCACCAACTATTTGACGAAAACAACACAAGAAAAAAAAGGAAACTCAACCACATGTTGAAAACTTAGTATTATTTGGATCATTTCCTAGTGGGAAGTTGGAAACTTAGTATTATTTTGGATCATTTCCTAGTGGGAACATTACATTGTAAGATAAAATGGGGGGTATTTTCAATAGGAGGGAACATACTGATGCTAGTAGAATCCACCAACACCCTGAGGTTGTCACCATACTGAAAATTTGACAGTGGCTGGGATTCTTTGAGAGAATTAGAGGGTTTGATGATGAGATAGCCATGGAGTTGCAATGAATCAACAAAATCATAAAGGAAAAGAACTTGTCGCTGCAATCAAGGGGATGGTGATTTATATCAATGAGGATTCCATTAGCAAAATTACAACTCTCCTTAAGGGGCTGCATTGGAACAAGGAGGAAAGGAAGGAAGCCATCACTACTAAGAGAGGATTTTTGTTGCCCAATGAGTAGCCTAATGAAGACAAAAATGGAATAAGGAGAGAAATTCCGCATAGCCCTTGGGATGAAGTAGCTTACCAAATTCTTAAGTATATTTCTTGTGAAGGAAGACTAAGCATAGTTTATGCCTATCAATTCAGATTGTTATACCAATTGAGGTTTCATGCCCACCTTCTAGTCAATGAGATACTGAGTATTCTCGTTTTCATCCTATGGTCCCTCTAAAAAAACAAGTACTAAGGTAAAATGTTGAAATTTCTAAGTCTGACACGTTAGAAATCCCTACTGCATTATCTGGTTTATTTTCTCCTACTTTCTCTTTTCATTAACAAGTTATTTATAAATATAAATACTGAAATAAACACAAATGCAGCCTTAACACATATATAGATCAAAAACTGAAATAACTAAGACAATCACACAAGGGACACCGTTATTTTTGGACAATCGTCCTAGGAAAAACTCAATGCGGGAAAATCGTTGCAGCAGATATGAGGGTTTTATTATTATGCAGTTTATGAATACAACTAGGGTGCCAGAAATGGCTCACCCAACAGAGAATGCCCTCGGCATAAGTACCTCTCTTCGGAGACAGATATTCCGACTGATCAGTCACTAGATGATCGATCCCACAACAACTACGGTAGCTCCTTAGCTGGATAGTGAAAGCTACTCCAAGCTTCTCCATTGCTCTGCGTCACTATGCTAGGGACTGCGTCACCCTCTCAGCTCTAGTCTACCCCACAAAAAATCGCTAGCGCTACCTCTTGGCCCTGCGTCAGCTCTACTAGCCTTTGCGCAACTACTAATGCCTCTGCGTTAGCCCTCTGGCCCTCTGCATCACCCATGCTGGCCTTCTTAGCCTTTGCGTCAACCTTCCCAAGCTCTGTGTTGTCTCTCTGGCACTATCTCTGCCTCTCTGCTATGTATTCTCGGCCTCATGCCGAATTTCCCCTTACTGCAACAAATCACTTGTTCGATTCTCTCACCAAACCCTGATCCAGACAATCAAATTAACTGATCAATTTTTGGTGTATCTCCAACTAACCCTCAAGCCTCCTCTTATACTTTTCCTGTTGAGTCTTCAACGACCGAGATTAAGTTCCTAATCAACGACTAAGATTAGATTTGGCTTGATCCTCGTCTCTTGGAACCTTCTAACCCAAAATTATATTAATAAACATTAATATTTTATTTTTCCTAAGTTTATACTTAAGACCCCATTAAAAATATTAATTATTTTAATATCTTCTCATCCGGGTAGAATTTCTCCAAACAATTTCTGGGTTTTGGAGATCTCATGTAAAAGCCTCTCCACCAATTTTCATTGCTAGAGCACATTCGATGCTACCACGAATCAACACTCCCTCTTAGCGAGGAATGTGCTCTAGTAATGCTTTACCATGGAAACATCACACTGATCTTCCACACTAGTCCTTGTGTTGATGCTTGGCCTGTTGCTTCACATCATCGACACTGATGCTTCCTGTAATGTTGCCCATGACACTGCCACTGCCACTGCTACATTTGTACTGCAACTCCCTCTCAATATGTTGCCCATGTTGCCCCTAACACTGCCACTGCTAACTGTTGCATTGCAACTCAGTTACCGAGAAGTAGGTAACTGACTTCTCCCAAATACTGACATCCTAGTCAGTCTGGAAGCCTCGTGAAACTGAAGTTGCCTCTACTGTTATACTATGCTCCCTTTGTTGCCATTGTGTTGTTGCATACACCTTTGTGCCTCTCGCACTGCTGCAACCTCCACTACGCTCCCTCAGATTTCTGCACCCAATCACTGCCTTGCTACTCCACTACACTTTGCTCCACCCGACCCCTGTCATCCTACTACTGTCGTTAAGGGCTCCTATAGCCGGATATGATCCAAGAGTTTGGGTACCTCAAGGATCCTACCCTTAGTATGTAGTCCTCCTGACTACAACTCGATGTCTCCCCACCTCTTCTCTAGAAGTGCATGAGCACTCATGGCACAATGGTCATTGGTCTCGACCTCTTTCTTCGCCTTAGCTGGAGATGCCTTTGAATCTCCCTTGTTTTTCTTCCTAGGACACTCGGATGCATAATGTCCCATCTCCCCACAACGGAAGCACTTCACCTTGGAGATGTCCTTCTTCTTCCTCTTCCCTTGCTGTCCAGCAGATGCTAGAGCCACATCCTCCTCCTCCTCTTTCTTGATTCGACTTCCCTTGCCACTACTCCCCACCTTGGTCATCTTCCTGATCTCTTCTCGGCGAAGAGCTGCCCACATCTCCTCCCATCTTGGAAGAGTTGCCACTACTCCCCACCTTGGTCATCCTCCTAATCTCTTCTTAGCGAAGAGTTGCCCACATCTCCTCCCATCTTGGAAGAGTAGCACTGCCCAAAATACTTTGGACAAATGTCTCCCACTCAGAGACTGCATTTAGGGTAGTCCTAGCCATAAATTCTAGATCCAGTGTAGACCCCACAGAAGTAAGCTGATTGCAAATCTCCTACAACTTGAGAAGAAATGGATCTATCTGTTCTCCCTTCTGCATCTGATACGACCGCAGTTGATTCTCCAATAGCATCCTCTGTTGCACGGAAGTGCCCTGATACAAAGTCGTCAAAGTATCCCACATCTCCTTTGCGGTGTTCTTTTCAACAATATGTGGTATGACACGATCTTTGACCCTGTTTAGGATCATGCACTTCGCCCTCGCCATTGCATCCTCATACTTCTCATTCTTAGTTGAGTCGACTGGGATAGCCACGGTTCTCAAGGTAAAGTCCTTGATGCGATGTCGATCTAGGATTGCCAGGATCCTGGCCTTCAAGATGACAAAGTTGGAAGCCCCGTCCAACCTGTCTTGATCCCTCGCTCTGTTCACTGCCATTTCAGCTCCTCTTCTGGACTCCCTCTGAGTTTCAACTTCCCTCCTGGAAATCCTCTGGCCAGTGGTCAAATCGCTCCTTTCCAATCCTTGCAATTGCAACTCGGATCTGGATTTCTTGGCTAGAAATTCGCCAAGGTAGTGACTCCCCCTACCTTGGTTTTGTCTCCTTAGACACTATTCTGCATCAACAAAAACAACGTTCCACCAGCTCCTCAAATCACAATATGCCCACAGCTCCCCAAGCCCCAACAACCGAAGAAACTGAGCCTTTCAGGCTCTGTGCAATCCCGACAACGGTTGAATTTGCACCTCTTGGCCACAACGTCGATCCTTCTTGGCTGAGAAAGATGACTAGGCACTGTGTAGATCTGATCTGCCCCTCTGCCTCTACGTTGACCCTCCTCTTGGCTCGAAATGATGATGCAAGCTCTGCGTTACTTCCTCTCTTGCTGCTACTGCTTTGGAACATCAATGTCTCTCGGGACAACTACTACTGCTGCAAATTTCAGATTTCTGCAGGTGCCTTCAGTCCTCCTGTGATTTGCAATGCTTTGATACCATGTTGAAATTTATAAGTCTGACACGTCATCAATCCCTACTGCATTATCTGGTTTATTTTCTCCTACTTGTTCTTTTCATTAACAAGTTATTTATAAATATAAATATCGAAATAAACACAAATGAAGCGTTAACACATATACATATCAGCCACTGAAATAATTGAGACAATCACACAAGGGACACCATTATTTTTGGACAATCGTCCACAGAAAAACCCAATGCGGGAAAACCAGTGCAATAGATATGAGGTTTTATTATTATGCAGTTTCTGAATACAACTAGGGGTGCCAGAAATGGCTCACCCAACAGAGAATGCCCTCAGCAGAAGTACCTCTCCTCGAAGACAGATAGTCTGGCTGATCAGTCACCGGATGATCGATCCCTCAACAACTACGACAACTCCTTAGCTGGACAACAAGAGCTGCTCCAAGCTTCTCCATTGATCTGCGTCACTCTGCTAGGACTGCATCACCCTGCTAGCGACTGTGTCACCCTCTCAGCTCCAGTTTGCCCCACGAAAAATCTCCAACGCTGCCCCTTGGCCCTGCATCAACTTTGCTAGCCTCTGCGCAGCTACTGATGCCTCTGCATCAGCCTCTTGGCTCTATGCGTCAACCCTCTTGCCCTCTGCGTCACCCACGTTGGCCTCCTCAGCTTCTGTGTCAGTCCCAGCTGCCTCTGCGTCAACCTTCCCAAGCTTTGTGTTGTCTCTCTGGCACTATCTTTGCCTCTCTGCTATGTATTCTTGACCTCGTGACGACCTGCCCCTCGCTGCAACAGATCAATTGTTCGATTCTCTCAGCGAACCCCACTCCAGAAAATCGAACTGATTGATCAATTTTTGGTGTATCTCCAACTGACCCTCAAGCCTCCTCTTATACTTTTCCTGTTGAGTCTTCAACGATCGATATTAAGTCCCTAATCAACGACTAAGATTAGATTTGGCTTGATCCTCATCTCTTGGAACCTTCTAACCCAAAATTATATTAATACACATTAATATTTTAATTTTCCTAAGTTTATACTTAGGACTCCATTAAAAATATTAATTATTTTAATATCTCCTCATCTGGGTAGAATTTCTCCAAACGATTTATGGGTTTTGGAGATCTCATGTGCTTTAGCCTCTCCACCAATTTTCATGGCTAGAACACATCTGATGCTACCACAAATCAACATAAAAGAGGGCAAGCACAATTACCTATCCCATCATGGCCTGATCAAGTTAATTGTCACCAATGCATTAAAGGATCTGTAACATCCTATCCCTTGGGTTGACTTTGTAGACATGGACATGAAGGCATTTTTAGAGGCCCAAGGCCTTGTCTTCCAACAAAAGTGGGTACCCATAGGAGATTTTTTTTTCCTATTCATCTTTTTTTGTCGATAGCCAACAACCCCTGAGAACCACATTGGTCCACCTTGTAGTTGATGTGATGTGCCGCTCTCTCCTCCACCAGCATCAGTGATATGTTTCCTCACACATTTGTCAAGAGCATCTATTAAAAGTGGGAAATCCGACCCAAAAGGTGTGTTTTTCATCGTACAATCGAGCGCTTATGCTTGTTTTTCATTTGGGCATTTTGAGCATGGATTATTGGGCGACTTAGAAAAAGGAAGGGCTTAGATCGTGGTTTTTTCCCTCACATTAAATGGGGTGTTGATTTTCAATCCTAGTCCTGTGGGATCTCCCCTATTGGACTATGGCTTTAGGAATGGCACTACTTGGGGAACCTTGAGTTTGGTAGCATGATCCCATTTTTCCGTTCCATAATTTTCACTCCCCTTTGCACATTACAAGCCCTATCTCACCATTTTCCTTCTGTGCCCACAAGGCACTGGCACTCCCTTTCCCCTTGTCCACATATTTTGGTCGGGCCTGGAAATGTTGCCCCGAAGGTTGATGCAGCGAAAAGAAAATTAAAAGCATATCAGGCCACAAGCAAGAAACAAAAGAAAAGAAAATCATAAAATGCAAAAGATGGCTGAGACATTTACTATAACATGTGGGTAAAAGCCAAACATGAACTCTACCCCTTATCATTATGGCATCACCCTTGTTCCTAGGGCCTATGAGTGCCCTTCTTATCATTAAGGGAACCTATGCATGTCCCGACACCTAGTGGGCGATGAACTGCCCCACTTTTAAGGGGGTAATAATTGTTATACATCATTCACAACATGCTCTCATTTCCTAAACCTTCGAGTAGTACTACAAAGAAAAAATCGAGGAAAAGAAAAAGGAAAATAAAGGGGTGGAAAAGCAAAGGCTGGGGTAAATGTCTCCCCTTTGAAACCCCTTTATCCCCATCTCTTCCATCATTATTTATATGTCACATATTAATTTAAGGATGTACCAGGGACCTATCTTTCCCCTTAGGGGCCGGGAATGCCTAATAGGGTTGCTTGTTAGCCACTCCTACTTAGGGGGTAACACTATTACATGATCAAAAGCCCCAAATTTGGAAGAAAAGCCCCATATGAAGTATCTATTTTCCCATGATTAGCAAGTTTGGTTCACTTAGATGCACTAATGATTAATTGTATGTAATGGTGAAGATGCAACACTAGGCATTATGCATGATTGGCATGTGGTTTTCATCATGAGTTGGGCAACTTAACTAGGGCCTAAGTCCACTACATGAGCATATAACACCCTATAGGTGGAGTGTTGAGAGGCATGGAACTCTTATCACTTGCAGAGCATCATTGCATTCCATGGGCACCTACAATACGCCATTAGTTTGCGCTTTACCCCACTTTAATCATGAGATGATGCACTTGGACCAACATGCCCTTAGTTAGGTTAATAGTGTATATATGGTGTGGCAGCTGATCTGAGGCCCAAATGAGGTTTGTCTCACCACTTTAGACATGGGAGGGCTAGCACCATTCTTTGAGCCCTCAACGTAGGAACAAAACCAACGTATTTTATCACTCAGAGACCCATGATACCCATTTTGTGCCACAAACAAAAATTTGAGGTTCACAACATGATTTGCATGGAGATCTAGGGGCCAACCCCTAGAGGATGATTTATGAAGCCCTCTTCACTCAACTTGGCTCGAAGAGAGCTCAGCGCATGGATCATGTCATCATTTCGACCCTATTTTGGGTGTTTTCTTATGCTTTAACATTGGCTATGAGGTTGGCTTCTAACCTCATTTAGTTTTCTCTTATCATTTGACAACTAAGAGGGGTTTTAGGCTAAAATTAGACTTCATTAGACATGTAAAAATTGGAGAGAGACCTTTATTCCCCCATCATCATCACACTTGGAATTTGACCTCTTAAAGGATTTTTGCACTTGTTCCTTCTTGGCTGTTAGAGATCTATTGGATGCATTTTTATATTTGGAAGCTAGTTTTGATTTTCTTTTGATAACGGATGAATATACTGCATGTTGTCTTGTAAGTGCTTATGGTTGAATATTCTCTATCTTAAATTTGTCTAATGTGTGAAACTGTTGCTTCTAGGTTATGTTATTTTGTGCCCTAATTGTTGAAAATTAATTTTGAAAGGTTGTTTAGTTGTGTATTGCATATTTTATTCATTGTACAACATGTAATGAATGTTCCTAGTGGAGGAAATCTTTAATCTCTCCATCAAACTCCATTTTCTTTTGAAGTGGGTAAATGTTAAAATTTGATACTTAGGGCATCAATTTTTAGCCTCCTTATAAAGGATCTAGCTTATCTATTTCATCCTTGACTCCATATGCCTAAAGGACAAGGCACTAGTCCAAGTCATTAGTGATCAATCCTAAATTTTCTCCATAATTTTCTCCCCTAAAATTAGTCATTTTAAGGCTAGGAAAAAAATATAGGGCTTGTAGCGAAGTTTTAGGGAGGAGACTTTTTAGTGATTTGAAAGCCTAAACATCAAACTTAGGGTCTAGGCTACTTATTCTCCAAGTTTGGTGGGCATCCACTCAAATTTCATCCATAAAATCTATTGCCCTAGGTGTCACTCTAAGAGGGAAACCCTGGTTTGTTTCACCTCAACTTGAGGACTTCCTTGAAGGTTGTATGAGCTTAGTACTTTTTGAAGTAGATCATAAGAATCCTTTTCTCTTGGGCCTTGACTTTGTGAATACCTATCACCATAGAAAAACCTCACAACCATAGGCCTTTAGCGTTCTTTTCTGGGGCTTTTCTTTGAGAGCGATTTTGCTTTTTTGAAGCCTTGAACCATTTTTAAGTCTCCCTCTTGAATGATCTCTAACTTGATCACAATGTGCCTTATACCTAGCATATCTATTTAAGTGATCTCCATCTATCGGGACTCCTCCCATCAATCAAAGTTCGTAAGAGAAGGGGACCTTGGCTAAGGTGACAATGGGACATTGCCCCATTGTTATCACTTTGTCTAGATCTTGTCTTGTAGCATTTCCCTCTCCAATGAATGTTAGATTTTGTAGTAATAGGGCTCGACCAAGAAAAGAAAAGGGAAGGCAGTAGCCAACCCTTTGATGTAGAAAAAGGCATACACCCTAAAAGAAGAGGAAAAGGATATTGCAACTACCTTGGCAGGCCTAAGCACCCCTACCAAGCCCAAGGTAGGTAAACTTGCCCATCAAATTGTGTATACAAGGAGGAAAATTACCAAAATCAAGTTCAATGGGAAACTTAAACCACCCTTTGCGATCACCATTACAATCAAAGAAACACTTAGTGCTAAAGGGGAGAAGCTACAAGAGGAAGAAGTACTAAGGGGAGAAGCTACAGAGGGAGAAGTGCAAAGATTACCAAAGCTAGAGGCACAACAGAGAAAAAAATGTTAATACTACCTGTTGACCACTACGTGTCAATGACCCGTAGCGGTACACCCCCTTTTTCGCAAAAGGGATAGCGCTTGATCGATGTGTTACTGCCATCCAGCTATCATCATCAACCTGAGGATCATGTTATAATGTAAACTCATTTTGCATGTGTATAATGTAAATAATCTCAGCAGATCTGTGTCGTGTATGTAATCACCTAGGTAAACCTACTTTTCTGGTGCGATCTACATTCCGAGAGGTTTTTTGTCTCACTGATCCATTCTCGGATGGTCGGCAGAGTTTTCCTTCAGCCTTACCCCAAAGTCGGAATGGATTCTGTCACTAGGATCTCAGGGGAGTCCTAGTGTTCTAGATTGAGTCTATGTAAAAGTGATTTGGGAATAATCCTAACTATTTGGTTAGATATTTTTTTACAAATTGCTTGATCTGCTAGATTATATTTGTGTCGCAGAACTGGGTAGTTTGTGAGGGTTTTTCGCAAATGGGTTTTCCCCCTTGAGGTATAAAAAATGTAAAAATCAAGATGTAAAGTGTCTTGAGGGTTAGAAAAATAATTTATTCCCTCATAGGTTAATTAATTAAGTTTTCTCGCCAAAATTAATTAAAATCCTAAGCCAAAAATTTGATTAATTCTAGGTCTAGGTAAATTTAAATTCTCCAAAGACAAAATTCGTTGGTCTTTAAAAAATTAAAGTTTAAGAGGTCTAGGGACTAAGGTAAATTAATTATTTTGCTAAATTTTAAGCCTTTGGTCCTTGGGGTTAAGTCAAAGTCAAAATTTTAAGGAAATTAATTCAAAAATTTAATTTTTGAATTAATTAAAATGTATTTAATTGAAAATTTTGAATTTCTTTGATAATTTAAATTTTGATGGATGAAATTAATTTTTTTTTTAAATTCTCATCAATGGTCGAGATTGCTTTGACAATGATCACTCGAACTAGACGTTGAAGAATTTATCCTTAAATAGGAGGCCATTTGTCAGTCAGTTCATCCGATCTCTGGATCATGTACTAAGCTCTCAACCTCTCTTGTATACTTTTTTGAATTAATGCAAAAGTCTTTGGGGTTTCAACGTGATATAGTGTTCCTCTTCATAAATTTATGGTAACATTGTTTTAATTTCTGCTTAATATTGTGTGAAAACTATCAATCAATAGCTCTCTTAGAATAATCTAAATACATATATCTTATTCAGTTTGTTGGATCTAGGGTAACATTTTTAATTTTGATTGAAATAGCAAGTATCTCTATTTCTTCAGAATTTTATTATTGTTCTATTTCTCTACTTGATTTGATGGTTGATCTAGTGTTTGCAGAAAATCTCTCAGGTTTTCATTGAGCGTTTGGGGATAGTTCTCGGTTGGACCAACGAACTCTCAACACATATTTTCTGAGAGCTTACTTCATATAAGCCTAAGGATTTATCTAACGATAATCTTTTTTCTGCATGGTGTTTTTGGGCTAGTACCTCTCTAAAATTTCAAAATCTTTTAAATATTTTGTGGAAATTTTGATAGATCTGGATATTAAGAGCCTTAGATTATCATATCTGGAAGCGAAGTTGGACTCATACTCATCAGATCTGATAGATCTGTAAATTATTTGTATAGATTTGTTATTTACTTGGGTAGATATGAAATTTTGTAACATAATTTTAAATTTTAACACTTGGGTTTTTAGGATTTTCTCTATTTTTATATATATTGGGTATTGGGTTTTTCTCTTTTCACTTGTGCAGAAATAGATCTGAGAAATCAGCCAAGAAAATCTTCATATATGATCTAGATCTAGACCCTTGAGGGCAATATCTGGGCTCTTAGATTGTTTGCAGGAATAGATTTGAGAAATCAACCAAGTGAATCTTCAGATCTGAGCTAGATTTAGACCCTAGAGGGCAAGATCTATGCTCAAAAATTGTTTCCAGGAATAGATCTGAGAAATCAACCAAGTAAATTTTCAGATCTAAGATTTTTCAAGCAAATCTGGGGGTTTTGAGACAGATCTAGGCTCTGGAGGGCAATATCTTATCCCAAATATTTTTACAAGGCCAACCATTAAATATTTTGCAATAAATCTGAAGATCTGAAGCAAAATAATTTTTTTTAGAATAAGGGTTTCAAGTTTTGGGGCTACTAAGCCAAAATCTGCCTTCTTCTAGCCTAATGCTAGTTCTATTGGGCCTAGTGTTAGCTTTCATTGGCCCTAGATTCCCTTGCTCCATTTTTGATTTGAATATTTGATTTTCTGAAGCTAATCATTGGTGGGTTTTTGCAGAAAATTTGGTAAAAATTTGTGTTTCAAATATTGAATTTTTTTGGCAACTTGGGCGAGTGATCTTCAAGGCCTAGGGCCTAAGGGTTTGATCTCTAAACTATCTTTTTCTTCACTGTTTGCTACAACAGTCACATATCTTTCTAATAGTGGTGAAAAACACATCTAAGTGGTTTGAAATTAACTAAAAATTTGTTAAATACATTAATAAGTCATTTATGTTTGATATGGATCAAGAATTTGGCCTAGATCTACGTTTTTGGGTCACTGTTATCTCTGAATAATTATGTTTCTGAAGTCTGAAATATAACAGTGGGAAAATTTCATGTAGATTAGCCTAAAATCAGTTCCTAAGTTGTCTAATACATTAAGGAATTAATTTGTTGAGTTGGGCATTCATCATTAGGTTTATTTCATGTTTTAATTGCTGGCTGTAATAAGTATATCAGATCTGATATAATTCCGGAAATCACATTACAACAGACTGAAAATTTTTTATGATTCATGTGGACAAGTTTGGAAAAATTTCGTTAAATATTTGGCATAAAGATATCATTGATAGTTTACTATTTTCATTGTCATATTGCTGCTGTCATAAAGTTTTTTTTACTGCTGTCCTAAAAATTAATTTCTGAAAATTAAGTACTCTGTCATGGAATTGTGATAAAATGCATATCCTTTGGTTCATAAACTAAGTATTTTTTTGACCTATTGACATTGATATCGAATTACAAAGTTGTTTTTGTTCTCTTTGAGCTAAATTGTATCAAAAAGATTTGAAATAAGCTAGTGTTTTAACTATAGTATCTTCAAGAGTTAATTTTCTAAGTCTTCATCTAAAAAAATGCGAGCATTTCATTTGGGTAGTTGAGGGCTTTTGCGGCATAAGTGTTTTCTCATTCTAGAGTCTAACTTCATCTCATCTTCCGGTGCATTTGCATATAAGTTAACTTTGCATAGATAAAATTTACTTCCAAGCATAAGCTTGGTCGATAGACAGATAGATCTCCATCCATCTTTTCTTGAGAAGCCTATTTTAATAGTACTTAAAACAGTGACCTTGCAGTTGTCAGAGCCGCAGTTCTTTGCAGCATCGGAGGCACCGGGTATGTTAGAATTTCAGGAGAGGTATTGTTAATCATACCTTAGTGTGCTTCTCCTGATCTTCTTTTTGCTAATTATTGCGAAATCGGGCTCAACACAGAAAGGATTGAAGGGTTCACATTTAAATAGGCATTTAATTAAAATTAACCAAGATTCTTGCATCTCACATTAGTTTTAGGATCTGCATTTCATATAAAATAGTCATTCATCTAAGTAGCAGTTGTTAGTCGATTACTTGGTTTTAATTTCCCTAGCAAGATCATTGACTCCATAAGGCACTGGTATCAATTGTTTAAAATCTAATCAAATCCTATAAGTCTTGCTAAATCTTAATCAAGTACTTGATCGCTTCACTGTGTCTCCCGAACTAGTTGGTTCCCAACTAGTGCTTCTTCATTCCACTTTTCCATATGGTCTATCCCCCTTAGCCTGCTGTAGGGAGACAACTTAAACGGAGGGATTGGGGATCAGGGTGACAACCCCCGATCTGAGCCGTTGTCGCGGTGCCTAGACATTCTGTGCGACAACACTACCTAAGGTCATAGGGCAGCCAATTCAACTATGAGAACAAAATGTCTAACTACAAGAGTAGCCTATATAACTACATTAACAACCTGCAAAGCTACAAGAGATAGAAAAGGCTACAAAACAATCTACCCCAAGGAAACCACCTTCCTTATACTCCTGGCCACTGAAGGCATAAACCCCTACTGAAGGAGCATCAAGGAAGATGCTCCCTACACATCTGGTGCCCCATTTGATGCTTGAATTAGATAAAGCTAAAGGTAGAAACACACATATGGAGAAGAATAACACAATACAAACAGGGTGCTGGCATTGCCAAGATGGAGGATGAAATGAGGAAAATGAGGGAGGAGATGGCCTTCTTAAGAATATATGAGCCAAACACAAGAGAGTAGCTTGAAAAAGAAAACTAAAAGGTAAGGAACCACTTGCAACAAACACAAGAGTTGTCGAAGGAAAATGATGCTCAGATTTGATCAATGGAGACATCCTTTTGGGACTATGGCATACATTTCCTTGGAAGTTGTTAGTTGTAGACAACCTTCAAGGGCTTATTCACTATTCTTGAAGGAACAATTGTCTAGGATGCCAATAAGCTAGATAACACAAAGGGGAACAATCTAGGGATTTATGTCTTGATGATGGATCCACTTATGGACCCGAAATGTAGACATTCCTACAAAATGAATGTGGCAAATTCAAGCTTCCAGACTAAAAATGCAAGAGACTAAACCATTCAATGATTTTTTTGCTAGAATGTAGCATGGAAGACAAAGTTAAGATTGATGAGTTCTACATCCACAACCTTGTGCTTACTAACATGCCCATATGGGATCCCAACCCATACCTATGGGATGCACAACTATTAGCACTAGCATCGTGGATTAGACATGAAGACATTAGGGAAGAGGAAATGAAGAGAACAATGGATGTGGAACTAAAAGAACCACTATGGGTTAGGCTTAAGCATCCATCCCCCTCCATGCTTACCACATCCCATGCCATCCTTGCAAAAGACCTTAAAATAGAGGACATTTGGAAAAAGAGATAAGTGGAATTCATCCTCCATTTCAAAGAAAATTTTAGACTGTTGGGGGAAGAGAGCTCACAAACTTGTCAAAGAAGATGACAAGGGTTGTCCCATCACATGAAGATAAGTAAGCATCATTCTCTCGATTAGTTGCAAGCAACACTAGAGAGAACTCCTTTCTACAAAAGGATCATCCAAAGGCTTGGATTTATGTAGACATGGCTCAAGTTCAATCTACCTCTACTATTGGGGTTTCGAGAACACCAAACTTAGGAAGTAGAATCTAGGGAATGGATTTCTGTAGAAGAAAATGCAACATTCTACCTAGCACGGGTAACCACAACTAGCTCAACTTGGGATATGAAGTAGGTCATCAAGGAGATGAATGAAAAATAACATAGAAAAGAAGAAGAATGAGTTGCTTAAGGGTGAGCAACAATTCCAATAGAGGGTTATGATGGGCCTCCAAAACAGGCAAATTATAAGGCTCATTAATACATTTCTAAGCACATATAAACTATGTTGAACCCACATTTTGCATTTAATGATACATTTTCCTAGCTTAATTGGTTTTCAGAATATTTTAATGTGGTTTTCATAGTTTAGGTGCCTTAACATGTTTATTGTGTAGGATTTGAAGAGATATTGAACAAATTCCAAGAGATCCAACACTGGAGATATTTTTGGGACTTGTTACTTGCTATAGGGGGGCTTCAACTCGGTTGGTTAAGGGCACTTATTGCCCTTTCTTATTGCTGCGAGGTGGACTAGAAGCAAGATCCCCTTTTCTAGGAATTTTTGGAGGGAAATGTATCCCTCCTCTCAAGGAGACTACTCCCCACTCTATGTATAAATAAGAGGCTCAAGTAGCCCAGTAGGGATATAGAGAAAAGAGGGAAGAATAGGAAGAAATATTAGATTTGTATTCTCAAGCAAGTTTTGTAGTCCTGTAATCTGAAGACAATTTCTCAATTAATGAAAGCAGTGTTTTATTTAAGATCTTAGCTTGGTTTTCCTTCAGATAGGAAGAAAAATTAGATTTGTATTATCAAGCAAGTTTTGCAGTCTTGTACTTTGAAGACAATTTCTTAGTTAATGAAAGCAATGTTCTATTTCAACTCTTAGCTTGGTTTTCCTTTAAGGACTTTGAGCATCCTTGGGCTGGGCCCACCCCAGGAGCTTCAAAGCCTCCTATATTTTTGTTAGTGTTATGCTTTTATTCATTTTCCAACATTTTTGAAAATTATCTCTTCATAGTGCTTATGCTTTGTTAAATTGAATATTTATGAACAAATCCTTTCTATAGGTTATTTGTGTAGTTTTTAGCAGTAGTAACACTTCTTAATGGAATTTCAAGTCTTCATTCATTTTATTTATAGATTTCTATTACAAATTTTACTATTCACTATTTTGTTGTGTAACTAGTTTTACAACTACAAAAAACACAGAGTTTGATTTCATTAGGATAAACTTGCACCAAATTGCCTTAAAGCTTTGAGTAGTTTAATGTTATCATTTTCTAACATTTCCACAACTTTTCGTCATCTTCGACTAGCATTCTGCCTAGTTAACATGCTCATTGGATTGTCTCTTGTAGCAAAACAAAGACTCATGTCGCAGCTTGTAATCAACCCTCCATTCACACTTGGCTTCACAATAAACTCATGGTTTGATCTCTTTGACATATTACAACACCTCTGGGACCTTTATAATGAAACTTGGAATTACATAGATGACATAGATGCCTTTTTCAATTTGTTTTTGAATATTGTTTTTTCCTGAAATTAAGGTTTTGATTCACAATATTTGATTTTAGCAAGTGTTATTTTCCATTTATTGTAGATAGCATAGAAGTGTGTGTCATTCAACAAGTATGCTTTTATTCATTGCAATTGGCATAGATTTACATGCCATTTCCTTTTTTGCAAGTCATTTTCAACAAATATATTTTTCTTGTAACATAGCTTAGTTAGGTTTGTCTTTGTGCATCTAGCCTTCTTTTCAATATTTCCACCTGCATAAATATCAAAAAGAGAAGAATATAACTCCTCTGCACATACAATGTCGACCCCTCTTAAGTTTGCATGAACCTCGGGTTGATAATTAAATTGAGACCCTTAAGAGTTGCAACATTGAGGACCATCAGAGTCCTTTGGAACCATTGGGTAGTCTAGTTGTATGATTAAGGGGGGAATGTATGAGTGATGGATACTCCTATCATCTAAGATTGAAAGGAAACTCCAGATGGATCTCTAGATGTTCCTCTAAGTCTAGGAGGTTGTTTGATGAGTAGGAAGTTCTAAAATTTGAATTCGTTTGAAGCTTATATCTCTGACACTTTGAGAACGTGTGGCCTTATGTATGGTCTAGTATTTCCAGGGTGATCTTGATAATATTGGTTGGCCTTTGAGGGAGGGAGGTTGAAGAGAAACCTAGGGTCTCTCCATTCGGTAATCTGGTGCACTTTGAAACTCTACCTGTCATTTGTTGCTCCAGTTTGATGGATCAACAAGTATGAGGTGATTGGTTTGGTCATCCCAAGATAATGCAAGGCATACAAGATCTCAGATCTACAATAGAAGATATCCCTAATGAAGAGGGATAAGAATCTTTGGTCATGGTATTGGAAGAAAGTAGAAAGGGAGCCAGGCTCAAGTCCCATAGAGGTAGTGATAGTGTCCTCTAATATCATAGTATAGGGGACACCAAATAATAAGTTGCATCTCCATCTTCGGCTCTTGAAGGTGGCACACCTAGTAGATCCTATCAATTTATGGTATATGGTGATCTATTCTATCTGGAGTCAATGGGAGTTGACCCAAAGTTGTCCTAAAGGGATCCCAAGCAAGTGCATCCAATGCCTATGCATATAAGGGGGGAGGACAATGATGTCATCCCACAACTCCGAAAATCTCTCTGTGTAGGAAATCTTCTAGTAATGACAAGCCTTTTATTATGTGTCTTTTGTTTGCGATAGCGACATCAATTCTTGAGTTTTAAAAAAGGACGTGGACTAAGATATTTTTGATTTCTGGTAGCATAAGATGTGTTCTAAGCCTCAAAATTTGTAGGGAGGTTTGGACACGTGCATTCCACAATACCCATAAATTGTTTTGGGAAATTCCACCCGGAGACAATATTATTAAAATAATTAATTATTTTTAATGGATTCCTAAGTCTAAACTTAGGAAATTAAAATAATTAAAGGGCATTAATCTAACTGTGGGTGAAAATTCTAGAAGAAGTCGAGGATTAAGCCAAAATGATCTAAGCCATTAATTAGGATCTAATATGGGCCGTTGGTTCTTAGTTGAAGGTTTATAAGAGGAGGCTTGAGGGGCATTTTGAAAATACATCGAGCAAAGATCAAAAGATCGAATTCTTGAAGCACAACAGTTGTTGGGAGAGAAATTCGAAGTGATCTTTTGCGGTGAGGGGTAGGGATAGTATCCGGCTAGGAATTTTCCTAGAATGGAGAGTACAAGGCAGAGAGGGCAGAACAACATCTAGAGAGGCTGACGCGTTGGGCCATGCAGAGCTGATACAATGGCAACATAGAGATGACGTAGTGGCAAAGCAAAGCCTGAAGGGAGATCAAATTCCTACTAAGGAAATCGAGTTTCAGAAGCCGGGAGTCGGGGTGTGAGACTGGGAGGCTAAGAGCTAAAGTTTCCATCTAGCATAGGGTCAGAAGGAAGAGCAGTGGAATCCCTAGCAGAAGTGACGCAGAAACTGCATGGGGTTGATGTAGTTCTGCGCAGAGGCTCACTTCCAGCAGATCAGAGTCGAATCTTCCAGTGACAGGGTGAGATCATCTCACTATTTTGTTTTGTCCAGTTTCTCTCTGTATCGAATAGCCAGTTGGGCAACCAATGATTTGTACTCAGATTTACTATTGCATAATAATTAAACCCTCAATTGATGCACTGGTTTTCCCGCATTGGGTTTTTCCAGGGAAATTTGTCCAAAAATAACTATGTAGATGTGTGTGATGTTTATTTCTCTCCTGTGTTGTATTTAGTTTCTGCAGTTTTATTTCGGTGTGAGCTGCAGTGTATGTATTTTAGTATTTTTCGTACAAAACTGCAAGTAACTTGTTCAATTAATTTTACAAGTAGGTGAAATATAATTAGTTCGTTGCAGTAGGAATCAGGTAATCGATTTTCACATGGATTAGGGCACAGACCGTGAGTAGAAGAGCTCAGAAGCAAAAAGGAAGAGGAGTTCGAAATTACTGCAAAGGTAGCAATTTGAAACCCCAACAGACAGCATAGTCCTTGGGCCAGAAGGTCGAAGTTTTGAAGAGAAATCGATTTCTCTGAGAGAGTTGACAGAGAAATTCTATCTCTAGATCGAAGCTTTCCAGAGGCAGAATGGAACAATGCATATTTCCTTGCAGAGAAGATCTTCAGTTGGGACACAGATATTTTGTGCAGTAGCTGGTAGAATAGCATCAATGGGAGAGAGAGACACTTGAGGGAATTTCTTCCTCAAAAAATTCCTAGCTAAGGAATTCGAATTCTCATTTGCTGAGCAACAACAAGGGGCAATAGATCTACTGACTCAAGTAGGGAGTGCGTAGGCTGGCTTAACAATAGCGAAAAGGAGAGAGGAGGTCATTCGACTTTTTCGATTGGCAAAGATGGCAACTAGTGGGTTGAGAGATCGAGATCAGTTGGATGGTGCATCCAACTATGTGATCTTGAAGGCGAGGATGTCATGCCTTCTGGATGAACATTTTCTCAAGATCTACGTCGACAGTGTGGTAGCTGAGCTCGCAGATCCAGATCGGCTCAAAAAGTACAAGGGAGAGATGGCGAAGGCCAAGAAAATGATTTTTGACAGAGTGAAGGTTCATGTAGTATGTCACATCTCAAGCAAAGGGAATGCCAAGGAGATATCAGATGCCTTGTCCATGCCATATCAGGGATCTTTCGAGTAGCGGAAGATATACTTGGAGTAGAAGATGAGATCCACATAGATGCAAAAGGGGGAACACATAGATGCATTCCTTGCAAAGCTTCATGAGACCCGTGATGAGTTGGCAGTTGTGGGGTCAACAGCTTAGCCTACCGAGATGGTGAGGCTGGCTCTAAATTCAGTCTCAGAAGAGTGGCAAGTATTTTCTCGGAGCATCCTGGGTAGAGAGAAATTGCTAGACTGGGAGGGAATGTGGGCTGCTCTTCAGCGGGAAGAGATGAGGAGAGACTTAGTCAAGTGTAAGCTTGAGAGTAGCAGAAGCAACAGTGGGACGAAGCCCAAGGATGAGGATGAGAATGTAGCCCTCGCATCTAAGGGGCAGGAGGAGCAACGAAAGAAAAAGAAAGATATTTTGAAGATCAAGTGCTTCTAGTGTGGTGAACTTGGTCATTATGCTATGCAATGTCTTCTCAAAAAGAAGGACAGGACAAGAAGCATGATCCGAAGGTTGCATCTGCACAGATCGAGGAGTTTTCCATGATCACCCAAAGGTAGGGTGATATAGAATTGTAGTTCGAAAGAACTGCAGATGGGCATGATCCTTGAGGAGTCCACCTCTTGGATCAATACCTTGCTATGGGAGCCTAGATCAGTAGTAGCAAGATGGACCAATGTCAGTTGGTGCAGAGGAGTGTCAGAGTGACAATTGTAGTGGCTAGAAGCACCAGAGACTGAGCAGTGCAAAGCTAAGTTGGAGACAGTGCATTTGGCACAGAGCAGAGGTCAGTGACAATGCAGAGGCTTCAAAGGGTCAACGCAGAGACTAGCTACAATTAGAACTCCAGCAACAAGATGCATCATACTGAACACATGTTCAGTAATTTTGGATGCTTTTCTGTTGCTAATGCATTAGCAACCACAGTTGGAGAAGGTTGCAGTGCAAATGCGATATTGGCAGTGGCAGTGCCAGTGGAAGCACAAATGCAAAATTTGAGTGGGAGTTGCAGTACAGATGCAGTGTTGGTAGTGGCAGTGTCAGCAGCAATATAGATGCAACATTTGCGCAGTAGTTGATGGGCAACGATGTCAGACATCGTTAGTGCAGAGGGAAATGTTATAGAGAAGGATGATGCTTCAACAGGTTGCATTACTAGAGCACATTCTTTGCTAAGAGGGAGTGTTGATTTTTGGTAGCATCGGATGTGCTCTAAGCCTCAAAATTTGTAGGGAGGCTTGGACACATGCATTCCACAATACACATAAATCGGTTTGGGAAATTCCACCTGGAGATAGTTTTATTAAATAATTAATTATTTTTAATGGGCGCCCAAGTCTAAACTTAGGAATTTAAAATAATTAAAGGTTATTAATCTAACTGTGGGTGAAACTTCTAGAAGAAGACGATGATTAAGCCAAAATGATATGAGCCATTGATTAGGATCTAATCTAGGCCATTGGTTCTCAACAGAAGGATTATAAGAGGAGGATTGAGGGGCATTTGGAAGATACATCGAGTAGAGATTAGAAGATCGAATTTCTGAAGCAGGGCAGTTGTCGGGAGAGAAATTCGAAGTGATATTTTGCAGTGAGGGGCAGGGATAGTATCCAGTGGGGATTTTTCCTAGACCAGGGAGTACAAGGCAGAGAGGGAAAAACAACATCCAGAGAGGCTGACGCTAGGCCACGCAAAGCTAATGTAGTGGCAGTGAAAAGCCTGAAGGGAGATCGAATTCCTGCTGAGGAAATCAAGTTTCAGAAGTCGGGAGCCAGGGTGTGAGACTGGGAGGTTGAGAGCTGAAGTTTCTAGCTAGCATAGCATCAAAAGGAAGAGCAGTGCAATCCCTAGCAGAAGTGACGCAGAAACTACGTGGGGTTGACGCAGTTCTGCGCAGAGGCTGACGCAAAAGGGATGATGAGGCTCACTTCCAATAGATCATAGCCGAATCTTCCAGTGACAGGGTGCGATCATCTCACTATTTCGTTTTGTCCAGTTTCTCTCTGTATTAGATAGCTAGTTGGGCATCCAACGCTTCGTACTCAGATTTACTACTGCATAATAATTAGAACCCTCCACTCCTACACCGATTTTTCCCACATTGTGTTTTTCTAGGGACATTTGTCCAAAAATAACTGTGTAGATGTGTGTGATGTTTATTTCTCTTTTGTGTTGTATTTAGTTTCCGCAGTTTTATTTTGGTGTAGGCTGCAGTGTATGTATTTCAGTATTTTTCATACAAACTGCAAGTAACTTGTTCAATAAATTTAACAAGTGAGTGAAATATATCAGTTCGTCGAAGTAGGAATCAGGTAACCGATTTTTCACATATATGAGGTGCTTGAGAAGGCTTGTACTCCTCTCAACAATGCTCAAGACCAATAGATGCAAAATAAATTTTATAGGTTTTATTAAACAAGAGGTTTAAAAATGTAATGACGACGTGTCTAGCAAGGATGAATGGATGTAGATCTTTAATAGAATAAAAATATCCTTTATGGTGGAGGATTATCTCTCCCAAGAAGGAGCATGGGATGACCATCACAACATCAGGCTAGATGCACCCAAGGAGGAGGATATACTAAAGATCAAGGACTATGAAGGTAGAGGATATAGTATTCTAATCAAGAGTGATGTTGAATGTTGAGAAATGGATAGTTCCTCTTCTAAATGATTAAAACTTTGAAAGATTATGTCATTAGGAGAGAGACTAGTAAAGCCATGTTTGTGACTGAATTGATAGGGATAATGTTAAGGGAAGATCCAAGATCAACGATTGTAATATGAATATTAACATTAATGACCTAGATGCAAAAGAGGGAGGATAGATTAAAATCATACTTGTGAAGGCCTAGAAGGACTCTAGGGGATGAATTTACGAAATATAAAAATCATCTATTATAAGGGCTTAGTGACAAGAAGAGAAAGAGAGTATTTGGTTGAGAAAGGGTAGGGTTTATGGAATCTCCCTAGTAAAGTTTTCAATATTTAGTGCGATAGTTAGAGTGAGGCACCATGCTATTAGGAGGAGGAAGGAAAAAGTAGTATCATCATTCAATTTTAGGGAAAAATCAAGAAATGCTAAGAGGAGAAAAGATAATGAGGAAATCCACTAGATTAATTATGGTTTTATTCTTAATTAAATGTCTATAGTAGATTAATTATGGTTCACAACATGTAGATAATAACAAAATAACAAAGAAAACCAAACTAGTGAAGGGTTAATTTACCAATCTCTGTTGGTGAGATAAAAGTGTTGGAAATGAAAGAGAGGAGAAATGGGAAGAAAATCTTGGAAGAACATTGTTGTACACTACTTGGGATATATATGATAGTTGTGACATTCCTCCAATAGAGTGTTCCACCTCCCCAATGAACATACACATATAGCCCAACAATCCAAAAAAACATATTGTACTGGATATCTTATGCAAAGAAATATATACACTATCTACCATACAAGAGAATGTAGAAATGAAGTGCCAAATGGGGACCAAAGTGCCCTCAAAAGGGTTTATACCTCCCTTAACCTAGTTGTGTTCAATCCTCACTTAAGATAGTAGTGTTGAATTTTCCAATGTATGAGAGGGAATAAACTAATGAAGATGCCCTAGGATAACAATAAGAATCCAATATTAGAGCCAAAACAACATGAGATCCCTATTGAGGCATTGGAGGAGATAAGCAGAACCAATGCAATAGCATGGAAGAGGAGTAAGGAAGCTATACCACAGTTCGATCATAATCCAAGTGTGTGACTATAAGATATTATTAAGGAATAAGAATCAAAAGGTTTAAGAAACTTTACAAAGAAATGAAGGGGAACAACCTGTAAGGTGTAAATGAGCCTTAGGTTAGTTGTTGGAGATAGTGATTTGCTTAGAAAGTCCATACCATGAGTTTTGATGGAAAATTAAAAGTTTTATATCCTTTACCATAGGTATTTTCCCTAAAGCATGCCCCCGTTCTATGATTCATAAATTACAATTTCAATACAACCTAGGAAACCCACGACTCTTTTAGTGATAAAAGACTAGGAAAGGATAAGGAAATTTTCTTGAGACACCATTAAGCAACAAACCAAAAAATAATTGGATTCTTAACGACCTAAAATAAGCATCCAAAGAAATCTTAGCTAAGAAAGAGGCTTGAAGCCCTAAAGTGAACCTATAACATATGCAAGTCACGACTTGCGATACAACCTAGAAAACTTTGAACTCACTTGCAAAGGGGGTCACTTAGTATAAAATTTTCAAAACATGTGAGTTCATGGATGCATAAACTTTAGCTTAGTTTCAAAAATCACCACATACTCATTTTATTTCTATAGTCCCTAGTAGTAAATTGATTTGTAGTTATTAATAGTCCCTTATGCAAAATTTTACCATTTTTTTCACAAAAAATATATATCATTAATAAAAGGTTATGTTATGATATAATATTAAAGTTTCCTACCCCAATTGTTTACCATTCTAACAAATATCTATTAATACAACTAAATGCGCCTTATACAAACTCACATGAATGTTTTTTGGATATCGAGGGTGACCCCTATGCTAACTTGGTAACAAAAGAGTGGGAAGGGGTAAGGGAGATTTGACTAAGTAGACCCCCAAAATGAGAATTATCCTCGCTAAAAGGGAAGAAAGGGATTTCACTCTTTTATTAATATCACACCTTTAAGGTAGAGTAACACCTTATAATTAATCATTTTAGGGAAGGAATCCACTCATATTCACTTGCCTCTTCAAGGAGACAACTTTCTAAGAAGCTAAGCTCAATTACAATATTTTTCCACACACTCTCTCATAAGTTTTGGATCCTTTGAATCTTAATTTCTAACCCTTCAGTTATATAAACCTCCTCCCTTTTTGGGCTCCCTAATCTAAGTATTTATCCCTCTTTCTATTTAACCTAGTTTGACACACTCTTTAGAGTGATTCAAAATATTTCAATTGTCCCTTCCCAAAAGAACTTTTCCAAAGATGTAAAACATTATTTCGTGAAATTTAATAAATAAAAAACATACAATTTTAATATCATTTAACACATCTAATATATTCACATAAATGGAATTTAAAGCATTTATTATAAATTATTTTTAAAATATAATGGACTCTAACCCCTCTCCTTTTAAAAGGGATAACACTAATGAACATATCATATTTACCTTATATTTATAAAGCATTCATATGATTGGTAAAAATCCTAAATAAAAAAATTGAAAAAATGAGGTGTAAAGTTTTAACCAAAATTAATGATTAGTGGTTTGTTTCACTTAAAATGGCATGCTAGTAGTTTTTAAGGAGGCAAACTTAAACTTTTAATTCTACTCGATGTCTTTGGGTCTTGTGGTTAACTTGTTTCTTTATGCGTGAGAAAAATGACTTCCTAATTCATCAAAAAGTCTAGTTTGAAGTCTAATTGCAAAATAAAAAAGTGGTTTACTATTTTCAAAATAGCTAGTCTCCATTGTGGTCATTGTTAAGGCTACCTTTAATCAAATCATGCCTTTTTCAATAACATATAAACTCCATTCCACATATGAAATCATACACTATTATAAATTATAATATAATTATACATCAAAAAATTATATAAATTATTATAAAACATATAATTAGTATATAGTAAATAATACTTATCATTAAGTCTTGTGGTTAACCTGTTGCTTTATTCATAAGAAAAATGAGTTTCTAATTCATCAAAAAGAGTTTGAAGAAGTAATTGCAAAATAAAAAGGTGGTTTACTATTCTCAAAATAGCTAATCTCTTCCATTGTGGCCATTGTTAAGGCTAACTTTAATCAAATCATGCATTTTTCAATAACATATAAACTCAATCCCACATATGAAATCATACACTATTATAAATTATAATATAACTATACATACATATA
The DNA here is from genome assembly GCA_031772625.1 of Pinus tabuliformis. NCBI lineage: Eukaryota > Viridiplantae > Streptophyta > Pinopsida > Pinales > Pinaceae > Pinus > Pinus tabuliformis. The sequence continues at coordinate 549,795,950 of CM062806.1, read as the reverse complement.
TATATATATATATATATATATATATATATATAAATTATTATAAAAACATATAATTATTATATAGTAAATAATAATTATCATAAACCAAGTATTTTCCGGATAAATCACATAGGAGTTTTGAGGTCAACATGTTGAGAACCATTTATTGTGGTTATTATGGTTCATCATGGAGACAAAAATAGATATCCTTACCGAAAGAACAAATAAATATAGTAGAAATGCAGCGATTAAATACAACCAACATAAAATAAATAATATAATCTAGAAATAAAATATTAGAAAATAAAATCATTAAAATTAAAAATTGTGAACTAAAATTAATAATAAAGTGACAAGTAACTAAAATTGGAAACTAATAATAAAGAAAATCAAAACAATTACTTTAGAAACATAAATTTATAAATTACTCATAATATAATTTTATTTATTTTAATTATATATATAAATAAATATATAAAAATTAAAACAAGAGATATTTAAATCTATATTTTTCAAGCTCAATGAATATATCATTAAAAATTAAAAATTATTTGATTATAAAATAGTTCAACAAAACAAGAAAATCAAAATAAATATATATTAAATAAACAAATGATTTATATTAATCATCTGTAATCATAAACCACTAAAAATAATTATAATTATGAATCAAGAAAGCCTATATTCAAAGAATAATTATCATTTTACAATTTGAGTAAGGCTTGGGTCTAAAATATGTATTTTTTCATTAAAAGTCCTTTTGTATGGAGGTGGGTCTTTTTTCTCACAAATAAAAAAATCTCATACACTAATTTGATATGTGATTTAATCATAAAATTACTATAAAATAATTAATTATATTATTTTTTTAAATACAAATATTTTTATTATAATGGTATAAAGTTAATAAACATTTTTATTTTTATTTTTATTTTATAATTATATTAATTAAATAAAAAATATAATAACTATTATTAGCTTATTTTAATTAAAATTAAAAATAAAATAAAATGTAAAATATTATTTTTTAAAATTCAATAAATTAAAATACATATAATTTTTGTCCATTTGGGATATAGTTTAATTGGCAATGGCCATGAAAATGAAGTCTCACCTTTTATGTTCAAATCTTGTGCTATCTCCCATTTGAAATAAAAAATAATCTCATTTGAAGTAAGAAATTAGACATGATGAAAATATAGTCTTACAAAACTTACAATAAAAAAATACATATAATTTAATAATTTTCCAAATATATTTAATTTTCACATACATACAATTTAAAATATTAATTATAAATTATTTTTAACATTCTCCCAAGCTACAACTAAAAATACATAGAATAGACTATTTAAAAAAAAAAAAAGCCTCTCCACATGTGTATATTTACCTTATATTTAAAACGTATTCACAGGACCAAAAAATGTGGTGTAAATCATTTGAAAAAGGCGGAAATTGTAGACGAAATGGCCTAGATTTTGCTTAAAATTACCCAAGGAAAAATGTCGTTAGACTATGTCTTTGAAAAATATCTAAAATTCGTCGTCAAACTACGTCAAAGATGATATTTTGTTTATAAACTTTCCTTCACATTAGTTTATCTTGTCCATTATGTGATGGTGGAATTGCACCCCTACGAAAAAGAAACCTCTTTCGTTGGCTCAATTTTCTTTGAATTAATGTTAATCAATTTTTTTTTAATATTTCATCTTTTCCTTATTTATATTTAATAAGTAATTAGAAAAATGATTTTAAAAATTACAATTTAACTAAGTAAATATAAGTTTTTTTTTTTTAAATTATAATTTAAATTCAAAAATATAAATTATGTATATTTTTATAAATTTTAATAATAAAATTGTTGTGGAGACGAATCTATAAACCTTCACAATAAAATTATTATTGAGAGACAAGTTTATTTTTCATAAACAAAGATATCTCAACACCAATATAAGGTTAAACTTAACCATAAACTTTAAATTTTGTTATTAATAATTACATAAAAATATTAAAAATTACTAAATAAACCATACCTAGATTATAATCTTCTTCCTTTATCTCTTAAATTATAATATTATTTACTTAAGTACATAAATATTAAATATATTACCAAGTTACTCTAATTATCATAATAATAATATATTTTTAAATATAATTATCACAATTCTTATAATGATGTTGATAGATATGTAGTAGTATTTAAAGATTAAGATTTATCTAAAAATTATTATGTTATTTCTGACCTTTTAATTTAATTAACTAATTAAAAAAATGTCATATAAACCTGAATTATAAATTATAGTGGTATTTTAAACAAATTTATTTATAAACTAAACGTTTTCATATAAAATTAAGTTTCCATAATTAAAAATCTATACACTTCTGATTAATATATTTGTGTATTTCATTCATATTCATTCATATATATATATATATAAACAATTTTAATTTATATATTAATTTTTTTAATAAATAATATTAACAATAATTTAAAATAAAGTTATAATTTAATTAATTTTTATGTTTCTTTTTCCCTGTAGGTTTCCACAGTCAATCATCATTAAAAATATAAATGATTAAATAATAAATTTAACAGATGTGAGAAGGGGATAGCTTAAAAATGTTAATTAAAAAGAGTTTAATTTAAAGGTAAATATTAAAAAAATTAATTAGAAAGAGAGTTAATAATGATAATAAGAATGGGAGAATAACTAATAAAAGATGAAACAAACAAGGAAGGGGGGAAATTATATTCTAAGGGGAGGCGATAAGCATTATTATAATTAGAGAAAAAAGGGATAAGAATTATTATAATTTAAGAAAAAAAGAGGATAGTAATTGTTTTAATCAAAGATAAATGAAAACAAGTAGAAGGAGGGAGGGAAGGAGAAAAAAGGCTAAGAGAAATGGATTGTGGATTTCCACAAATTATTGATCATGTAACCAACATCTTGGCTGAATTTGTTGGAATTCTTCTCAATTTTAGGGCTTCCTTGATGATTTTGGTGGAGTGGAAGGGGTTGGGGGCCAACATCACCTTCTTTACTCACAAATATGTCTATTATGAACAATATAAAGACGTTGCTATGGGATCATCCCTTTCCCCCATTGTAGCCAATACATTTTTATGGAGCATTTTGCAACCATTGCCCTTGGAAGTTACCACATGAAGCCCATGTGTTGGTTTCTCTTTGTAGATGATATTTTCACCCCACGACATTCCAACCCTTAATGCATTTCTAACCTACCTCAATCAAATTTCACCTTGCATCCAATTCACTATGGAATTGGAAGCTAACCATGCCCTTCCCTTTCTTGATGTTCCTGTCTTGCATCTTCCTGATGGATCTCTAATCAACTAGGTCTATAGAAAAAAGACACACATTGATGAATGCCTCCATGCCTAATCCCACCACCATCCTACTCAAAAATATGTTGTTTTAAAAACCATGATCACTTGTGTCATTTGTTCTAATCCTCGAGTCTTTGATAAGGAAAAGGACCATATAAAAAAATCCCTTGAGACCAATGGTTATTCATCTTCTCATATCAATAAGGCCTTCCACATTGCCCTCCACCCCAAACCTAAATCCCATTTTAATGATCAACTCCTTACCAAAATATCTCTCCCCTAAATTCAAGGAGTTGCAAACCTTTTATCTAAAAGTCTTTAAAAAAAGAATATCCAAACCTTATTCAAACCTCATAAAACCCATAGTCAACTCTTCAAATTTGCCAAGGACAAGGTTGATCCTATGCTCAGACCATAAGTATATCTGTTCCCCTCCTTCTGCAGAAAGGATTACATAGGCCAAACTAGAAAGCCCTTTAAAACCATACTCAAGGAGCACATAGTTGATAGTTTCCATAATCACACATCAAAATCCATTATCACGGAGCACTTTAATAATTCCAAGCATTTAAATTTTCTTTCATGAGGCCAATATTCTGGCCTTTAACCCCTTCTACTCAAATAAAATAATCAGGGAAGTCCTTGAAATTGAGAAAAATCTACAACTTCAACTGAGACAATAGTTTCAAACAATTTGTGGAAACCCATAATCCATCTTCTCTCGTCCAATTCATAGTCTTCCTTACTCTTTCTCATCCTACCCTCCTTACTCCTTTTCCATTTATCTCCCATTAAAATAATTCTTTTTTTCCCTCTCTCCCAGCTTTCTCCTTTTCCATTTATCTCGGATTAAAATAATTTTTATCCCCTTTTTTCTTTGATTATAATAATTGTTATCCCCCTTTCCCCTCCCTCTTTGTTCTTAATCTTATTCTTTCCCACCCTTATCCAGTTTCATCTTTTATTAGCTATTCTTCCCTTTTTATCATTATTAACCAACTTTATAATTAAAATTATTAATATTTACCTTCAAATTAAACCCTATTTTTATTTAAAATTTTTAAGCTATCCCGGCCTTCTCAGAGCCTTTAAATTTATTATTTAATAATTAATAATTTATTGGTTTATTATCAATTATATTATTTCATCTCATTAAATTGCATTAATTATCTTTTGTCTTTTAAATCATATATTATAATTAATTATATTATATTTATTTAATTTTTCTTTTTAAACTTTTATGAAAAAAATTAAAATAGAATAATAATAATTCTCTCTTTTAAATCTTTTTAGTGTACTCCTCCATTCCCTCTCATCCTCAATATTTACCTTACCTTTAAACTCAACTTTCTATCTTTAATAAATAAAAGTTTCAAAAAACACAGCTGACAACAAAAATACTTAAACACTAATCTAATATAAATTTTATAACTTTTTAAAATTGTAATAATATAAAATATATTAATAAATATTTTAATTACTATTATATTTACCAATAACAATAATAATCACGTCACGTAGATCCACCATCCACGTCAGATTATGTGCGTAAAGGGTTGTTTACCTTATTAAAGGGAAGGATGATGAATGAGTGTGAGTTGTGACTGGCCCACCTGCCACGTCAAATGAAACAAATAAAGTGACAGTTATGTAATGACGACAAAATATTATCTTAACCATTAGATCGCGTAACTTTTAGCAATGTGGTTGTGGGTATAATTCATAGACTATATATGTCAATTTTATTTTACACGGAAACAAAAATCGATGACCTAAAGTTGCTCGACTGTGAAACTATGGTCATTGAATATCATTCCTAACACTGGTTTGAAATGTATCTAAATTATTTTATCATCTTAATTATTTTTTCCCGAGTTGTTTTTAGTCTAATTTTTTAGAGATTTCAGTGATAGAATCTGGTGGAAAAAATTGAGGTTAAATCTTGATTTGTATTATTTAAAATGGTTTTTTAACTGCATATTTGGATTCAGCGCCTTGAAAAAATTCCTGGGACCCTTTGATTGTGCAGAAATTAGCTATCAAACTTGCGATTTCAATAAATTGCTGCAAGATTTTAGAGAAATTTGACCAGAAAAACCCACAGGAAAACTTCCAAAAAGTGTCAAAAGACAACTCCTTTTTTTTCAATCTGCTGTGAAATTAGCATTAAATTAACATTAATCCGGTCTGAAATTGGCATGTTTTTGGTTTTTCCTATTTTAATCAAATTCAAATTTTCCAATACATTTCTTTAAACATGTATAAAAAAGCCTAGTTAGGTTTAAAAAAGGGTATAGTTTAACTTGTAGACTAAATAGATTCTTTAACCAGAGTCTGACAAAACAATTTAAAAAAAAAAAGATTTTTTACTATTTAAAATGTTTTTTAAATGCATAAATGTTTTCAGTCCCTGAAAAAACTCAAAGGCATTAGAATTCTATAAATTAAATAACTAAAACTTAATTTTTCAAAAATCTGTACTAAAATTTGTTTAAATTAACAAGGAAAACTGGCTTAATAAAAACCATTTAGTCTATAAATTGAACTACACCTATATGGTGTAAATACTCTAACAATGTGTAATATGCAAAAACCTTAATTTTACTTTACAAGGAAATAGAAATCAATTACTGATATTACTCTATTATCTAACCATGGTGATTCAACATGATTCTTAATCTTCTTCCTCCATTCACCGCTTTCAAATGTATGGTGATATGAAGCAATTCTTTTCATATGAATCCACTCTTTCCCATCTTGCATGAAAGTAGCTTTCTTCATTTTCAAGTGTTATTCATTTTTCATTTTTAAAGCAAATTCAACCTTTCCGATAAGTATTTTAAAAATACAGGGAAATAATAAGTATTTTAAAAATACGATGAAATAATTTGTTGAGAAATTCAATCTTTCAAATAAATTATTTCTATTTCATTTCTTCATATGCGCACACAGACCTTGATTTTGAAAAATAAGCACTCACAGACCATAATTTTGAAAAATAAAACTAGCATGCGGTCTGACAGAGAAAGGTAGTTTTGAATCTACGTGAATAAATTTTATTTTATTGAAGAATGGAGATACCAATGCAGAAATCAATCAAAGTTGTTCAACACAAGAGACCGAAAGTTGTTCAGGTTTGTTTCTTGAAAACATAAGTACAGACTGAATCAAAATCGGTAAGATTTGTTGGTTGAATTTCAACACTGCTATTTACTCTTACCTGTTCATTTGCCCGGAGAGCATGCAAGTTTCTTTTTAGTTTCGCTATTATGGATTTCAGAGAGAAATCACACTGAATCTTTATTGCTTCTTCTATAATCTATATTCATTTAGCGAGAAATTTAAGAGCTCTGGCGAAATATAGAAAACTACAACACAAGCAATAACTGTGGTTGTTTGATGTACGTTCATCCCTTCATAATGGACTTGATTATGAAGTTGACGCAATCATTTGCAAAAATTTCCAAATATGCATATGATCCTAAGATCAAATTAAAATATTATTAATTGTGAGCTGTGATGGTTCACCAACCACATCAAATTAAATAAATAGACCGAAGTTCTTCACTATGACGTAATGATCATAACTGTTTGCTGAAGTTAATTTTGATCTTTTAAATATGTGAAAGTTATGATCAGGTCTAACCTCGAGAGCAGATGATTAAACAGAGAAATCAGACAAACTGTGTTTCATAAAATAAAAATATACAGGCTTACAGTAAACCGGCCCTCTGTTCCCAGTGGATAAAGAATCCCACTGCCTACCGGTCCACATGCACAGAAATTCCCCTCATAAACGTTAGTGTTTTCATCATAATAGTATCAATATCGTACTGGAAATCTTAGTAGGGAGGATAAAGATTCATGGAAAGCCCACCAGGGCGGAAGAATATTATTAAACAGTCACTCTTGTCGTTGGCAGGCTCCAAAGGTCACCCGAATACAATGCCATAGGCAGATAAACTTAGACCCTGGCCATGACTAGGGCCAGATCGGCTAACGAACACTCAGTGTAGTGTAAATATCCCGGTAGAGCTACATACTATACCTATATAACTAAGCTCAGGGTAACTGGCCGAGAAAAACGAATCCGATATACATGGACACAGATTTCGGAGAAAAACAGAGAAGAGGTTCAACCTTAAGCAACCATAAAATGAATGTTACAGATCATTATGTGCGCCCAACACCGTAAGAGCCAACACAAAATAGATGGAGATTTGAATAAATAAATGTTTAGAATTCAAATTGCTTGTTCTGGATCAGGTTCTTCAGCCTTCATTTCAGATTCAAGAATTTACTAAAAGAAATGACCTCGGCGGAGTAAGACTAAAAGGAACAAGCTCCGTTTCTTTCCCGCGCTCCCTTATTTAATCTAAATCGGCCTTATTTAATCTAACGTGTTTGTGTCTTGAATTTCAAGACATCGAAATCGGCCTTATTTAAGCTAAGGCGTTTGCTTCTAGGAGTCTTTTTCGAGTCTGTAATCAAATAGGAACACAGTATCTTGAATTTCAAGACATCGAAATCGGCCTTATTTAATCTAACGCGTTTGCGTCTGCGAGTCTTTTTCGAGTCTATCATCAAATAGGAATCACACACTAAACCTAGACCTAATAATTGATGACAGAGGATTCGCATCATCCATGAGAGCTTTTGCATTTTTAAGTTCAAAAAAATCTATTAAGAAAATTGACCTATAGATCAACTACGATACAGACGATTACGTATTGGGAAGGTACCTTAAGCGAATAATGTTCCATAGCAACAGTGCTCACTCTGCCCTTTCCAGCCGGTCATCGCTCACTCTGCCCTTTCCAGCCGGTCATCTGCACTCTGTATACTTGCGAAGACGCTGGAAGCAAGAAAGAAATTAACAAACAAAACGCCATTAGTCCCTAAAACTTGAAAATAATTAATGAACTATTGAAACAGATTGCAATTGAAATCAAAATTACCCCAAAAGATAAGCACATCCCCAGAAGTATTGGGATGGAGTTGCTAGGTACCTTGCAAATATGGCGGTATTCAATCAACTCTTTGTACTCAGTGCTCTGCCCAGCAAACAGGAAAGAATAAATAAATAAACGAAGAACTATTATTGCAGAAAAATGTACTAGAAATATTCCATGAATTGTTTAAACTAAAACCCGAGAAATTAGAGATTCCAATCCATCCATCCAGCATAGCAATGGAGATACAGAATCACCAATTTGGCTTACAGAATCACCTTTCCTTCAGAAATTAGGAAGGTACCTTAATATTCTATATCAGCAGTGCTCGCTCTCCCCTTTGCAGTCAGTCCTCTGCACTCCATATACTTCCGGAAGCGAGAAGGAAAAACAAACAAGACGCAGGAAGAGAGAAAGAATAACCGACAAAACGCCATTAGCCCAGAAAACTTGAAAATAATTAATGAACGAGAATTAAAACTGATAAAAGAAATCAACCCCAGAAGTACGCACACGCCCAGAAGTATTGCAAATATGGCAGTATTTACTCAACTCTTTTGCACTCAATGCTCTGCCCAAGAGGCATGAAAGAAGAAATACATAAACGAACAAAGAACTATTGATGCAGAAAATTCTAAAAATAATCTATGAATTACTGAAACTAAAACTAGAGAAACAAGAGATTCCAATCCATCATCAAGCAGAGGAATGGAAATTGTGTCCACTAATTTGATTTACGGAATCACCTTTGCTTCAGAAATTTTTCCTGTATGTTCTGCGCTCTCTTGTCCTCTCTGTTGTAATTCCACAAGTAAACCGCAGATATTAACAATTATACACACATACAAGCAGAGCTATGTATATAAAAGAAAAGAGAGGGAGAGCTCCACATGTTCAAGCATAGCCTGCCCGACAGAAAAGCCGCTGACAGAAAAGCGAACTGAATGACGGTCAAATTGGAATAGACTGTTCCACGTCATCTTTTCTCGCTTTTCCTATACGTTTGTTTTTTTAGTAAAACGGTCATGTTTTATGAATTTTCTCTTTAAATATTTATTTATTTATTTATAAAGGGGATGTGATCAAGCAAAATAAAGTCCAACCTTTAATGGTAATTAGACATGATTACTAATTATTTCTGGGAAGAAGGTTCCAAGATCTCAATTTAATCTCAATAAGATTAAATAGCTTGTTGCTATGTAGTGGTGTTATTCGTTTTCCGTGGTCATTCTATTTGAGTAGTTGGAAATATGGTTTGTTATTTCATTCACTTTAATTTCACTTTAATTCCAAGAGATATTTAAGCTTTTACTATATTCTCTCACCCACATTAACATACTATCTAAATACATTAAATCTATATAATACCTTAAATCAATCACTTTAATTCCAAGAGATATTTAAGCTTTTACTATATTCTCCCACCCACATTAACATACTATCTAAATACATTAAATCTATACAATACCTTAAATCAATCATGTCTACATTATGGTCCATGCTTGAAAACTAACATTAAAATACTAATACCGTTAAAATACATCAAAATCAATATTGGAAAAATGACATTTTTGAATCCATAATCAAACACTAAACTATACATATATTTTAAAAGTTTACACACTACAACCAAATATATCATATCTATGTTTAGACAATATAACAAAATATATAATACCCACGGGGATTCACTTAATGAATTTATGGCATATGACGTGCATTTGTAACATACTAAACAATACCTTTAATTTGACTACATATTGGGAAAAACCTCTAAAAATCACATTATTTAACCCTCTACCAATACGAATCCAATACACCTTCCCAATTTAAAAAACCTCTATTTTCACTAGATATTGTAAGTATCCATTTTTTATACCCCTTTAAATTTTTCATTAACATTGAACTCATTTTTTATACCTACCAATATAAAAACCCTTTACCCCATATTATATGCTCAATATATTATGTCATTTTTTGCTCAATTTATATCCCCCAATATGAACTCGTGTGGTATGGTATTGCTTCGTCATTGAATCCCTCGTGATAATACATATCCCATTTCTTGCACAAATCATACGACCAAGGGATACACTCTGCAAAGATGTGTATCCAACACTATCTACAAGCTTCTTTTATATTTTACATGGTTACAAACCATAACAAAATATTTGAAGTCTTTTGGTTTCCTTCTCAAGTCAATAATTACACGAAACAATTTTCTTTCCCAAACTTATACTGAAATTTAAACCAATACATCTAACTATAGTTTCCACTTGATAACTATATTTTTCCTTGTTCTAATTATTTTTGCATGATTAAGTATATCAACCATATGCTTCAAAAATCTCTTTACAATGAATTTAATTTGCTTGTGACTAGAGGATTAATTTAACTATGTTAGTTCGAATTTGCTGCATCTTGACATTTTTCTAACCTCTCTAATATTTTCTATGAGGAATCCTCCTCTACATAGATTAGACACATCAAATTCAAGTATATAATAGCCTTTAACTATCCTTCAAGTATATAATAGCCTTTAACTATAAGGATAGATAATACAAGAAGACTATCAAGTTTGGACTTGATATTTATAATTGCCTCTATCATTTTGGAAGTCCATTCTACTAGGTCTTTCTTCAATATTTGTTTCAACATTTATTTTTTGATATAATTAAGGGAGCCAAGAAATCTTTATGATTGATTTTATTAAAGATGACACTAAGAAAATATTTTAACTTCTAAAAAACATGTTGAAATTAAATTTATCCTTTTTTAACATAAAATCATAAAACTTTACTTTTTATACTAGCAATTTGGATTTGCATTTCAAATAATACTAACCTATTCTCATAAATTTTTTAATAAAATTGTTCCAAATGATTCCTATGTTCCTTTAAATCTTTGCAATAAACTAAACTATCACCCATATATATATATAAAAGTAAGAGAATGGCAATTATCCCAACTGATGGTAGGAATCCCAAACTAAAACGAGATCGAATCTTCACAGACAAAGCCATGTCAATGCCTTGGAAATTATGAGGTTATCTTCCATTTATTCAACGAGTATATAGAACATTACCTTCTCCTCTACAAGACAATTTCCTACCAAACAAAAACTGGATCGAATTCTCATAGCCAAAGTCGTGTCAATCCCTTGGCAATTATAAGGTTGTCTTCCATTTATTGAACGAGTATATAGAACATTACCTTCTCTTCTACAAGACAATTTCCTACCAAACTGAAGCTAGATCAAATTTTCACTGCCAAAGTCGCGTCAATTCCTTGGCAATTATGAGGTTGTCTTCCATTTATTCAACAAGTATATAGAACATTACCTTCTCCTCTACAAGACAATTTCCTACCAAACTGAAACTAGATCGGATTTTCACAGCCAAAGGCACTTTAATCCCTTGGTAATTATGAGGTTGTCTTCCATTTATTCAACGAGTATATAGAACATTACCTTCTCCTCTACAAGACAATGATGATTTTATAGCCAAATGACATGTATATAACTTGTGCAAGTGAGCACATGACATGTTCTTATGAGATATAGACCAACGACGAAGACCTCTAGAAAAACTTCCTCTTAAAGAACTGCTTCGGTGTAAATATACAGTCCAACTCACCACATCAAATAATGCCCATCATTGGCATGTACCAAAAAATTTCCTATGCACTAGTTTCTGTTGTCCATTATGATAGTGGAAATACCACCCCTAGCCGAGAATATCATGTGGGCTGCTTTCTCCTCGAAAAGAACTTTTCAAACCACAAACCCAGTTCATTGTAATATAACGATGTGAGCAACACACAAGATTTTGTCTAAGGAGTCAAACCACCAACCTAATATTTGCTAGTATTCAAAGGTAGAATGGTCATGAAATCTATTTATTATGATTAAATGATGAATATCCATTAAAAAAAAAAGGAACACTGATTTTAAGCTTAATTCTGAACTTTAAAATTATTAAAAATAAATAAATTAATATTTCATTTATATTATTCAAATTTAATAATTAATTAGAAGAAATGATTTTAAAAATTATAAAATTAAGTATATAATGAAATATAAGCTTATTTCTAAAAAGTTACAAGTTCACATGGAAAAAAATTAAAGTCTATACATCTCTATAAATATTAACAATAAAATTGCAATTTACTACACAAAAACAGATCTGTTTTTAGTATCAAACTTACTTATAATCTTAAAATCAAGTTATTAATATTTAATATATAACAACATTAAAAATAACCAAACAAACTATACTTTAAATTATAAACATCCTCATTAACTTTTAAATTATAATATTATTTATTTACTAATTAATTGAAAAAAATGATTTTAAAAATTATAAAATTAAGTATATAATGAAGTATAAGTTTCTTTTTAAAAATAAAAGGCACATGTTGAAATGAAAAAATTAGAGTCTATAGGCCTCTATAAATTATTTTAACGTCAAGCCTACCTCTAACCTTAAAATTAAATTATTAATATTTAATATATAATAACATTAAATATAACTAAATAAATTATACTTTAAATTATAAATTTCATCATTATCTTTTAAATTATAATATTATTTATTTATTATATTTGTTATTATTAAATAAATTAATACTTTTATAATAATAATAATAGTATCTATTTTTAAGGTCAATTTGTGGGACAAGGGACTCATCTCCTCGCAAAAATTTGACTGCTAAGTCTAAGAAGGCATACATACTCTACTCCCTTGTTTTGAAATTGTGACCTCTTAGGAAGAAACACATACTCTTAACCATTAGGCCCACTCAAGCTGTATAAAAACAAATCTAAACAACACATGTTATAAATATATAACATAACAGGGGATTAGTAGAGTGGTGACCAAGCATTTTGAGAAGGCCTACAACCGTAGGGAACATGAGAATGTGGATGACCAAATTGTTGGGGATTTTTCTGTCAAAATCCCAAAAACAAAATCACAGAACACAGAGACAATGCTCTGTTTCAAACACAGGATCTTTAACACAGCGGAAACTTAAAAAAATTATTTGCAGCAGACAGAGTTTTCACACACACCACAAATTTCTATTCATTAATAAAAACTGCTGTTACAAACTATGGTTCTTCCTCTCTCACAGAGGGATTTACAAAAAAAACAAAAGACTCAGACTGCTGTGTCTGCTGTATATTCTATTTTGCTGCTGCTGCCTTTCTTTTTCATTCACGCGCTGCTGCGTTCTATATTTTCACTTCTTCGCACTGTTGTGCATTACAACACAATTTACACTGCTGTGTATTACAATTCAATTACATGGGCACTGCTGCGTCTCCCCTCTTCACTTCCATCAACACAACAACAAAAAAAACATTACATATATATATATGTCAACAATAAGAAGTTACTTCACGTTTTTCACTTGCCATGCTTCCGTAAAAAGGAATTAAATGTTTTTACCAGCCTTTACTTGTGCCCATACTCCCCCTGAAACAAAATTAAAAATTTCATCAAAACTTACCAACCCACAGTAAATAGCATTTACTGTTTTACTGACATTTACTGGCGGTAAGTAAAAAACACTTTTACTTCACGTAAAATTTCATTTAATGCTGCCCTATACTTCACCCATTGACTTTAATTAGATCGCATCGTAGAATCCCATTTGGTCAAAACACAAAATTTGAGCACACACATATGATGCGATCTGCGATATGCGATCGGATCGCATCGCATCATTCCGGAGGACTTAACGCACAGAAGTTTGAATTTGCGATCTGTGATCTGCGATGGATCGCATCGCAAATAAAATGAAGTTTCAGTTGAAATTACAATTTCAACACTCCCCTTTAATTTCAATTGCTAGGCATTCAATCATACCCAGACATTTCCTCAAAAATTCAAAGCTCTTCTAATCCAGTGGCTTTGTCAGGATGTCTGCTACCTGTTCCTGAGTCCTGCAATGTTGTAGAACAATTTCTCCATTGTTCACCAATTCTCTGATGTAATGGAACCTTGTATCAATGTGTTTCGTTTGCTTATGAAACACTGAATTTTTTGATAATGCAATAGCTGAGCTATTGTCACAAAAGATCACCGTTGTTGTAGCCTGCTCTTGGCATAGACTTTTTAACAGTCTCCTCATCCAAACCGCTTGACACGCTGCTGCTGTAGCTGCCACGTATTTTGCTTCTGCTGTAGACAACGCCACAATTGGCTGTTTCTTGGAAGCCCATGAGATGGCTCCTGAACCCATGTGAAAGACATAGCCGGAAGTGCTTTTCCGATCATCCACACTTCCAGCCCAATCGCTATCGGTGTAGCCAACTAAATTTGAATTTTCTGAAAAGGTATACAAAATGCCAAATCTTTTTGTACCTTTGACATACCTCAGAATTCTTTTTGCTGCCTGCCAATGTGCTTCTTTTGGCCTCTCCATGAATCTGGAAATCAAACTAACAACAAACATTATGTCAGGCCTAGTTGCAGTTAAATACATAAGGCTGCCAACTATGCTCTTGTACAAACTAGGATCAAAATCCTTGCTGCTGTCCTCTTTGCTGAGTTTTAATCCCATTACTGTGGGAGTGATTGCTGCTTTGCACTCTTGCATATTAAACCTGCTCAACACTTCATTTACATATCTTGCTTGAGAGATAAAAATTCCATTTTCATTTTGATCTACTTCTATTCCTAAGAAGTATCTCAGCAAACCCATGTCAGTCATCTCAAATTCCTCTTTCATGACTGATTTGAAGTTTTCAATGAGGTAGTCATCATTACCTGTAAAAATAACATCATCAACATACAAGACAATAATTAAAATCTTGCCATCCTTTTCTTTGATGTAGACTGTGGGTTCTCCCTCACATTTGTCAAATTCATTTTCCAGTAGATAGGAGTCTATTCTACTGTACCACGCTCTTGGCGCTTGCTTCAGCCCATAAAGAGCTTTCTTCAATCTGCACACTTTGTGCTCTTGGCCTTTCTTCTCATAGCCTAGAGGTTGTTCAATGTAAACCTCCTCCTTTAACACTCCATTTAGGAATGCTGACTTCACGTCCATTTGGTAGACTTTCCATTTGTTTTGTGCTGCTATGGACAACACTGCTCTCACGGTTTCCATTCTTGCAACCGGTGCGAAAGTCTCCTCATAATCTCTCCCATATTGCTGCTTGTATCCCTTGACAACCAGTCTTGCCTTGTGCCTTTCAATTTTGCCTTCAGCATTGCACTTGGTCTTATAGACCCATTTGACTCCAATAACTTCTTTACCTTTTGGTAGCTCAACCAAATCCCATGTCTTGTTTCTTTCTATGGCATTCATCTCCTCATCCATAGCTTCTATCCATTTCTTATCTTTAATAGCATCTTCGAAATGAATAGGATCATCAACATGACAATATAATGCAAACAAAGAATTCATTCCTTCATTATAAATGTCACTCAAGTTTCTGAACTTCTTACCTCTTTCACTTGGTGTGCAAGTGCTTGAAGATGCACTTGAATTTCCTCCTTGTGGTGTGCTTGGAGAAGCACTCTCATTTCTCCTCAAGGGTGTTCCTTGCTGTCCTTGTGTTGGCACTGCTGTTTGGGGATGTATTTCAGCCACCTCTTCATCATCTTCATCATGAGACAAACAGTTTTTAACATTCACTGTTTTCTCTATGCTTCCATCCCAAGCTTCCTCCTCAATAAACTGAACATCTCTGCTCACAAAGAACTTCTTGGTGGATGGGATATACAACCTGTAAGCCTTGGATTCCTCACTGTATCCGATGAAGATACATTTCTCCCCTTTGCTGTCCAACTTCCTCCTTAGCTGATCAGGAATGTGTGCATAGGCCACACATCCAAAAACTTTCATGTGGGTGACTCCTTGCTTTCTCCCACTCCATGCTTCTTCTGGCACTTTGTTCATCACAGCTTTTGTAGGACACCTATTCAAAATATACACTGCACAATTTACAGCTTCAGCCCAATAATCATTTGGCAAATGCTTTGCCTTCAACATGCTCCTCGCCATATCCATAATGGTTATGTTCTTCCTTTCAGCAACTCCATTTTGCTGTGGGGTGTACCTAGCTGTAAATTGCTTATTGATTCCATTTTCTCTACCAAAACATAAAAATTCTTTGGAGATATACTCACCTCCTCTGTCTGTTCTCAAGACTTTAATACGCAACCCACTTTGATTTTCCACAAGTGCTTTGAAATTTCGGAATTTTTCAAACACTTCCGATTTGTTCTTCAAGAAATAAACCCAAGTCTTTCTTGTAAAATCATCAATGAATGTTAGAAAATATTGGCTGCCTGCTAGTGATGGGGTTTGCATTGGTCCACATAAATCTGAGTGGACAATCTCTAAGGGTGCTTTTGCCCTTATGCTTTTCCCGCTTGGAAAACTTTCTCTGTGTTGTTTTCCCAATATGCAGCCTTCACAAAGGTTGTCCGGTTTCTCTATCAATGGTAATCCCCTTACCATTCCTTTTCTGCTCAACAAGTTAAGACCTCCAAAGTTGAGATGTCCAAATCTCAAGTGCCACAACCAATTTTCATCCTTTGGCACACTTTGGAGAGCCTCTTGGGTAACTGCTGCCATTGCATCTTTGTTTTTCAAATCTGCCCTTATTCTGAGAGGGAACATTCTGTTCCTCGTTATCTTCACTTCAGCAATGCATCGCTTGCTGGGTGGAATATCCATGATGGTGCATACATAATTCTCAAAGAAAACATTGTAACCTTTTTGAACAAGCTGTCCAATACTCAAGAGGTTACATCTCATTCTAGGAACATAATAGACATCTGCTATGGTTTTCCTTTCTCCTTGCTTTGTAAATATTTTAACTTCTCCTTTACCCATAACAGAAATTTTGCTATCAGTCCCAAGTGTGACTTGTGACTTCACACTTTGATCTAAAGCAGAAAACAAAGCTATGTTCCCTGTCATATGGTTGCTGCAACCGGAGTCTAGAAACCATATTTGTTTCAGCCATGTTACAAGCTAACAATACATTATCTTGGCTGACATTTTCTCTAGTGATATTTGCACTAGATCTATTATTTTCATCATGTTGCTTCTTCCTACATTCACTGGCATAATGCCCATATTTTTTACAATAATAACATTGGACATTGGGTTTTTCATACCTTTGTCCTTGAGCATGATGTTGTCCTCCTTGTTGGCTGCTGCCTTGACCTTGGTTCTGATTTGGATTGCTGCCTCTTCCTTGAGCATTCGCTGGACTGTTCCTTCCGCCTCTGTTCTGGCTTCTGCCTCTTCCTCTCTTGTTTCCTCTGCCTTGACCTCTTCCTCTTCCAAAGGACATCTGGGTCTTGAAGGCTTGCTCTAGAGATGAGTTTTCATTTCTACTCAACCTCTGCTCATGTGTGATCAGTGATGCATGAAGCTCATCAACTGAAAAGTTTGAGAGATCCTTTGTCTCTTCTATGGTGGTGACAATCACATGGAACCTTGAGGGTAGGCACCTCAATAGTTCCTCCACAATCCTCCTTTCTTCAAGTATCTCTCCATGAGATCTTATTTGTGTGACCAGGCCAATTACATGTGTGAAAAATGAGTCAATGTTGTCTGACTCCTTCATGCATAGGTTCTCAAAATCTTTCCTCAGCAACTGTAGTTTTGCTGTCTTCACTCTCTCCATGCCTTGATAGGCTGTTTTAAGAGTTTGCCATGCATCTTTGGATGTTTTAGCTGCTGCTAACCTTGGAAACACGCTTCCATGCACTGCTTGATACAAGAAGAAGAGGGCTTTTGAGTCCTTCTTCTTGCAGCTCTTTAACAGATCCTTCTCTCCCTGAGTTAGTGCATTAAACTCATTTTCATCTACTGGTTGTTCAAAAGCATCTTCAACTATTTCCCATAAGTCTTGGGAAGCAAACAAGGCTTTCATTGTTATTGCCCAATAGTCATAGTTTTTACCATCAAATAATGGGAGCTGCATACCCATGCTATTGCTGGTGTTGGTGCCAGCCATTTTTGCACTCTTAACTATGCTGCAAAATACAGTCAAGTATTTAAGAGAAATACCTTGGATTCTTTTGACTGAGTCTTCACACTGCTGGAGAAGTTGCTGCAGTAAGAATCCTTCCTTCAGCTTCTTTGAACCCTTCAAAGAGCCTGAACTAGCTCCGATACCACTGTTGGGGATTTTACTGTCAAAATCCCAAAAACAAAATCACAGAACACAGATACAATGCTCTGTTTCAAACACAGGATCTTTAACACAGCGGAAACTTAAAAAAATTATTTGCAGCAGACAGAGTTTTCACACACACCACAAATTTCTATTCATTAATAAAAAAACTGTTGTTACAAACTATGGTTCTTCCTCTCTCACAGAGGCATTTACAAAAAAAACAAAAGACCCAGACTACTGTGTCTGCTGTATATTCTATTTTGCTGCTGCTGCCTTCCTTTTTCATTCATGCGCTGCTGCGTTCTATATTTTCACTTCTTCGCACTGTTGTGCATTACAACACAATTTACACTGCTGTGTATTACAATTCAATTACATGGGCGCTGCTACGTCTCCCCTCTTCACTTCCATCAACACAACAACAAAAAAAACATTACATATATATATGTCAACAATAAGAAGTTACTTCACGTTTTTCACTTGCCATGCTTCCGTAAAAAGGAATTAAATGTTTTTACCAGCCTTTACTTGTGCCCATACTCCCGCTGAAACAAAATTAAAAATTTCATCAAAACTTACCAACCCACAGTAAATAGCATTTACTGTTTTACTGACATTTACTGGCGGTAAGTAAAAAACACTTTTACTTCACGTAAAATTTCATTTAATGCTGCCCTATACTTCACCCATTGACTTTAATTAAATCGCATCACAGAATCCCATTTGGTCAGAACACAAAATTTGAGCACACACATATGATGCAATCTGTGATATGCGATCGGATCGCATCGCATCATTCCGGAGGACTTAACGCACAGAAGTTTGAATTTGCGATCTGCGATCTGCGATGGATCGCATCGCAAATAAAATGAAGTTTCAGTTGAAATTACAATTTCAACACAAATTTGGGGATAGAGGAGTACCCGCATATGTTCAAGGAGGAAGAAAACAAAATCTTATGCGAGGAGGTTTTGAAGGAAGAAATTTGGGGAGTTCTAAAAACCATGAAGAGTGATAAGAGTCCCGGCCCGCACGGCTAGACAGTTGAACTATTCTCTCATTTCTTCAACGTCTTCAAGGCGGATCTGGTAAATATGGTGCAGGAATCGCAAGACAAAGGCTATATTCATCCACACATCAACTCTACATACATAGCTCTGATTCAAAAGAAGGACAAATCGGTTTATTTATCAGATTATCGACCCATTTCTTCATGTAATCTCATCTATAAGATTATATCAAAAACGATTGCCAACAAGATGAAGGATACACTATCGAAGTACATTTCTCTGGAACAATATGGGTTTTTACAAGACCCACAAATTCATGATGCGGTGGAAATTGCACAAGAATGCTTTGGAAAAAAATTAAACGCAACCATCATGAAAGTGGACCTTCAGAAGGCATATGATTGCCTCGACTGGGGGTTTTTGAGATTGATCCTTCATAAAATAGGATTATGACATAGAGGCATAGAGTGGATAATGGCGTGTGTCACAAATGTCTAATACGCTGTTGTAATCAATGGATACCCTACTAGACTTTTTGGTACTGGGAGAGGGCTCAAGCAGGGGATCTCCCTCTCACCACTGTTGTTCATATTGGCAATGGACAACCTAAGCTTGAAGATAAATAAATCAGTGGAAAATGAAGTTTACGGGGCACTGAGTTTGGGTAGAGATATCAAAATCTCCCACAGGTTCTTTGTGGATGACGTCTTGATCATGCACCTCATTAAACGAGCTGACTGGTATGCACTATCACATATTTTTAAAAGATTTGAGAAGGCATCAAGACTCATCATGAATGTACACAGATCTTCTATTTTATACGACTCCTGCAACATGGATGACATTGCATATATACAAAATCTGTTTGAGATTGAAGCTGTCACTCTCGAAGGTGGTATAAAGTATTTGGGATTTCATATCAAACCTAGTAGATATTGAAACCAAGACTCAATGTGGATGATAGATAAATTCTATAAAAGGATAACAGGTTGGGAGTTTAGATGCCTCTCCCTGGGAGGACATACTGCGCTCATGCAAGCTGTCAATTAGGAGAATATTGGGCTGAGTTTTTTTGGTCGGGGATGACGCGCTCCCAAAAATACCATCTGGACAGAATGGAGCTGATTACCTTGCCTAAACGTTTGGGCGGATGGGGTATATTAAACATGCAGCTGTTTGGACGGGCTCTTCTGATGAAAATGTTGTGGAGGGCGATATTTGTTGCTGGAATATGGAGTTGTGTTATTAGGAAAAAATATTTAAAGGACAACCCTTTTATTGTATGGATGCACAGTGGAAATATCGGAGTCTCTGTTGGCTCGGCTATTTGGCGAAGTTTATGTAAAATTAAGACCTTTTTCTTAAGGAGCTTGTGTTGGCATTTGGGGTTGAGACACCGAATTATTATGGGATTGGACCAAATTTTGGGTATCAACACACTTGATATGTTTTCTATGGAGCTGATTCAGAAACTAAATAGGAGGGGTATTTTTTATGGAATCAAGTGATTCAAGAATGGTAGGGTCATATCTCAATTTGGAAAAATGTTGGATATCTAGGATTGACGGATCATAGGCACTTGAATGGGAACCTGTCAAGCAACATATGAAATTGACATGTACTTTTTGGGATGCGAGGGGTGATCATATTACATGGAATGGGAAGATGAACGCTGGAGGAGTGATGGTGGCGGATGTATATAATACCCTTTGCAAACAAGAGACACAAACTATAATGTGAGGTATGTTGGTTCTACAACTTTTGGAAAACCAAGATGCCTATCAAAATGACTGTTTTTATTTGGCTTGTTTGGCATAATAAGAATCTTATATAGGGAACCTACAAAAGCGAAATTGGTAGGGGCCAACATATTGTGTACTTGTAGACATGCCGAGGAGGATAATTTACATATTCCTAACTTGTCTTGTCACCAAGATGATGTGGGAACATACTCAGCATATATGTGGGCTTTCCCTAAATACATTTTGATAATATTGAGGACCGTTTGATTTGGTGGAGCAATAAAAAACCAGCTTGGCATACGATCCCACTCGCCATCTTCTGGGAGATATGGAACAATCGCAATAGAATTATTTTTGAAAACGCCTTAGGTAATGTTACCTAGATACTGGACAATATTAAATAGTGGTACAGGAAAATGGTAAAAAGAAAAAGACAGAGAAAATCTATGGTACTGAGATTTCATATCCAATTGGGTTTTTTGATGGGGTAGAACAAAGAGACATATGTGGATGTGGTTTCTGGATAAAATTCTCAAAGGAACAGGAGTTTCGGGCACACTAAGGAGCCGGTAAAGGCTCGAATATGAAGACATAAGTGATAGCCTTATGAGGATTATTA
Source organism: Pinus tabuliformis (assembly GCA_031772625.1). Classification (NCBI taxonomy): domain Eukaryota; kingdom Viridiplantae; phylum Streptophyta; class Pinopsida; order Pinales; family Pinaceae; genus Pinus; species Pinus tabuliformis. The sequence goes on along the minus strand of CM062806.1, from coordinate 549,774,146 downwards.
GGGTTCACTACTTACCTCAACATTCCGGTTATTCATATATATGAAGACTCTAAAACTACTATTAAACACATTCAAGGTAAAATCAAAATCAAACAACCTACTTTGAATGGATGGCTATGCCAAATAGAGCACATTTGGCATACTTTAAAGGACTCAACTCTACAACATATTGGACGAGAACAGAATCAAAATGCAGATGGTATGTCAAAGAGGGCTTACTGGATGAACTGGACGGTATGCATATCGACATTGCGATGGATGGACACGAATGGATTTTGGTTTGCTTTCTCTGCCTAGATAAATCGTCTTCTTTCGCAAGGAATCAAGCATCTTTTATATGTTTTTTTTTTTTGTGATTTTGTGAATACTTATAGAATGATATACTGCTAGCTTTCTTAATGCATAGGATATGTTTTTTTTTTTTTTTCTTTCTCAAAGACACGCAGAAACTGTTGCTTCTTTCTGCGGATGTGGTGCAAATAATCTTGTACAAAGATACTCAAAGATGAGATACTGTATATTTTAAAAATGACTCTATGTCTCGGTTTTAATTTCTACTGATGATGACTACTATGAATATAATTTTGTTTATGGAGCTTTTATAAGGAATTTTAACTGACTCTGAATTCGTTTGAGGGTCGGGACAAATCTGAATTAAAGCTAATAGCCTCTTGTACGGCCTCTATTTACCCTCACCATAGACTTTTGTTTACAAAGCTTTTATAAGGAATTTTAACTGACTCTGAATTCATTTGAGGATCTAGACAGATCTCTTTAAACTCACCATAGATTTTGTTTAGGGAGCTTTTATAAGGAATTTTAACTGACTCTGAATTCGTTTGAGGGTCGGGACAAATCTGAATTAAAGCTAATAATAACAAAAATAAATTAAAAATAAAATAATAAAAAGATTTATTATATAATAGGATGGTAATTAATTTATAGTTTCTTTGCTATTCAAATTTTTAAATATTTTAAAAATTAAATATACTATTTTATAAATTGATTTAGTTTAATTTATTTTTTTGATTTCTTATTAATATATATATTTTATTTTTAGGAAATATGATTTATAAGATGATTGCTAAGTTTAATTTATAATTTGATTAGTTACAATTCAAAAGCATTTGTCTAAATTATTTGAGGATCATATCTGTCCTAGAACATATCAAGTTTTAGCATGGCAATATTTTTTTCTGGGGAGTTTTGAACCAATAACTTTTACACTACTGAGTGCTTTAACAAAACACCCTATCACCCTCTGCACTACACCTGTGAACAACATAATTTAATTTTTTTAAAGTTTTTTTTTTTTTTTAATAAAATTGGAACTAATAAATATTTTAGCATTATACTTTAAAGTAGAGAGGACTTTGAAACAAATAAATTCATTATCGTTAAAGTAGAGGCAACTTCCATTAATATATTTATTATTTATTTAATAAAATATCAAAAATATTTATTAAAAAATAAAATATTCATTTTCATTTAATAAATAATTTCAATATAAATAGAAATTGAGTATAATTTAAATGATTAAAAGAAATTCTATTTTCTGGAGTTCATCTCTCTTTTATACAAGAGATCATCATTGACAAGATTGTGAAGATCCTAAGGAAGGATAAGGTTCCTTCAACCTTTAGACCTCTCATAAGGAATGATAAGGTTCCTTCAACCTTTTGACTTATATATACCATTTGGAGTTTCCTAAAAATATGAAAGGTGAGTTTCCTAAAAATATGAAAGGTGTTTACGTTATCCCTTACTCTTTTGGGACTGGCTACATAGGTGAGACCAATCGCTCAATTAATCAAAGGATTTCATGAGCACGCAGTTAACATCAAGCATGGTAGGATCCACTCCTCTGCTTTGGAAAAACATGCAAGGACCCACTCCTCTGATTTGACAAAAACATGCAAATAAATCTAAGCATCACAATTGCATTGAAGATGCTTAGGTCATTGCCAAGATTAGTCGTTTCCATCATTGAAAATTTAGGGAGGCCCTAGAAATATAAATGAGACCCAATAATTTGAATAGAGATCATGGTTGGAATATTAGTAGAAGTTGGGACCATGTCCTCTATTCTTAAGTATTTAATAAAAAATTTAAACATTTTCTTTTTTGTGTGTCTGTTTCTTATTTATTTATATGGTTTATGTTATTAAGTTTCTCTGATTGTTTTTATTAATTAAGCTTTTTCATCTTGGCATTCTTAACTCCGTGAGTATTTTATCATCTTGATCTTTCCTAGCTCCTCTAAACTTGTATTTTAGGTTAGACGTTGTTTATTTTATTAATTCTTTGGCGTGACCCTTATTTTATGATTGAACTTGTTTTTTGAATGTTGCTTTGATTATTTTGAGTTTGAAATTTATTTATTTTATATTATTTGAATATTTTTAATTATGGCATTGTTTCTCATAAGTTATATTTTTATTTATTAATAGTCTTGACTCTATTATTTATTAATAGGGTCTTTATTACTTCTGTTGACTTCACTTTTTGTTTGAAGTTTGACTTTAAAAGTTTGTTTTCTTTTTATATATGGAGTGGGCTTTAGTGAGACTTTTTGGATTTTCTGGTGTTGAAATTCAGTAGAAAAAATTGAGATGAACTCTTGATTTGTGTTATTGAGGTGAAATCTTAATTTGTGTTATTTAAACTGTTTTTTTGACTGTATATATGGACAACACCCTGAAAAACCCCTAGGGCAGTTCAATTGTGCATATGTTACCCATCAAGCTCCTCGTGATTTCAATAAAATTCCTGTCGGATTTTAGAGAAATTAGACATGAAAACCCACCAGAAAATCTTCCAAAATGTCTTACTAAAGACACCTATGGATTCTAGATAGCTAAAAAAAATATTATTTATGAACTAGTTGTTTATTATAGAAATTATAAAAATATAGAATTTATAAACGAGTGGTTAATTGAACCAATAGTCTCTCCATTGCTCTCTATTTAGCTGTTAAAAAATTCTTATTTAAGAGAATTTATTATTATTACTAATTTAAATTTTATTCATAAATATATTTTTTATTACATTTTTAAAATTCTTAAAAACATCAAATCCCTTATTTAATTCTATATAGGTTAGATCTTAGACTTTTGTTTTCCATATTAATAGTGGGATTGTCTTTCAAATTAATTGCATTATTGAGATTTAATCGACATTTCAAACCAACTAATTCTATATATGTTTGAATATGAATCAAAATATTTATTAATTAATTCATAATTATAATTTTTTTTTTTTAATTTTCAATTATTTTTAATTAAACAAATCTCCTTATTTTATAATTAAAAATAAAAATTTTAAAGATACATTCTTCATTATATTTATTACTATCTTCAATTTTTTAATTAACTCATTCTTCTTATTTTATAATTCTAAAAAATTATATTAAAGATGCATTATTCACTATATTTATCAACATTTTATTTCTTGGCTGCTTTTTTTAAGCTAAAAAATCAAAAGCATGTAAGTGGATAGGAAGAAATAAAGAAATACAAAAGGAGATTGTTAAGTGAACTTTAGCTGGGAGTTATAATTTCAATTAAAAATAATTATAGAAAAAAATTCTCAAATTCCCATTTACCCATTTAAAAAATATACCATTAATAATATTTTATATTTAACTATAAAAATATATTTAATAACATATTTTTAAATATAACATTTATTAATTTGATTACCGCAATAATAATAATAAAATATTTCTAAATATAACATGTATTTTAACGGGGTTTAACCACTAAGATATTAGTGTACTCTCCACACAATGAATGCGTGGCTACATCATCATGAAAATGAATCTTCGTTCTGCCCACGCAAAAACATAAATTAAAATAATCATCTGTCACGTCGATCCGTTTTGGCGGGCCTACCAGCCATCTCAGATGAAACAAATAAACTGACAGTCATCTAATCATAACAAAAGATTTATACGGCTATTACCGCCTGACTTTTAACACCGTGGTTGTGAGTTTGATTCGCCTGAATTTTAACAGCGTGGTTGTGAGTTTGATTCATAAGGTAAGTTATACTTTTCCTATTTGATACGATGGGTAACTTATATTTTATTATGGGTAACTTATATTTTATTATGTTATCGATCCATAAATGTGTGGGGTAGTATATGTCTATCATTTGATCAAAATAAATATATTATCTGATCAAAACAAGTACATTATCTGAAAATGGGCATATACTGCGTCCGAAGGTGGGCATATACTGCCTCGGACATTTATGGCTCAATATTATAATAAATAAATCTTATCATCGGCAAACCTTATGAGAACAAAGGAAGCAATATATGCCCACCATCAGATCAAAACAAGTACATTATTTCTGGTGAGCATATACCATCGGATCAAAACAAATACATTATCGAAAGATAAACATACACTACACCAAACATTTATGGCTCAATAACATAATAAATTAAGTTTGCCATCATTCGACAAGCCTTATTTACTATACTATTAATCCATAAATACGCTGAGGCTGTATGTATATGCCCACCGTCAAATTAGAATATTATTAATTGTGAGCTGCGATGGTTCACCATCCAGATCAAATTAAATAAAAAGACCTAAGTTCATCATTGTGACGTAATGATCCTCACAAAGAAATCCAGGGCAGATGGATAAACAAAGAAATCAGACAAACTGTGTTTCATAAAATAAAAATATACAGGCTTACAGTCAACCGGCCCTCTGGTCCCAGTGGATAGAATAAAAACAGAGAGGATTCGCGTCACTATAAATAAAAATTATCCATGAGAGCTTTTGCATTTTTAAGTTCAAAAAAATGTATTATACAGACGATTAGGTATTGGGAAGGTACTTAAAGGAATAATGTTCCATAGCAGCAGTGCTCACTCGGCAACTCCTATTTCTTATCCCATAGAAAAGTTAATGTAGTTTGACATGCTAGGGGAATAGTAGTTTCCTTGCATTTATATTTCCCCCAAAGTTGACTTTGGCACTTTAGCAGCAAGGAAACTGCTATTCCCCTTGCATGTCAGATTGCATTAACTTTTCTATGGAGTAAGAAATAGGAGTTGCCATGCTCACTCTGCCCTTTCCAGTCGGTCCTCTGCACTCTGTATACTTGCGAGGACGCTGGAAATAAGAGAGAAATTAACAAATAAAACGCCAATAGCCAGAAAATTTGAAAATAATTAATGAATATTGAAACAGATTGCAATTGAAATCAAAATTACCACATAAAAAGCACATCCCCACCAGGGATCAAAATTGAACACGTCAGAGCCCTTCAAAGGGTCTCTGGCAAGTCAGAGAAATAAGAAGAAAATTTTACCAGTCAAAAAAAATTTAAAAATTGATTTTTGTCATTTAAAAAAAAAATTGGAATAATATCTTAAAATTTTTTAAGAAGTGTTGTCAAATTGTCAATTTTTTTTTAAATTTCATTTTTCCTGAAATTAGAATTTTAGGAATGAAAAAATTAGAATTTTAGGAATGTTGAATTTGTAAATTTCTTTTCATGTTAAAACTTAAGTCCCATTTTAGAAACTCCCATTTGAAAAACAACAGTTTCCTTTTGAGTTGTTTTTTCTAATTGTGCATATGATGCAAGTTCTTATTACGCCGTAAGGCGTTTCCCTCTGAAATCAACTCCCCTCTCTGCTTACCTGTCATCGTGTAAGCCACACGATTATATGTTAGACGATTGCAACAATTTCAGCCGTTGATCGTTGATTCAAAAGGGTTGCCCAAACGGTTTGGGCGTTTCATTTGGCGGATCGAATAGTTTCATCAGGGCAGCTGAACCGGGCTCTCTAGTGCTACATGCGTCCCACTAACCCTGTTGGCGGGCTTTTCTTGTACTGTCTGTGGGTGGAGTTGATTGATCCCAAGGTTGTACTGAGCAGGCAGCACATTCTCACAAATCCCACATTCTCACAAATCCCGGTGTTCTCAAATCCATCGTTGAGAAAGCGGACATGAGAGAAAGCGATACCGTCCTGGAAATCGGCTCGGGTACTGGAAATCTAACCCTAGAGTTGCTGCAGGCCACCCACAGAGTCATCGCAGTCGAGATCGATCCCCGGATGATCGAAGTAGTTCACAAACGCATAAAGGGGACCGAAATGGCTCAGAGATTGGAGGTGAGTTCCAATTTCCTTTGCATCTTGTTTTTACATTCATTCACCTTATTTACCTCATTAACAATATGTCAATTCCACATGGATTGTGACTCTTCATGCCCACCCCAAGTTTCAAATCCTCAGAGACATGTTTTCCCTTCATGAGCTGTTGCTTCTATGCACCTGTGTAAGCAGCGGCTCAGGCTCCGGCTCCATGTGGATGGGGCAAGGTGTAGGTCTTCTGCCACAATCACTGAGACATATGTTTTCGAATATCTGTTGTCAGCCTGCTATAATTCGTTGTGATATTCACATAATGGAAATGGGCATGCTTTCTGCATGACCTGACTTCAGTTCATCGTGATAATCCCATAATGGAGAAGGGTGCGCTTGCTGCATTTGTAAACTGGAAACATCAACCAAAAAAAAATCCTACATTGACAACAATACTGAAGAAGGTTTATTTGTGAAATACCACATACATTAAAACTTTTTCAAATCTTTGCCAATCTGAAAACTGGGTTTAGGGTGAATTTCTCATGCCTATGCGATGAAAACTGGCTATGGGGTGAAGTCCTCATGCTTATGTGATAGCAGCCTTCTTTTCTTCAGTTACTACCTTTCTCCAATCTAATGATGCTTAGAAGTACCTGTGTGCTTTGGGAAGCCATAATCTTTTAACGTACTGCACTTTCTGTCTGGCAATGAAAATGCCAATTTTGGCAATAAAACACTTCTTCTTTTTGCAAATTTGATGTTGCAGATGAATTCCCTACCCCCTTATGTCCAATTGGGCACCTCAGTATTAAATTTATGCAATTCAAACCTGTAATTCCAAGATTCTGGCAAAATTTCTGCCAGATTTACAAGGAAAATGCACTGGAAACTATTGTTTTTGCAAATATTTTACCTTGAATCAATTCGTCTCAGCATGCATTCAAGTTAGTTAGAATGGAATCACATAGGTTTCAGCAGTTTAGCCTAGTCGGTTGTCTCATTAGTCAGGACTTATGAGATGTATGTTAAAAGACTGAAACCTGCTTATGTTAAGGTTAATTTGTGCTGAAAACAGTTTTCAATACTCACGGATCAGACCTTGATCCGAAGAAACTTGTGGGTTAATGGAAACTCATGATCACAGATATAACTGAAAAAGGGAAAAGGAAACCCTCCTATTGAACGATTTCCTCTGCGAAGTTTTTCTCAAGCTCTTGTCAAATACAAGGCAAACTCTTACATTCCAGCTTAACAGAGTTCTTCGCAGAACTGAGGTTTTAAACATTTTGTTCGTAACTGACAGGAAAAATATCTTGAAGATGGATCACTTTCAGCTGCATAATTTTTTTAGTGTCTTGTACTCTAAAGTTGGAGTACGAGGGAAAATATTCCTTGCTCATTAAATAAAGCCTCATCTGTGACTCCGTCGGTAACAACCACTCTTTAGAAGGTAGGCCCCGATATAAATACCAACATTTTGAAAGAGAGTCTAAAATCCTGAAAGGCTCTAAAGGATCATAGTGTACAACGGTGACTTCCCCACAAAGATTAGTCTTGCACATTACACAAGACTTGATCGAAGGATTTTCTGCGTAATGAAAAAGGCAATATGGGAGATTCCAATCACGTTCCAAGGCATTTTTTAAAATGTGGATGTGACAAAAGGTTGTTGCGGAACGTGCTGTTTGTATATTTTAACACACTAACACCTTACAACAATGAACTAACAATATTCATGATGAAAATAGCAATAGGGAAGATTTATCTGCATAATGAAAAAGACAATATGGGAGATTCCAATCATGTTCCAAGGCATTTTTTAAAATGTGGACGTGACAAAAGGTTGTTGTGGAAGGTGTTGTTTGTATATGGGAAATTTCTTGATCATTGTGTATAATCCTAATGTTGATAGATATGTCTACTAAGTGGTTCCAGTTAATGGGGCATTGACTTGAGTGGTCAATATATTTTTATTATTTATCAAAGTAATCTTGTGTTGTATTTGTGTTCTTCAATTTATGCCTTACGGCGTTTCCTTTGCAACATCTGATGCAAATGCTAGTTAATTATTATGTCACAATTACCTTTTGATACCATTACATTTGGCAGTTGTTCCCATTTCAAAAACAATAGTTTATTTTCGAGTTGTTTTTTTTAATTGTGCATATGATAGAAGTTCTTATTAATTATTATGTCACAACTACCCCTTGATACCATTACATTTGGTAGTTTCAATTGAGAGCGACTAGATGTCAATATGGGCCATGTATTAGGTCTGTAATTTCACTGGGTTGTGCTTGAAGGTTGCCTAAAGCAAGGTTTGATGACCATTTAAGTTGGAGAGGAGCATAGATTCATCATTCAGCAAACGACTTTCAAGCAAGGTTTAAGCACGATTTATGCTTGGAGAGGAGCGCATTCAACAAGCTTCCTAACATACTGGATTTGATTTGTTTGCGGATTCCCAATTCCTGGTATGTTTTCATATTAAAAAAGGAGATACCAAAAACATATACACATTTGTACATTCATTTGTTGAATCCTAAACCTGTTTAGAATTTTACTAAATTTTTTCGTTCATGCAATAAACTTAAATTTCATTGAGCTACTTGTATATTGGCTTTAACGTTTTGGTCACAAAAATTTCCTACAAAATTAATCCTTATCTAAACTGGAGCAGGAATATAGGTCTCCTTTTTATCCATTAATGGTAAATGCATTCGATATATTAGTTGTGGCTCATATCAGACCTGCCTTATATACAACATCCATGGGGTTGTTGTTCCACCATTTTCCTGTGAAAAAATAAAAAGAAATTTGAAAATAATTTACTGTTGTCAATTGAATTGCTCTTTTTTTTTATGCTTTTCATTATAGAAGTGCGACCTGAATATGTGCCCTTCTAAATGAAATTAAGACCTGCCCTTCAAATTTGATCACTGATCCCCACTATGGCGTTGCCAGGTACCTCGCAAATATGGCGGTATTCACTCAACTCTTTGCACTCATTGCTCTGCCCAGGAAACATGAAGGAATAATAAATAACAAAGAACTATTATTGCAGAAAATATTGAAAAATTCCATGAATGGCTGAAACTAAAACCAGAGAAATCAAAGAGTCCAATCCATCCATCCAGCATAGCAATGGAAATTGTGTCGACCAATGTGGCTTACAGAATCACCTTTCCTTCAGAAATTAGGAAGGTACCTTAATATTCTATAGCAGCAGTGCTCGCTCTGCCCTTTGCTGTCAGTCCTATGCACTCCACATACTTGCGAAGAAACTGGAAGCTAGAAAGAATAACAAACAAAAGTTCCACATGTTCAAGCATGTCATGGCACGCCCGGCAGAAAAGCAAACTAAATGATGGTCAAGTTGGAATAGACTGTGCCACGCCATCCTTTTTCGATTTTTCTATCTGTTTGATCTTTTAAGAAAAAAGTTATGTTTTATGAATTTCATCTTTAAACGAGGGTTACATAGTAGCTACGGTTTAAAGGAGGGTTACAGTTTGTTATTTGGTTTAAATTTAAAGATATTAAAATAAAAATATTAAATTTAAGTTAATGTTAAAGTTTAGAATTGGATTAATTTAGATTTTACAAATTGGTAGATTGAAGTATTTAGTTATTTGTAATTTAGTAATTCTAAGTAACTATAACACTAATAAATTTTTGATTGATTATTTATATACATATGTTGAAAAATCAGATTTATATATATAAACAAATAAATTACAAAACAACTAATATTTTTTAAAAAAATTAATGAATTACTCATAAGCGCATGTTAGAAAATTAAATTTACACATATAAACAAACTAATTACAAACAACTCATATTTTTAAAAAAATAGATATTGCAATCGTCCAAATAGAAATAAAAATAATAGCTATTTAATAGAAATTAAAGTATCCCAAATTTAAATACAGGAGAGAAAATCAAATATTATATATATATATATATACACTGACTTGAAATCTAGCGCCTAGGAGTAAAGTATTTTTATTTTTTAAATCTAACACCTAAGAGTACAGTGTTTTTTTATATTGATAATCAGAAAATTAATAACTTCTAATCAAATACATATAATCTGAAAATTAATTACAAGTTGATAATTTTCCAATTTTTAAAATTAATTACAAGTTGATAATTTTCCAATTTTTAAAATATTCTAAATTTTACCATTTAATTACGTTAAATTTGTAATCATCCAAATTCCATAAATAATATGATTTATCCTGATAGCCTAAAAATAACACAACCCTGGGGTTACTATTTCATGTTGGACGTGAATTGAATTATTGTAGATGCAACCCTATAAATTCAACAAGTAATTTAATGTTGAACACAACATAAATTTTAGTTAAATATTTCAGATTTCCACCAAAGACATGCGAGTTGTGACACAAGTTTGATTTGATGGATCATAATTGTAATTAGCTAATCCAGTTGGATGTCAGAATTTTCATGACTGTTTAGATTAGACAAGATTGTTTTATCGTCGATCAGTGGAATTAATATTCAATGTACCATTATACAATACTAGTTAGTGCTATGAGGCCAATTGCATTACAAATAAATAATAATAATAAATAAAAAAATAAATGATAAAGTTTCACTTAACAATTTGGTGGTCAACCTCAAACCAAATGCATAATATCTGTTGGCGATAATAATGGTTAAGTTTTTTGAAATATGATGTGATTATAAAATAAAGTCTAACCTTTAACAATAATTAGACATAATTACTAATTTTCTCTAAAATTTAAAAGCGAGAACAGAAAATAGTAATTAAACATAGTTACTAATTTTCTCTAACATTTAGAAGCGAGAATAGAAAAGAAAGTTCCAATATTCCAATTTAATCTAAAGATTTTGTTGCTATATAAAGGTTTTGTTGCTATATAGTGGTGTTGTATATAAAGGTTTTGTTGCTATATAGTGGTGTTGTTCATTTCTCTGGCTCATTTTCGGAACTTCATCTTCATTTCCATTAAAGTTGTGCTTGTGGTCAAACACATGCAAATTATGCTAAATTTTCATTAAATCTACGTTATTTAATTATCTTAATTTTTTAATAAATAAATCCATGTTATTTAATTATCTCTATCTCTTTTCAAAATTAAAATGCATGGCTTTTCATGGTACATGAATATAGTTTTATATAAATGAGAGGGCCAATATTATATTATATAAATGAGAGGGTCCAATATCTTTGAGTAAGGAAGCTGAGACAAATTTTTGTTAGTTTTTTAAAGAAGGTTATCTTTAATAGATATGTTATAAAGGGATTACTTGATATGACATACATATATAATAATGAGAAGTTTAACTTTGGTAGTTTGAGTGGTTGGGAGTATGGTTTTCTTTTGCATACACTTCAATTTTAAGAGACATTTGAGCGTTTGCTATACCCTCCTGCACACATTAACATACCATCAAAATACATTAAATTCATATAATACCTTAAATCAATCATTTCTACATTTTAATCCATGCTTGAAAAGTAACATTAAAATACTAGTATCAATAAAATACATTAAATCAATCTTCAAAAAATGACATTAAAATATGTTGAATCCATAATCAAACACTAAACTTCACCTATATTTTAAAAGTTTACACACTGCAATCAAATATATAATATCTATGTGTTGTCGCGACTGCTACACCCTCCAATATTTTGGCATGCATCCCATTTCAAAGACTCTCTTGGGTTTTCCTCGATGTTTGCAAGCACTTGGGCTCACCCCGTGAGCTCGTGTTGAGTCTTTGCACCCTCCTTGCTTGACTGTTCAACAAATATCCTTTTGCATGTTTGTCACAATGTCACGCTTGCATCCATGTTCTGGTCACGCACAAGGTCCCCGCTTCGTGTGTACAAGTTGTATTCTCTATGTAAACATCTGTCGCACTCACACACAAAGTTGTATGCACTATCGCGCAAGCGTCGTCGCGGTCGTTCAACGATATATCACAAGCTTCGCGCTTGTCGCTAGTACCGTCGGTCGGTCACACTAAGTATATGTTGTCTTGATGGTTTGAGGTGCCTTGTCGTCAAGTCATATTGAGTGTGTGTTCGCAAGATCAAGTATGCACAAGTTCACTCACTCACACACTTAGCTATTTTTCTAAAGTTCTGACGACCGGATCACCCTCCAACAACTAAACCCTTGCTGAGCTGGATTGCAGAGTTTCAATCCTCGGTGAACATGTACTACTGCCCAAAATTGCACAAAGCTTGAGGTTAACTCCCAGGGAGCCTGCATTGTACAATCCTGGAATCGACCGAACCGACCGTCACCTAGAACAACGTAGAAGTTTCTCAGCAAGACATCTCAATTTGCGTTGCTCGCAAGTGAATCAACCAACCCTCCAGCTGGTCAACCAAAGAGCTTGACCAGGTAGTGACCCCAAGACGCACTCCCTCAAAAAATTGTGCAAAATTTGCAAACCTTTCCCACTCTGCCGACTGAAGAAATTGCACTGACATGTCGAATAGACACCCTGTGTCCGTCCCTGTCTCCATAAAAAAATTGCGCAATTTTTCCAGCCAGTCACCGATACAGTCTGCCTGCTGCTCACTTGGAAAACTACGATGTTTTCATAAGTAGTCACCTAGTTTCCCAACATCTCGCTTAGCTCAGAAACTGGGATGGGATGTCTAGCAAGCCAACCTCTCAGCAATTGCGCAGTTTTCACAAGCGACATTCCTGCAGCCCGCTGTCATCTCCCTGAAAAAATGCGCATTTTTTCCCGGCAAGCCTCCTATAGCCCGCTACCAACTCACCAGAGGAATTGTGCAATTTTTGCTGTCAATCCCCTCTGCTTCCTGCACTATTTCCCTAAAAAAATTGCACAGATCTACCCGCCAATTGAGCTAGATACTGCGGACTGTCACTGTTGATCCGGATTGTTCATCTTAGTCTCCCAGTGACTTTTTCACAATTTTCATCAAAAGTGCTAGGAGCCTGCATCCTAGCTTGAAATCTACCTTGCGTAATTTCATAACATTATCCTCTCTCCAGGTCACCTACATCCAAAATTAAACAACAATGCATCATGGTAGTCTAGGAGATTTATGGATTTGATGTCGTCTCGTCATGAGTGATTGCAGATACATAAACATGGATGAGACATGACGCGACGACAAACATGATGAACAAGGAGAGTACATGTGAGGAGATTTGTTTGATAACGAATGAACGGACGATGCATGTGAGGAGATTTTTTACGAACAGGTGATGCATGCGAGGAGATTTTTTCACGAACGGACAATGCATGCGAGGGGATTTTTTCGTGAATGGAAGAACATGTGAAGCATGCCAAAGTACAAGTAAAGGAGTGACGTGCACATGCAACATCAAGTGAACACCAAGTCCATCGAAGATTCCACACACCTTGCAATGCGAAGGTGAAGCTATGATACACCAAGAGCACATCCATCACTCAACAACACTACAACTTGACATGAACAACACCAGCAACATGAACATACTAACACTGTCATGTCGAGTCGTGTCATGATTCATGTCGGCCACATCACTATTGTGGGACATGCTATTGTAAATCAATGTAATGTAACGTAGAAGTCAAAGAGACCTACATGTAATTTGAAGAGTCATGTAAAGTTGAAAAGTCATGAAAGTCAAACAATCATGAGGGAAGTCAAACAGTCACAAGGGCCAGTTTTACCCTTGACCATAAATACCCCTAATTTGTACATGCAAAGGAATTTTCACCTTGGCTCCTCCCACATAGCCTTGAAAGTCTGTAATATTTTCTTTGAGGAATAAGAAGTAGCTCCAACACTCCTCTTACAGGGTTAGTGATGTATGGTGTACCGATGTATCTTGGAACTTTCTCTTAAATCAAAAGCTTGATAACAGGCCAGCACGTTTTCACATATGTATTGTAATTGTTTGTAAGACTAATCTTGGAACACTTGTAATGCATGTTGCTTTAACCTATGTTATAATAGTTGAACTCTTTCAGTTGTTCTAATATGTATGTTTATGAAAATGTGTTGTATAAGTATTTAACGTTGTCCTGCCCGCGTGGCCTACCTCACTGGACATTAGAGAAAACCTTTCCCAGAAACTCATTATAACAATTGTCACATTCACGTGGACTACTCTGTTGAGTGTTGTACATTCTATTCCTTCTTGTGTGTGTGACTTTCACATCCGTGTGGACTGCACCGCTGGAAGTTGTGCATGTCCTGTTGTGTTGTGTGTCTCTGACAGAGTTGGGACTCTTCCCATTCTACTGGAGACTCACCTCCACCCTCTCTCTCTATGGTGACATAAACTTGACACAAGTAACACTAACACTCACCAGGCACACGAAGCTTGAAGACAAAGCAACCTTTCCCACTCTCACATGCTGACAAGCAAGAGTTACGGTAAATCTTTAAGATAATGGCAACCGAGCCATCATACCGGATGGGACTCCTACACCAAACAATGTGAGGTCTAGTTGGGACTTCATACCAGGGAGATCCCCTGAATGTTGGCGGGTCCAGCACCATCAACACTATGTTTACACAATATAAGAAAATATATAACCCAGGGGGCTTCACTCAATGAACATAACAAATTATATAATATCCAATGGGCTTCACTCAATGAACCTCTGACATATCAAGTGCATTTGTGACATACTAAACAATACCCTTAATTTGACTACATATTGGAAAATACCTCAAAAAATCACATTATTTAACTCCTTACCAATATGAACCCAATACACCTTCCCAATTTAGGAAACCCCTACTTTCATTAGATATTGTAGGTATACATTTTTTATACCCCTTTATGTTTTTCATTAACTTTGAGCTCATTTTTTATACCTGCCAATATAAGAACCCTTTACCCCATATTATATGCTCAATATATTAGGTCATTTTTTTCTCAATATATATACTCAGATATGAACCCATGTGGTATGGTATTGCTTCGCCACTGAATCGTTCGTGATAATACCTATCCCATTTCTTGGACAAATCACATAACCAAGGGATACACTTTGCAAACATGTGTATCCAACACTATATACAAGATTATTTTATACTTTACATGGCTACAAACCATAACAAAATATTTAAAGGTCATTTGGTTTCCTTCTCAAGTCAATAGTTATGCAAAACAATTTTCTTTCCCAAACTTATACTAAAATTTAAACCAAATCCATCTAACTATAGTTTCCACTTGATAAATGTATTTTTCCTTTTTATAATCATTTTTGCATGATTAAGTATATCAAGCATATGCTTCAAATCTCTCTTTACAATGAATTTAATTTGCTTGTAACTAGAGGGATAATTTAACTATGTTAGGTCAAATGTGCTACATGTGTATATTGACAGTTTTTTAACCTCTCTAATATTTTCTATGAGGAATCCTCCCCAACATTGATTAGACACATAAATTTAAGGTATATATTAGCCTTTAGCTATGAGGACTGCTAATACAAGAAGACTATCAAGTTTGGAATTGATATTTATAATTTCCTCTATCATTTTGGAAGTCCATTCTGTTAGGTTTTTCCTCAATATTTGTTGCAACATTATTGTATCCTTTGATTATGTGGTATAATTGAGGGAGCCAATAAATCTTTACAATTGATTTTATTAAAGATGAAAGTAAGAAAATATTTTAACTTCTACAAAACATGTTGAAGTTAGATTCGTCCTTTTTTATATGAAATCATATAACTTTACTTTTATACTAGCAATTTGGATTTTCATTTCAAATAATATGTAACACCCTCCTCCCACATCTACGCAAGTAAACGGCCAACCGGGGTAAACATGTGACGAGAGGATACTATGATGGGATTAAACCTCCTATGTGACCTTAAGGAAGTGGAATCAACAGAAACACAACATACAGACCTTCCACATCAGCATGACAGTTCCCAGGAACCATCCCAACCTTTTTTGCAACTAGCCCCTCGGTCCCAGTGAGTTTTTAGACCAATTAACTCTTGAACTCTCCCATGTTATGGGCATGCCAGCGTCCAGAGAGTTCTGGACACTCCCACAACGTGGCTTGCTAGTGTCCAAGTACTATTTTGCTCATGTTGTGCCAACATCCCTGGGATTTGAGCCACTTTTTCAGGCCCAGAGCTCAAGTCACTGCCCATAATTAAATGACACCTTCAGAACATAAATATAATAAGCGAATGATGCCACAAATACAATTGCTTGAACAAGGTCTTGGTTGGACCCCTACTAGCCATGACAAGCATTTCATCAAACATATCACAAATATGTAATCTACAGGTGTAAACAATAGATCTAAGCATTGGGGTCTCATACTTATCTGAGAATCACTAAGAAGCATTTTTCCCTTATAACATTAGCCGCATTATCATATATTAGGTAATAGATACATTGTTCATTCATTTACAAATAAAATCATGAAGAAAACCATACATCATCATTATCATAATACACGCTTATAACCAGAATAATAACAACATAAATATCAAGGATACATCAGCCATAAAATCCACATATAAACCAATACATTTATACATAAGATATCAAGGAAAGAACCTCTTATTAATGAATGCAAAATCCAACCCGGGATGAGACTACCATGTTCCACTCGACCATAGAATGGTTGAGCCAAATCTCTTTTCAGCCATTCACCCCTGTGCCATATTCTAAGCATGAATGTGGGACTCAAACCAAAAGAACCAACCAGGGCATCCCGAGGCTAAACCACCTCACCCTCATCAATTGAAACTAGGATTTACTGTAATCCATCCCAGATCACTGGGCCAACATAATAAACATGTAATAAAATTCTTTACCATGATCTCCACCATATCACTAGGCCAAAACAAGCATGGAAGCCATCGGATTTCTCCCCCTACACCATGTGGAATTTTTTTGTCTCCTAGTCTCTCGGGCTTTAACACAATCCACACCGAATCACTTGGCCCTAAACCGAGACCCACACTCCAGGCTTTACTGCATATCTCATCCCGATATTACTAGGCTTGATGGATACCACCAACCTCTAAGATTTACCTTATATCCTGCCATTCATCGACTGGCAATTCCTAGGCCCACTGAGGAACCACAAAATCTGGCTTCACAACAAACCACAGTTTGGTTCAGGGGTTACTAGGCCATGTGTTATATCATTCGTATATCCACCCCACTCAGCTTTGAATCCATCCGACAATCAAGCTAAATCAAAACATGAGAACCCCATTACACCATGGCTATCCGGAAATGGTAAGGCTAGGGTGAAAACTTTGTCACACCTGGAAAAACCCATGCCATACAACAAAGAACCACATGCAATACCATGCATGCCAAATCTAGCAAGGAAAACACACATGCAAATCGATACCTACAAAGAATCTTGTTGTAGCTACTTTATCCTACTCTTCCTTGCTTGCTCCTTCCTTCCTCTTGCCTTCTCTGTCTTTCTTGATCCAATGCCAAAGTGCTACAAGAAAAATATAAGTGT
This sequence comes from Pinus tabuliformis, assembly GCA_031772625.1. Classification (NCBI taxonomy): domain Eukaryota; kingdom Viridiplantae; phylum Streptophyta; class Pinopsida; order Pinales; family Pinaceae; genus Pinus; species Pinus tabuliformis. Next base: position 549,756,536 of record CM062806.1, on the reverse strand, counting down.
CCAAGAGTGAGTGGGAGAGAGAGAATAATGAGAGAGCTCCAAAATGAACCGAAAAACGTACCCATTGATCCTCAGAAGCCTTTTTATCAATTAGGCCTCTATTTTCTTCATTTTCCATTTTTTTCCTTCATTTTCCTCCTCGCATGCAACCTGTGACATTTCACCTTCCTTTTCTCCTAATATATTACCGCTCCCAATTAGTCGTTTCCTGTAAATTTTGAGGAAACCTCTAACCGATCCCGTGACCCGTACCCAAGTTTTCAATGTTCCCACGTTCTAGAAACTCATGCAACATAGTATATATGTCATAAGGAACATTTAATATGATATATATATATATATATATATATATATATATATATATAATAATTAAAAGTTTGACTTTAATAGTTTGAGTCGTTGGAAGTATGGTTTGTTCTTCCATTCACTTTAATTTTAAGAGACATTTGAGCTTTTTCCATACTCTCCCACCCACATTAACATACCATCAAAATAAATTAAATCCATACAATACCTTAAATCAATAATGTCTACATTCTAATCCATGCTTGAAAACTAACATTAAAATACTAATACCATTAAAATACATCAAAATCAATATTCAAAAAATGACATTAAAATATATTGAATCTATAATCAAACACTAAACTTTACATATATTTTAAAAGTTTACACACTACAATCAAATATATAATATCTATGTTTAGACAATATAACAAAATATATAATACCCACGGGGATTCACTCAATGAATCTCTGACATATCACGTGCATTTGTGACATATTAAACAATACCCTTAATTTGACTGCCTATTGGGAAAAACCTCTAAAAATCACATTATTTAACCCCCTACCAATACGAACCCAATACACCTTCCAAATTTAAAAAACCCTTATTTTCACTAGATATTGTAAGTATCCATTTTTTATACCCCTTTATATTTTTCATTGACTTTGAACTCATTTTTTATACCTACCAATATAAAAACCCTTTACCCCATATTATATGCTCAATATATTATGTCAGTTTTTGCTCAATATATATCCCCCAATATGAACTCGTGTGGCATGGTATTGCTTCATCATTGAATCCCTCATGACAATACCTATCCCATTTCTTGGACAAATCACACGACCAAGGGATACACTCTGCAAAGCTATGTATCCAACACTATCTACAAGTTTCTTTTATACTTTACATGGTTACAAACCATAACAAAATATTTAAAAGTATTTTGGTTTCCTTCTCAAGTCAATAGTTACATGAAACAATTTTCTTTCTCAAACTTATACTGAAATTTAAACCAAATCCATCTAACTATAGTTTCTACTTGATAACTATATTTTTCCTTTTTCTAATTATTTTTGCATGATTAAATATATCAAGCATATGCTTCAAATCTCTCTTTACAATGAATTTAATTTTCTTATGACAAGAGGGGTAATTTAACTATGTTAGTTCGAATTTGCTACATCTTGACATTTTTTTAAACCGCTCTAATATTTTCTATGAGGAATCCTCCCCAACATAGATTAGAAACATCAATTTCAAGTATATAATAGCCTTTAGCTATAAGGATGGATAATACAAGAAGACTATCAAGTTTGGACTTGATATTTATAATTGCCTCTATCATTTTGGAAGTCCATTCTACTAGGTTTTTGTTCAATATTTGTTGCAACATTTATTTTTTGATATAATTGAGGGAGCCTGTTACACTAAAAAATGTCGCCATGACTATTTGCAGTTTGTATGGCTCCATCAACTGTCATACTATCCTCCTTGGCAAGTCTCATGCCTCTGCTTTCCATGTCAAACTCAAAGAAAGAGAGAAAAGTCATTTAAAGTCAAGTTATCTCTGGTACGTAGTTTCTCTCAGCCTTACCTGCGGGTACGCAATCCAAGTTCACAATACCTGCGTACTTGTACGCTCTGTCTGTAAAGCAATGGGTGCATACTCCTGTAAAGGTCAATAAGCGCAAGTTTCACTCCAAAAAAGTTACTTGTGGTTATTTCTAGAGCATTCTAGAAGCTTGTTTGACGTGTATGAAGCGCCTCCAGATGGTTCATGTATCCCTATGGAAGAGGAACTTATCCCATCAAGAGGGGAGCTAACCCACCCAAAAGAGGGGCTTATCCCATTGATGGTGGACCTGATTAACTTCCTCTACAGCACTATAAATACATGCATTGGACCAGAGGGAGGGGAGGTTGAAAGCTGAAAATTTCTAAGGGTAGATGCTGCTGAGATTAGGACTTCCTTGTAGAAGCTTGTGAGGAGAGATTGTCATCCTTTCTTGTTTCATTTGGAAGTGGGTGAGCTGATCAAAGTAAAGGAAAACTCTTGCTGGACCCTGGGAGGAACTTGCACAACACCAAGGCTTAGGTTGTAATGGTTTCTTTTGTTTGCTATTAATACAAATAAGTCCATTCTTCTCAACAATTTGTTATTTATGAGTTGTTTCATATACTCCTTGGTCTGTATGTTAAATATGTTTTGTTTTATGAGATATTCAGGTGTTATTTAATCGTTTGATTGTTAGTGAATGCAGGTTTCGAAGAGAAGGAGGAGCAGATCGACGAAGCTGGACTACTACAACAGCGTTGGGTTACAGGTAGGATCTAAACACTTGATTTCTTGTATGATGAATGCATATTTAGAGAAGGATTGCTCTTAATTGTCATGTTTGTCACTAGAAAGCCTTAAGCTTCTAGGGAGGTTGGTTGTGTCCGCACTATCGACTCTTTCCGCATGACAAAATGGCGACTCCATTCCCTAGCTAAGAGAGTTGGAAAATGCAAAACTGATAAAAGCAACTTTCTTAACAGACAATCAAAGAAACAATTTCTTTATCTCTTTCAAAACATGCAACTCATGACCACTAATTATTTTGCGAAAATGCCCTTTTCATTCAAAGACTCAAATGCCACTAAGCAAACTTTTCTTTCAAAGGAGATTTTTGGATTTTTTCCTACTTAACAAAGCGTTTAAAAATAAAAAAACAAACTTTTACAAATCTATGACAATTAAATCAAAGCTACTTAAAAGCAAATCAAACGAAAATTCACCTAACAAGCAAACCTAATGAGGCAAAAGCCTACTAAAGATGATTCCTGGATGTTTTACTTAGTCAAAATGCAACTAAGGACTAGTTAATGCAGAACCAAAAACCAGTCAAAAACAAAAATCAAAATCTTTTGTTCTTTTTCTCAAAAATAAAATTCAAAGTTCCATCAACAAACTTTTTCGAGATTTGCAAAGAGAAGACACAAAGGTAGGTTTCTCACAAGGGTGAATTCTATGACAGGCCCGACTCCTAAGAGGGTTGAACAAAACCAGGGAGATCCAAAGTTTGACAACCTCTAACGCCAAAGTCACTACAGGACTAGTTAAAAAACGGTGGGAAAAAGAAAGGTAAGAAGAAGGATAAAGCAAACAAGGCTCCAAAGGAGAAAAAAGAAAAGTCGGAAACCAATGATGAAAAACGCAAACCTCGATATCCTTGTCTTATTTGTGAAGAGGATCATTTTACAAGAGATTGCCCTCATCGGGCCGAGGTTGTGAAAATCGTCAAGGGTTCCCCAACTCCTGCTGTTTTGAAGGATCCATTTCCAAAGCAGGAGAGTAAGATGATAGGTTCTTCCTCGAATGCCAGTGAAGAACCCATATTGATGATGTCTCATGTACGGATTGTGACTCGATCACACGATTATGGTAGTAAAAGTCCTGTTGATGGATCGAAAGAAGCAGAATCTTCTCAGTCAAATCCATCAACCTCAGCTCTCGGTTCCGATCCACTACAGATCGAGAAACCTAACCCTGACTTAGTAATCAAACCGCCCGCCAAGGGTGTACTTCGAAGGTCTGCTTTCAATCCACATGCGAGAGCGGCCCAGAATTACAACATTGTTGAGGATTTAGCTGTTTCACCCTCAGTGATGTCGGCTTTAGAAGTGTTGCAATCATGCCCAGCACAACGAAAATTACTTTTGTCGGCTATAGGAGTTGTTGACGTTTAGGACCCGAACCTGATAATCTTTGATTTAGAAAATAGTACACCACGTCTCCCTCATCAAATGGCTTTCCAGATTCCAGTGATAGTAAAAAACAGGCCTATTCATCGGACCGTAATTGATGAAGGAGCTTCCACGTGTATTATGTCGATTCATTGTTGGAGATCACTTGGCTCTCCTTCGCTAAACCAATCCCTGACAATTCTTAAGGCCTTTGATGGCCGTGGGTTCCATCCGTTTGGCATTCTACAGGATTTGCCTATAGGGGTTGAAGGAAAAACCGTTAGTCTGGATGTGGAGGTGGTTGATGCCCCTCTAGACTACAACCTTCTCTTGGGTCGAAGTTGGTCTTACGCTATGACAGCGGTCGTCTCATCGGTCTTCAGAGTTATAAAGTTTCCACATAATGGAAAGATCGTGACAATAGACCAGCTGGCTTTCTTTTCATCCGACCCAGCCTCTTCAGAGAGTATCCAGCATGTCGGTAAAACGACTATCCCTTATAAGGATGTTGGCTTAGGATTAGTTAAAGATTCTGGTTTACTGGGAACTTTTCCTTTTCCTCCAATCAATGCAGACCCTTCATTTGCTTCCATTCATATGATTACGTCAGATACTATTATTTACGATGATCCATGGATTGTCCCATCTGAATCTGAGATAGACTCATTCGGTGATGCTATGCCTTTGAGTCCATATGAAATTGCTTATGAAGCAGTGCAGTCTTTTACCGACTCGCGTTCAACCAAAATCGACCAAATGAATGTGGTCGGTGAGGAATCACTTTTCACATCAACCTCAGAACGGATAGCGTTTCCCGAAGTTGTGTCATCTGACGAGCAACTTCGCGAAATCCTAAGTGTAGACGATCTACCATGGGAAGATCTTCATCATAGATCTTCGTTTTTACCTGAGGATGATGGCTTTGAAAATGATTTTTCATCAATCTTTACAGCTGAATATGTCAAGGACGCTCAGAATCCCATGAAACATCCTGATTCAAAGTTGAATTTGGGGAACATTTCCCAAACTATTGCCATTGACATTTCAGTCAAAACTGGAATTGTTGAGAACATTCATATAGGTGCCTCATGTACAGATGACGAGATTCAAACATACAAGGCCCTATTTCAAGAATTCTGTGACGTGTTTGCCTAGTCCTATGAGGAAATGCCAGGAATTGATCCCTCCATTGTTGTTCATGAGATCAAGACTTACCCGGACGCTAAACCCGTTTGGCAACGTCTGCGTCAGATACACCCTAGGAAAGCGACTGCAATTAAAGCAGAAGTTGAGAAGCTGTTGAAGGTAGGTTTCATTTATCCGATCCCGTTAACGGATTGGGTATTGAATATTGTTCCAGTTAACAAGAAGCAAGGAACAATAAGAATATGCATCGACTATACAGATATTAATCGTGCTTGTCCAAAAGACAACTATCCCACGCCCTATATCGATCAAATAATTGATGATTGTGCCGGCAGTGAAATATTTTCTTTTATGGACGGTTTTTCCGGTTACAATCAAATCAATATTCTACCTACCGATCAACCAAAAACGGCTTTCATTTGTCCTTGGGGGACATTTTCTTATTGCAAATTACCTTTTGGGCTTAAGAATGCCGGAGCCACTTTTCAAAGGGCAATGTCTTACGCGTTTCACGACATCAAACACATTGTGCAACCGTACCTCGATGATTTGCCTGCTCATTCCTTACATCGAGCTGATCACCTTGTCCATTTACGAGCAATTTTCATGAGGTGTAGGCATTATCGTATACGTTTGAACCCACACAAATGTGTCTTATGTATAGAAGTGGGACGATTGCTGGGATTTGTAGTTTCAAAAGTCGGCATTCGCGTCGATCCCTCGAAGGTCGAAGCCATCATCAAATTGCCTCCTCCTTCGAGTCTTCGCCAACTCCAAAGTTTGCAAGGGAAAGCAAACTTTCTACGCCGATTCATTCCTAACTACGCCGAGGTTACCAAAGGTTTTACACGGTTGTTGAAACAGAACTCACAATTCTCTTGGGATGAGATAGCTCAGCAATCTTTTGATGCACTTAAACACGCGTTGACCCATGCACCGTTGTTGCATCCTCCCAACTACAACCAAGACTACTTTTTGTACCTCGCTGCCTCTCATTCCACAATTGGGATGGCATTAGTTCAAGAAGACGAATTCGCAACTGAACATGTGATATATTATCTTAGTAGGACGTTAAATCCCACTGAGCTAAAATATTCGCATGTGGAGAAATTGGCCCTGGCAGCCGTTCAGGCTGTCCAACGTTTTCGTCATTACATTCTTCTCCGTAAAACTACAGTCATTTCGGATTGCAACCCTATGATCTACATTTTGACTAAACAATTGCTAGGGGGCAAGTACTCTAAATGGATCGTTATCCTGCAAGAGTTCGACTTAGAGTTTGAAAAATCTAAGTCTAAGAAATCTTTAGTCTTTGCAGAGTTGATGTGTGACTTCCCGCGTGCTGACACGGAAACTGTGGCAGAGGAACCCATTGCGGACGAATCTTTGTTTCTCATCAACACTTTAGATCCGTGGTATGGGGATATAATTGTCTATCTCCAAACCCAATCCTTTCGGCCCGAAGCTTCTAAGACGGAACGTCGGAAAATTCGATTCCAGTCCCAGCAGTATAAAATTATTGGAGATATTCTTTATCGCCGTGGGGCGAACTTGGTTTTCCGACGTTGCTTAACTCATGAAGAGGCAGAAAGGGTTTTGAATGAATGTCACTCTGGGGCGTGTGGCGGTCATATGTCTGGGTATGCCACAGCTCAGAAGGTGTTGCGTGCTGGCTATTTCTGGCCGTCCATGTTTAAAGATTGTATCATTGCGGTCCGAAAATGCCACAACTATCAAGTGTTTGATCGCAAGATGCGCAGACCACCAGCTCCTCTCCACCCTATAATTATCGTTGGTCCCTTTGCTAAATGGGGTATCGACTTTATTACATGTAACCCTCACTCGACCGGGGGGCATGCGTATATCATCCTTGCGGTTGATTATTTTACTAAGTGGGCCGAGGCGATGCCTACATTTGAGGCAGACGGCAAGACAGCTGCGATTTTCGTATTCAATCACATTATTGCTAGGTTTGGTGTCCCACAAGTGATAATCACTGACCATGGGCGCCATTTTCGAAACATTATGATGACAGAACTTACAGGCCAGCTTGGTTTGCGTCACGATAGCTCAACTCCTTATTATCCACAAGCCAACGGTCTGGTTGAGTCCATCAACAAAGTTTTGGTCATCATGATCCGACGAATCATTGGCATTCATCGGTTGAATTGGCACAACATGTTATTTTCCGCGCTTTGGGCATATCGAACTTCGGTGAAAACATCAACAGGGTTCACTCCTTTCCAACTAGTTTATGGTTTGGAAGCCATGCTGCCCATTGAATGCGAAATTCCATCACTTCAAATGGCTATCGAATTACTTCCAGCTACTTCCGAAGAGGAGAAGCGTTTATTATACTTAGCTCAATTAGATGAGACTCGACGCGATGCTGCACTGGCAATCGAGACTCATGCAAAACGAATGAAAGCTCAGTATGATCGAAATGTGACCCCTCGAAATTTTTCGGAAGGAGACCTAGTGCTATTGTATGATCAAGCTAACGATAAATTAGGTGCTGGAAAATTCGTTCCTATGTGGCATGGACCCTACATTGTTAAGCGAAAGCTCGCAAAAGGGGCCTATGAGCTGGTTGACTTTGATGGGGACTCTTTGGGTAAACCCAGAAATGGACTTTACCGAAAGAGGTACTATGCTTAAATGGTGGGTGTGAAGATTTTTTTTTGTTAGGTTAGTTAGGTTAATTTTCTCTTTCTAGCTAGTGTGTTTGTTAGAATAGACAGTGTGCTTAGTTTAGAAAGTGTGTTTTCGTCGTTATTCTGCTTATCTTGGTTTTACCTTTGATGTTGCAGATGTCGATGCCTCTCCAAACGTACATTGGATTTGCTGATGGTGCTTGTCGTAGTACACGGAATATCTCTTCCGGAGCTTGGGTTATCTATTCGCCCTCTGACGAGTTAGTTTCTATGCATGGGGTGAGCCTCGGTCAAACAACAAACAACATTGCAGAATACAGTGCAGTGGTTGAGTTATTATCTGAATCTATTTCATTTGGGATTCGGAGTTTGATAGTGAGGTTAGATTCTGAACTCGTTGTATTACAGCTTAATAGAGTTTATGCCATTAGAAATCTAGTGTTATTAAGGTTGTTTTTGAGATTGCGTCTTTTGGAACGTGAATTTGATTACATCGAATATCAACATATTCCAAGGTCTTTTAATACATTAGCATATGCAATTGCTTCTCGAATGTTAGACAGACATTTGCGATAATCATACATGTAAATTTAAAAAACATTAACATTTAATCACACATGTTTAACAAGATAAGCCGGTAATAATGATATATATAGATAGGAGAGTGTCAAAAAATATACATCGTCTTCGATCATAGGTTGAAAAACACTTTATGATCGGCAAAAATGATAAGTACAAAAAACCAAAAATGTCATATGTGTCTACAAAAGTGACTAGCCAATCACTGGTGGTGCTCTCTATACGAGACCACTGCCCGCGCTACCCTACACAAGAACCCCCTGATAGGTCCTGGGACTGCGACCACATAGCGCTGAAGCCGGATAGGAATATCGTCTATAGTCGTCTCTGGTATGTCCGTCATGAGACGCTCTAGGTCCTGTTCCAGCTCGGCTAAGGTCTCTGCGGCCGCATCCTGTGGGGCCGGTGCTGGTGCAACTGGTACTCTTCTCTCGAATGCCCGGAGATTGGCCGGACGCTGTGGACCTACATCTGCATTTTTAAAATTGTCACTGTCAGTTTTGAGACGATATAAAAACAAATAAAAAGTAAATAATTTAAAAATTTGTGGAAAATGAAATACCTCTGTCGTCCCATTGTTCTCCCTGTGGAAGAACCATGTCCGGATCACCACGAAAATCTACTCCGGCATAAGGAAAATCCTGGATGGCAAAGACCTGGTTCTCCAACCAGTGAAAGTAACCCGCAAGAAATCGAACAACTCCCGCTCCCTCATCAGGATGCCGGGCCATCACCGTAACCCGTCGTATCAACTTGGGCTCCCGAGGTGGCCCAACTGCAACAGTGAGATGCTGAGGGATAAGCATCGGAACTCTCTCTAGGGCAAAGCTCACAACTGAAGGCCCATATCCAAAGGTCTTTAATTGCCCGTTCTTTTCCCTAGTTAGTTGGCCCTTCATGTTGGCCAACACAGCATCGCACCAGTTGAAAATGGTGCCTCGGTAGCAATCTATTGCCATCCGCATTTAGGACCCGGTGGCAATGTGCAAGGCGGCTGCGCCGCAGAGTCTGGTAACTGTAAAGGCAATTACCATAAGTTCGGGCAGGGATATATACTTGATTTCTATCCCTTTCTCCTGGTTCTGATTGTTGCACCACTCTAGTCGGAGACTAGCAAGGGATTGGCCACCCGGCCTAGTCCCGAACAGAGACAGTTGCTCACCCCTATTAGGCAAACCAGTGAGAAAATATATGTCAGAGGGCTCTATCTCGAGCTGGTGCCCTCCGATGTAAAAGCATTGTTCCTGGACATTCCACCTTTCAACCAACCACTCCAAGAATGGCACCTGGGCCCTCATGCCAGGTATGGCCCAGTACTTTTAGAGACCGCATGCCTTCAAAGCATCAATGGAGGGTTGATGATCAATTGCGGCCAAATTGACATCTTTGTGTTCTCTTTCACGCCAATCTAGCATGGTGGGCAATCTACACACCAAAAGACATTGATTAGAATTCATTAAATCAAATTTTGATGGTTAGGTTTTGAGTTTGGGTTTTGAAAATCCGCTTTGCGCGGAGTACGCACCCCGCGTTCAGAAACAGAGCGGCGGTACGCAGCTATTCTGAAGGTGGGCTGCGTACCCCGACCTTTTTCCCATATACGAAAAAGTCGGGGTACGCAGGTCACCCATGGGGCACCTACGTACCCCGAAAAGCGCATCCTAAAACCCCAAACCCTCTAAAAAATCAAACTAAAGCCTAAAATGAAATTCTAAACGGATGAAATTGAAGAGGAGGATGTTGTGAAATACCTGAAAGAGACGGCGCTCGATTCCGACGGTCGGATTCTCCGCAAAGTCCACGGGAAGTTTCTTGTCAAAAGCCCTTTTCTCTCCCTCAACAGTAAAATGGTAAAAATGACATGGTAAAAAGTCTTTTTATAGTTTTTTTGGATAAATGAATGCTAGGTTTGTTTATTTTTCACCATAAAGAGATATTTTTCAATGCATTTTTGCCTATCTTAAACAGGTATGAGTAATGTGTTGTTTTTGTGCAGGACAAAAGGACAAGGACTTTCAGAGAAAATTATCATTTTTCACGAACCAAAACATCAGAGTCATCTTTTAAGCCCTTTTCTGACTCCTAAAACATAAAAAGATTGCCGAGCATTTCTTTTACACTCGTTAAAATGGAATTAAAAGACGGTCCCCTTATAGCCCTTTTTCTGACCGAAAAAACAGGAAAAGATTGCCGAGTTTTTGTCGTTTCAAACTCGATACTGGAAATAAAACGACGTGTCCTTGATCGCTTTTTACTTTTCAGGTCAGAGGTACTAATCATGAAAGTACTCCTTGGTTGCAAGATCAAGAAGTTCTCTCAAGTATTATTTTATACTTTTTCGGGCTTGGGAGACACAAATTTACGAAAAAGTTCAACCCTGTAGTCTTCTTTAGTTTTTTCAGACTCTCTAAAATTGAAAAACACCGAGTTTCTCCTATACTGGACTCGTTAAAATTTCACAGTAAAGGACCTGTTCGATTACAAACAGGAACGAACCACTCCTTCTTAGGGTTCAAATCTAAACTAAGTTGGACTCATCCGAAGGATGAGCTTATAATCAAGCATATGTTATCCTCCTCAAGCTTGTAAAAAATAAAGAGGTACTTGCCAGAAATGGTGGGGGAAAAGAGAGAAGAATGAACCTATTTGTTATCCTTTGTCACAGAAGAACCTTATTACCACTCTTGAACACGACACTTTCCATTCACCTGGGTTGGGAAATCCTTTGTCTTAAATTTGATTAAAACTACTTTGAAAGTCTTCAACCGTTTCTGGGTATTAACTTTGGGTCAATCGTCGCCAAGCCATCTGTCGTGTCATTATGTGTTCAAGAGGTCTCTACAAATAAACCATTCATATGCAAAATACTTGTCATCCATTTTGACCATCCCTGAGTCAGTCCTTACAGCAACATTTCTTCAACTTGAGCTATGATTTCGTGTTGTGGGCTTGCCTGCAACGGGTCGCTTTCTATCGACATCAGCACATTATCTAGAGAGATGACTTAGAAATCGTCAGTACCTTGAAGTCTGCATGCATCAATGGCAGGTTTCTCGCCTTTGACGACAGTTTACATCATTGACTTTCGATCGAAGGATTCCATGACCTGTTCGACATCGACTCATTCATTCACATCTCATGGATTGTATTGGGTACTTTGAGAACCATTGACATCACTGGTGGTCTCTCTCACACTTGTTAACGGTTTACATCATTGACTGGTAATCAAGTGGTTTCTACCATGTTCGACATCAACTCATTTATTCGCATGGATAGAATCGTACCAATTCGGGAAGTGGAAATGAAGACCCTGGATCTAGTTTCTACCATCCAGGCTGCGAGGAGTTTTGTATTCATTATATAAGTAGACTAACTATAAACAGATGGTTGCGTCCATACTGTGTCTACAAGAGTCTATGATTATGATGTATTGCGAAATCATTCCTATAACAGAGCAGTAGTTAGATTGTTAGTTAAAGTTTTCAATCTGAGTATGGGAATGCCTACCTCAACGATGATATCATCTTATATATGTATTTTGTGTTGAATATTTGCAGGTTCTGACCAGGCTCTCCGCAAGATAATCCTTGAAATGATAAAGTACTTCACCCTTCCTAGATGATTTGAAACCCTAAATCTACTTCAGGCTTCGCACTTTAGGGGGCAATCTGTTACACTAAAAAATGTCACCATGACTATTTGCAGTTTGTATGGCTCCATCAACTGTCATACTATCCTCCTTGGCAAGTCTCATGCCTCTGCTTTCCATGTCAAACTCAAAGAAAGAGAGAAAAGTCATTTAAAGTCAAGTTATCTCTGGTACGCAGTTTCTCTCAGCCTTACCTGCGGGTACGCAATCCAAGTTCACAATACCTGCGTACTTGTACGCTCTGTCTGTAAAGCAATGGGTGCGTACTCCTGTAAAGGTCAATAAGCGCAAGTTTCACTCCAAAAAAGTTACTTGTGGTTATTTCTAGAGCATTCTAGAAGCTTGTTTGACGTGTATGAAGCGCCTCCAGATGGTTCATGTATCCCTATGGAAGAGGAACTTATCCCATCAAGAGGGGAGCTAACCCACCCAAAAGAGGGGCTTATCCCATTGATGGTGGACCTGATTAACTTCCTCTACAGCACTATAAATACATGCATTGGACCAGAGGGAGGGGAGGTTGAAAGCTGAAAATTCCTAAGGGTAGATGCTGCTGAGATTAGGACTTCCTTGTAGAAGCTTGTGAGGAGAGATTGTCATCCTTTCTTGTTTCATTTGGAAGTGGGTGAGCTGATCAAAGTAAAGGAAAACTCTTGCTGGACCCTGGGAGGAACTTGCACAACACCAAGGCTTAGGTTGTAATGGTTTCTTTTGTTTGCTATTAATACAAATAAGTCCATTCTTCTCAACAATTTGTTATTTATGAGTTGTTTCATATACTCCTTGGTCTATATGTTAAATATGTTTTGTTTTATGAGATATTCAGGTGTTATTTAATCGTTTGATTGTTAGTGAATGCAGGTTTCGAAGAGAAGGAGGAGCTCATCCGGATCGACGAAGCTGGACTACTACAACAGCGTTGGGTTACAGGTAGGATCTAAACACTTGATTTCTTGTATGATGAATGCATATTTAGAGAAGGATTGCTCTTAATTGTCTTGTTTGTCACTAGAAAGCCTTAAGCTTCTAGGGAGGTTGGTTGTGTCCGCACTATCGACTCTTTCCGCATGACAGAGCCAATAAATCTTCATGATTTATTTTATTAAAGGTGACACTAAGAAAATATTTTAACTTCTACAAAACATGTTGAAGTTAAATTTATCCTTTCTTAACATAAAATCATAAAATTTTACTTTTTATACTAGCAATTTGGATTTGCATTTCAAATAATACTAACCTATGCTCATAAACTTTTTAATAAAATTGTTCCAAATGATTACTATGTTTTTTTAAATCCTTGCAATAAACTAAAATATCACCCATATATATGTGTGTGTGTATATATACACACACACACACACACACACAAGTAAGAGAATGGCAAGAATCCCAAACGATGGTAGGAATCCCAAACTAAAACTAGATCAAATTTTCACAGCCAAAGCCACGTCAATGCCTTGGCAATTATGAGGTTGTCTTCCATTTATTCAACGTGTATATAGAACATTACCTTCTCCTCTACAAGACAATTTCCTACCAAAATGAAACTAGATCGAATTTTCACAACCAAAGCCACATCAATCCCTTAGCAATTATAAGGTTGTCTTCTATGTATTCAACGAGTATATAGAACATTACCTTCTCCGCTACAAGACAATTTCCTACCAAACTAAAACTTGATCGAATTTTTACAACCAATGTCGCGTCAATTCCTTGGCAATTATGAGGTTGTCTTCCATTTATTCAACAAGTATATAAAACATTACCTTCTCCTCTACAAGACAATTTCCTACCAAACTGAAACTAGATCAAATTTTCACAGCCAAAGGCGCGTCAATCCCTTGGCAATTATGAGGTTGTCTTCCATTTATTCAACGAGTATATAGAACATTACATTCTCCTCTACAAGACAATGATGATTTTATAGCCAAATGACATGCGTATAACTTGTGCAAGTGAGCACATGACATATTCTTATGAGTTATAGACAAATGACGAAGACTTCTAGAAAAACTTCCCCTTAAAGAATTGCTTCGATGTAAATATATAGTCCAAATCAGCACATTAAATAATGCCCATCATTGACATGTACCAAAAAATTTCATATGCACTAGTTTCTATTGTCCATTATGATAGTGGAAATACCACCCCTGGTCGAGAATATCATGTGGGCCACTTTCTCCTTGAAAAGAACTTTTCAAACCACAAACCCAGTTCACTGTAATATAAAGATGTGAGCAACACACAAGATTTTGTCTAAGGAGTCAAACCACCAACCTAATAATTGCTAGCTTTCAAGGTAGAATGGTCATGAAATCTATCTACTATGGTGAGTCAAAAGTGAGTCAAACCACAAACATAATATTTGCTAGTACTCAGGGTAGAACGGTCATGAAATCTATTTATTATGGTTAAATGATGAATCTCCATTAAAAAAAGAAAAAGAAAAAGAAAAAAGAAACAATGATTTTAAGATTAATTCTGAATTTTAAATTTATTAAAAATAAATAAATTAATATTTCATTTATATTATTCAAATTTAATGATTAAATGGAAGAAATGATTTTAAAAATTAAAAAATTAAGTTTATAATGAAATATAAGCTTCTTTCTAAAAAGTTACAAGTTCAAATGAAAAAAATTAGAGTCTATACATCTCTATAAATTTTAACAATAAAATTGCAATTTACTACACAAAAACAAATCTCTTTTAATATCAAACTTACCTATAACCTTAAAATTAAATTATTAATATTTAATATATAAAAACATTAAAAACAACCAAATAAACTATATTTTAAATTATAAACTTCTTCATTAACTTTTAAATTATAATATTATTCATTAACTTTTAAATTAAATATTATTTATTTACTAATTAATTGAAAAAAATGATTTTAAAAATTATAAAATTAAATATATATTGAATATAAACTTCTTCTTTCTTCTTGCAATGGTGGAATATTTTATTGTTATTATGTAAACTTGTTAACAATTTTCTTGATCTCGATACATAATGTGGATCACTGCAATCCAATCGGTTTGAGCTCTAGTTCTAGGGTTTAATGAAACCAGCGACAGAGAGTACCAACCATCCATGGAGACACAGGGAGGAGGGAGCTCCACTCCCTCCTACAATTATATGGTGTAGACAGATGAAGAGGAGGGAAAAAGAATAAACCTCCAAAGCCCTGGGAGGTCAAGACAAAAGACACAGAAACTCAGAAGGCGGAAGGTAGCAAAACCAATGTAGATCAAGGGGCCCACGAAGAAGACTGTCGGGAGGAAAAAGCGGAAGACAGAGGTCAAGGGTCAGAGGACAGAGCTAAGATGGGGCCCTGTAAACCCAAGACCACAACTAAACCTCGAGTTATTCTGAATGATCCAGCTCTGCAAGCGCACAGAGACCACATGGCCAACTATGCCATCATATGTAAATTTATGGGAATCTGGCCATCAGAGAAAGCGTTGTATACCTAGATAAAGTACAACTGGAAACCAAAGGGGGAGCTAAATATACATCGTGGATCCAAAGGTTTTTTCACTGTGGTGTTTACGAACATGGAAGACAGGGACAGGATCTTTGAAGGAGGGCCATACTTCTTTGCAGCTGCTGGGCTATACATGAGGCCATGGACGATGAACTTTGTGCCTAAATGAGAAACCTTCACTTCGGTACTGGTATGGATTCGAATATACCCCTTACCTTTAGATTACTGGATGCCAGAGTCTTTAAAAGCTATAGGCAATAAATTAGGTCATTTCTTAAAGATTTCAGAGGCAACTCTAAGGGGAAAATATACATCCTATGCCCATATTTGTGTGGAGATGGACCTATCAGGAGCCCTTCCAGATGAGGTCATTCTAGAAGTCTATGATGAGGAATGGGTTCAAGCAATTGACTATGAACATATCTCGTTCAGATGTTACAGATGTCATGAGCATGGGCATCTATCAAGAGACTGTCCACTCAATCGAAGGGAGGAAAACCTAAATCCCAACAAAGGAAAAGACTAGACAAGTTTCACCAAAGTGGGAGGGAAAGGAAAAGGGGGAGGAAGGAAGACAAAACAAAAAGTTACAACAGCTTTGAGATCTTAGGAGAAAAAGAAGTTGAGGAAGGGGATAAAGAGATTGCAGAGAATTAGACAACAAGGGGGGAAGAAAAAGAGACTAGCGTGGAGTACATTTAGGATCAGAATGAACACATGATGGACTCTTTGAGTACCATGGTTGTAGAAAATGACCAAGAAATGACTCAAAGTGAAAGTGTTACAGAGGATCAAGATTTGCAGGAGATATTGGAAAGGGAGAACCTAGAGCTGGAAAGGTTTCTAGAACAGAGTGGAAACTTGGGAATACACTCCATCCCTCAGGAGGATGTGGATAAAGTCCAACAGATATTCCTTCACAAGACACACCAAACAGCTGCAGGAGTCAAAAGAGGACATGACAATCAGGAAAGCAAAGGAACCTCCTCAATAGGATTAATAACTGGAAAATTAACAAAGAATCCAGGCAAAAGGAGGGGTAGAAAAAGACAGAAAGAATTACTAGTGGAGTGTGGCAAGCTCATGATTGATTCAGGAAGGATGAAAGACCTTCCTAGTTACTCCTTTATAACCCCACCTCAATGAAAATCATAACCTGGAACATTAGAGGACTAGGGAGCAGAAGAAAACAGAGGAATCTTGGTAAAAGGATTAGAGAGGAAAAACCTGACATAGTATTCATACAGGAAACAAAATGCTCAGTGGAGAAGATCCGTGAAAAACATAGCAAATGGTTAAATAGATATGAATACCTTGAAGTTAAGGAAAACAAATTTGTTGGTGGTATTCTCACTCTCTGGGATCCACAGAAATTTGGTGTGATTGATGCAAAGGCATTCAGACATCACCTTTCTCTGATTTTCCAACCAGTGGGAGACATGCAATGTTACATGATCACCAATGTCTATGGTCCACAACCAATGTCAATCTCAATAGACCAGTAACATTGGAAGAAATTGAGGAAGTAGTGAAAGAGATGCAAAATGGGCAAGCACCAAGCCCGGATGGCTTCAATGTGGACTTTTTCAAAGCTTGTTGGAAGATAGTGAAACAGGAAATTCTGGAGGTAGTGGAAGACTCTCAAAGATTTAAGAAAGTCTTAAAGGCGCTCAATGAATCCTTCATAGCCTTAATCCCCAAACAGGAGAAGGCCACCTCTCCAGACAGATTTCGACCTATAGCATTATGCAATGTGATCTACAAAATTATATCCAAAGTCATTGCCAATCATCTTAAACCTCTCCTCCCAACCCTAGTGTCAGAGGAACAAACAAGATATGTGGAAGGAAGACAAATTCTAGATAATATAATACAAGCACATGAAACGGTTCATTCACTCATTACCAACAAACAGGCTGGAATGATAATGCAGCTGGACATAGCAAAGGCCTATGACAAACTTAGCTGGTCATATATAAGGGCAATTTTAAAAGCCTATGGCTTTGATCATGATTGGATAAAATGGGTTATGGCGCTAGTTACCACAGCCAGCTGTTCAATTCTTCTCAATGGCGCTCCTTCCAAAACCTTCAAGCCCTCTAGAGGTCTAAGGCAAGGAGATCCTCTTTCTCCTTTCCTCTTCATTCTAATGATGGAAGGGTTAGGAAGAGCTATCAAAGCTACTAAGGAGGAAGGGAGAATTCAGGGTCTGAGACTCACTAATGGTGGGGACACAGTGACACATCAACAATTTGTGGATGACACTATGCTTCAAGGCACTCCCACTGTTAAGGAAGCCAAAGCATTCAAACAGATTCTGAGTGAGTTTGCTAGGGCAGCAGGCACTGAGGTAAGTCTCACTAAATCAAAAATCTTCTTTTTCAATATAGATATTTCAATTCAAAGAAATATTTCCAGAATTTTGGGCTTTCAAAGGGAGACACTGCCTGTGAAGTACCTGGGAGTTCCTCTCACTGACAAACCACTTCACAAGGACATCTGGGAGCCCATTCTTAATAAGCTAAAAGATAAGATCAGCAAATGGACAAACAGAGCACTTAATCTAGCAGGGAGACTAGTTCTCACTAAGGCTGTCCTACAAAGTATCCCTATCTATATGCTATCTGCCGTTCCAGCACCAGCCAGTGTAATGACCAATATAAGAAACATTCAGAGAGACTTTCTATGGGGGAAAGGTGAAGAAAAGAAGAAATGGGCCCTTGTGGCATGGGACAGAGTATGCAAACCTAAGTCCCATGGTGGCTTGGGTCTTCATGACCCAGGAATTCTAAATAGAGTTCTTGGTGCCAAAATTTGGTGGAGATGGCTGAAAGAAATTCAAGCCCCTTGGGCAAAACTCTGGAAGCATAAATATGCTAGTGAATGGCAGGAGGAAAATCTAATCAGAATGACAGGACAGGTAAAAGGTTCTGCAATTTGGAATAGGGCATGGGAGAACAGAGCCCTAGTCCAAAACCATAGTTTCTGGGAGATCAGAAACGAGAACCTGGCTTGGTTCTGGGAGGACAATTGGCAGCAGGAGGACAATCTCCGAAGTGAAGAATTAGCAGACATTCACACTGATACCATCAGCAAAGGACTAAAGTGGGTAAGTGACTATTGGGACCAAGAAAGGAATGATAAGAAATGGAGAACTTGGAAACTTCCAGATTATAGTGGAATGGGCATGTTGCACACTCAAGCCACAACCCTACAAGGTATTTTAGATGAGAGACAAATCTTGAACACAAACTTGAATGATCAACTAAGATGGGGAAAAAACAAGGCAGGTCTCTTCAACCTTAAGGAAGCCAAAGGAATAGAGGTAGGGCTAAACCATCCCAACACTGATAAGACATGGAAAGAAATCTGGGAAAATCCTCATTGGATGAAAGTAAAACTGTTCAAGTGGCTGGTTTAATAGGGAAAGCTTCTGACATGGGATAACCTAAGAAAAAGAGGTTTTGTTGGCCCCTCAAGATGTTACTTATGCAGACAACAGGAAGAAACTACAAACCATCTCCTGAATAGATGCACTTTCACCACACTCTTTGGAATTGGGTTGGAGAAGTCTTTGAGCAAACAAACATAGATGCTAATGACATCATCACCACTTTGAAGAACTAGAGGAAAAATTTCTTAGATAATGAGATCATAAACTCTGCCTGGATGCTGACCCCAGGATTCTTAATTTGGAATTTCTGGCAGAAGCGTAACAATAGGATTTTCAAGGAGAAAGTGAGTCCGATGAGTAACATCCTCAAACTGGTCCTCAAACAACTCAAAGAAAATGTACAAATCCTGGGAGGAGAAGCCACAGGTAAACCTATTGAACAAAGAGAGATAAGAATATTGAAGAAATTAGAGCTCAAGGTCAATCCCCCTCAGGGTTCTAGGTAGATTATCAAGAAAACCTCAACAGAAAAGTCTTCATGGCAACCCCCTTCTCATGGTTTTTTAAAATTCAACATAGACGGGGCTTCAAAAGGGAATCCAGGAGAAGCAGGTTATGGAGGGGTTCTGAGGGATGAGGAAGGAAACATACAGGTCATCTTCCATAGTTATCTTGGCAAAGCTACTAACAATATGGCTGAGCTCATGGCTATGGAATCATGCCTGGAAATACTACTCAGGTACAACATTCAAAATGTCATCATTGAGGCTGATTCAGAACTTGTCATTAACTCAGTAAAAAGGATAAATGCTGGAGCTGCTCCTAAGAAAATCTCAGAACATTGGCGGCTTCTGCAAGTCTACCAAAGAATCCAAGTGCACCTAAGACGGCTGAGAACCCTCGGGTTGGTGCATGTTCGTAGGGAAGCCAACAAAGTGGCGGACTGGCTTGCCAATGAGGGGGTAAGAAATAAGCACATTGATCTCTGCTGCTGGTGGGAGGAGATAACAGATGACAAGTTGAAGGAGGGATGTTCATCCAGAGCCCTTAGTGACCGACAATAGCATCAGGAAAATCAAGAGACCATTTTTGCTGACACAGAGCCACAGTAATGGGGTACAGTTTTTCTAGTTTCATCATGAAGTGTTTTGACATAAGTGTGATCCCTTTTAGGGGGCAGGTCTATGGCGGCCTCATTAACACGGGTAATGGCAATCCAGACATCTCAGGGATCTTCATCTCCCTGTGGCCCATGAGCCGGAACCTGGATTTTCTCGACTACCACAAAACCCCAACTTTTATTCTGGTCAACAACTTTATGGCCATCGCGGTGGTTTCCGGTATTTCGCAAGCTCATCAAGCAGGAAGCGATTTTTCTCATTTGGGAGAGATTCCACTCACCATGCAACACGTGGCTAGGGGTGGGGTGGAATTACCGCCTTCATCGCGTGCTAACCATTGGTACTCTTAGCCCATTCGATATGCTCCGTAACCGTTGGATCAAGCGCGGATAATCTACAGCCAGGATTTTGCGTGCAAGTTGGTGGGTCCTTATCAGGGGTTAAGTTTTGAGCTATGCACAAGACCTCTCTGGGATCGTGTGTTATGCTCTTAACCTGCAAAAAGATACCAAAATACAGAATATGCGAAGAAAGATACCCAGAACATAGAATAGTGAGAGACAACAGCAAATATTTTATTATTCAGAAAGCAATATTCACTGGCCTCTTCGAGGGGGCAACCTCCAATAGAGCAGAGCTCGATACAAAAATAAGACATGATGCTCCTCGTAGGGAGTCTCTATCCTTTATATATGACTCATACATGCAATACCAAGGATCAATACCATGGGTTTTATTAATACCATCTATCTAATACTACGACCCATTTGCAACTAACTGTGGTCCCATCATTAATTGCGGGTTAACCACTTACAATTATTAATATGGGCTTTATTGACTCTTGACTATGACTCGATCCCATTACATAAATAAGGGGGTTAGGGTGGGACCCTAACATGCCCTCCCCCTTAAGACTAGCCTTGTCCTCAAGGCTGAAGCTGCGGAAACTGCTGAAGAATAGTGGCTGGTTCCCAAGTTGCATCTTCCGGAGAGGTGTCTTTCCACTTGACGAGGACTTCCCTAATCATGCGGCCCTGCAGGTGCCTGTCTCGTGTGTCTAGGACCTGTTCAGGTTGGAGCCAGATTGACCCTTCTTTGTCCAATTCAGGTAGACTGGTTTGAATTCTGCAATTGTTCCCAATCACTTTCTTGAGGCATGAGACATGGAAAACTGGATGGATTTTTGCAGTAGGTGGAAAAGCCAACTTGTAAGCCACTTCTCCAATGCGCTGAAGTACTTGATATGGTCCGTAGAATTTTGGAGATAGTTTCTGACAACCCTTGTCTTTGAGTGATGTTTGCTTATATGGTTGCAGCCTCAAAAGGACCTGATCCCCTTCTTGAAATTGGCGCTCTGAGCGATGCTGGTCTACCTATTGCTTCATGCGATTTTGAGCTTGATGAAGATTCTCTCTAAGATGGGTGAGCATGGTTGTGCGGTGTTGTAGGAGTTGATCCACTGTTTGTACCACTATACCCAAAGATGTTGCTTTTCTAAAGTGAAACACCTAAGGTATGTTTCCAGACATTTGTTGACGGCTTCAGTTTGACCATCCATTTGCGGATGATAGGAAGTACTGAGTTTTAGTTGAGTGCCTTGTAGCCTGAAGAGTTCCTGCCAAAAATTACTAGTGAAGATCGAGTTGCGATCGGGCACAATAGAAGTGGGCATGCCATGCAATTTGAAGATCTGATCCATGAAAGATTGAGCGACCAAAGTCGGTGTAAACGGGTGGGGTAGGGCGCAGAAATGAGCATACTTCGAAAGTTTGTCCACAACCACCATGATGACTGACTTGTTTCCTGACTTTGGAAGACTTGTAATGAAATCCATAGAAACCTCCGTCCAAATTGATGCCGGGATGGGCAACGGTTGTAATGTGCCTGGTGTGTTGACGGTCTCCCCTTTGTGGCGTTGACAGACATCGCATTCTGCTATGAAAGTAAGGATGTCCTTTTTCATGCCTGTCCAAAAAAATGATCTTTTGGTGCGAGCATACGTCTTCTGAAAGCCTGAATGTCCTGCAATGGGGGATGAGTGCAATTCTGCCAAAATGCGACTTTTGAGGGTGGATGTTGGTGATATTACGACTCTGTCCCTGTAGCGAAGAATCTCATCCTGCCACGAGTAGCCCTTGGTGGAATTTGGATCTACCTGCAATTGAGAAATGAGTTGGGAGAGCCCGGGATGTGAAAACCATTCCCTGCGAGCCTCTTCAATCCATTCTAGAATGGGGAGGGAAATTGCTAGCAGAGTACTTTCCTCCTCAAATTGGCGAGATAATGCATCTGCTACACTATTGTCTTGCCCTTTCTTGTAAATGATCTCATAATCATATCCCAGCATTTTGGCGAGCCATTTATTTTGTTGTGGGGAGGATAGGCGTTGCTCCAAAAAATATTTAAGACTGTGATGGTCTGTGCGGATTTGGAAATGTCACCCCAATAAGTAAGGTCACCAGGTCTCTACTGCATGTAAGATGGCCATCATTTCCTTCTCGTAGGTAGATTGGCCTAGATTCTTCCCACTTAGTTGTTGGCTTGTGAAGGCCAAAGGTCGCCCTTCCTGCATTAATACCACCCCAATACCCGTACGCGAAGCATCACATTCAATGACAAAAGATTTGGTGAAGTCAGGTAGTGCTAAGACTGGAGTGGAACACATGGCATTTTTGAGAGCTGTAAATGCTTGTTGTGCGTCCTCATTCCAGAAGAATGGATTTTTCTTCAGGAGTTGAGTGAGGGGCTTCGCTATGCGACCATAGTTGCGGACAAATTTACGAAAATAGCCTGTGAGACCCAAAAATCCTCTCAAGCTCTTCAAGGTCTTAGGTTGAGGCCAATCCTGCATTGCCTGGATCTTTTTGGGGTCCACATTGACACCTTCACGCCCCACAATGTGGCCCAAATACTCAACTTCTTCCATGCCAAACGAACACTTGGACATCTTGACAAATAATTTATGCTTGCGTAGCAGTTGCAAGAGTAGATCTACATGCTGAAGATGTGCGGCCCAAGTGCAACTATAGATGAGGATGTCATCGAAGAAGACAAGGACAAATTTCCTGAGATATGGTTTGAGAAGGTGGTTCATAAGGCTCTGAAAAGTAGAGGGGGCATTACAAAGACCGAATCGCATGACCAGGAACTCATAATGGCCTTCATGAGTTCTGAAAGCAGTCTTTGGAATGTCGACTTCCTTCATGCTAATTTGGTGGTAGCCCGAGCGAAGATCCAGCTTAGTGAAGAATTGAGCCCCATTGAGTTCATCCAGCAAATCGTCAACCACCGAGATGGGAAATTTATCTTTGACTGTCAACTTATTGAGGGCCCTGTAGTCTGGACACATCCGCCACTCTGCATCTTTCTTGAGCACCATGACCACCGGTGATGAATAAGGACTAATGCTGGGACGAATGACGCCTGCTTCCAAAAGTTCCTTGATTATTTTTTCTATTTCATTCTTTTGGGTGAATGGATATCTGTATGGGCGCACATTTGGGGGTTGGGCCCCTGGAACCAAGGTGATGATATGATCATGTTCCCCTCTCGAGGGTGGAAGCTCATGAGGCTTGTCAAACACCGGTAGATGGTTATTTAAAATCTGTTGCATCTCAGGATGAATCGGCAGAGACTTGGTTTCGACTACCAGGATGGCATTAAATTGAGCTATAACTCCATGATGGCCCTTTTTTAGCAATTTTTCCATCCTATGTGAGCTGATGATAGAGGGAGCTCCCGCCTGGAGTCCACGGAGGGTATGTGTGGAGTTGTTTAGCTTAAAACTCATATATAACTCCTAGAAATCCATTGTGATTGGCCCAAGAGCGCGAAGCCATTCAACACCGAGGACAATGTCGCAGCCTCCCATGTGTATGGCAAACATGTGGGTCTTCAACTGATAATCTCCCATTTGAAGTTTGACATTTTCACAGCGGCCTTCACATTTCATTGTGCCCCCATCCGCAATTTGGACTTGGAAGTTAGAAACTGCTCGTACAAAACAATGCACTGCTTCCACGACTTTTTGATGGATGAAATTATGTGTACTTCCACTATCAATCAAGACTACTACTGGGCGATGTTTAATAAAACCTCTGATTTTGAGATTTTGAGGTGAAGAAATCCCTGCCAAAGCATGCAGCGAAATAACTGGTTCATCAGGTACATTGTCCTTTTGGTTGTCCTCTTCTACCGCCTCATGTCCCTCTAGTGGTGGATCTTCCTCCGATGAGCCGTAATCAGTGGCATCAATTTGATAAAAATTGGGCTCCTTGCATTTATGACCTGGGGAGTATTTTTCATCACAGTAGTAACATAATCCTTGCTTACTTCTTTCGGCCATTTCTGCAGGTGACACCTTTTGAACCTTCAGTGTTTGAGTCGTGCTGTGAGCCTGTGGGGGGCGACCCTTAGCGGTGAAATTTGGGCGACTGTACTGGGCTGCTAACGCACGTTCCATGTTACGAGTTACCTTACAAGCCTCCGTCCATGTGGGAGGGTGGTGCAGTAAGACGTGGGCTTTTATGGCTTCTTTAAGACCGTTGATAAAACATTCCGTGTAGAACACATCTGAGAGACCCCGAGTGCGGAAGGCTAAGGCTTCAAAGGCTGTAATATATTCATCCACTGTGCCAGTCTGTCGGAGCTTAGTAAGACGACCCAAAAAAGAAGATTCCTGGTCAAAGCGTTCTGTAAGAGCTTTTTTGAAGGAGTTCCAAGTCCTAAAAGGTCCATTGCAACGTTGATGCCATTCCCACCATTGCCACCTTTCATTGTCCAAGTACATGCTCCCCACCATAAGCTCAGTCTCATTATCTAAGATGTTATTCAGATTGAAATACTGCTCCATTTGTGCTATCCATGCTGCCGGGTGAGAACCATCAAATTTATGCATATCCAACTTGGGAGGTCGCGGACGGGATTGTTGGTGGGGGCCCTCGAGGTGAAGAGAGTGGCTAGACTCACCCTCACTGTGTCCATTGCCAATATATGCCTCCTCATGGGCTTCCTCCTTGCCCGTCAGGATTATGCTCGGGATCATGCTATTTAGTCGGTCAAGCTGAATGTGGAGGGATTGCAAGGATTCTTCAAGTTTGTCCATCCTTTCATTGGCCATAGCTTGAGCTCTAGTTTCTACCATGCACCGACCTGATGTTCTTGAAAATTGGGACCGCCTAAATTTTTTTCACTAAGAATTGAATGGTACCACCGTGCTCAGCTCATCGTCCTGATTCTGATGGGCTAGATCACCAATAAGTGCCCCGGGAGATCTCAGACTTAAACTCCTAACGGAGTTTTACTCCTTCCTTATGAATACTGCAGTCGCCAAATCCTCAAAATGTCAATGCGGCCAAAAGTCCTGCGAAAATTATACCCCGGTATAGGAACCCCACACAACTACTCAGATTTGGTGGATCTGAGAGATCTGAATGGCGGATCGGATAGCTCTGGGCGGCGGAACAGACTGCTGCTGCGGATCTGATGGATCTAATAGATCGGAATGGCTGGTCTGCTAACTCAGAACTGCGGGACTGATGTCTGCTGCTGCTGCACCTCTTTGCGCGCTGATCTAGCAGAGATGATGCGTGATCCCCAGATAGAAAAGGGAACTATGGTCTCGAGGAGTGTCAGGTGCTACAGATCGCAATATACATAAGGGTCTGACAGTAGTACTCGGCCCAATGTTTCAGGGCTCTAACTAAGGAGGATCAATCGTACCCTTAGCCGTACAACCCGACTACCTTATCGTATGGGTGAGTAATCTCTCCGAGTGCTGTTCTCGGTGTACTGTAGCAGCAAGACGGCCGATGGTTTATCTATGGCGAGGTTGCAGAGGAGCTAAGGGGCTTCCGATATACCCAGAAGGTACTTGGAAGACAGTCCGTACGCGGTTCTGTCTAATGCACTACTACTCAAAGGGGTACCCACAGGGTTTACAAGGGAGTCCAACAAGCGTGACCACCTCTTGTATTTCCTGCGTGCATGCCTCCCCAAATCCGCAGGTTTATGCGCTCAACGACAGATCCCGTGGTTTAAAGACGCCGGAACACGTCTCTAGCCAAAAAAATTTTTTTGCTAAGAAATGGAGATCCCACTGGCCCTGGAAAGTGCTCTGATACCACTTGTTATGCTCTTAACTTGCAAAAAGATACCCAAACACAGAATATGCGAAGAAAGATACCCAAAACATAGAATAGTGAGAGACAACAACAAATATTTTATTATTCAGAAAGCAATGCTCACTGGCCTCTTCGAGGGGGCAACCTCCAATAGAGCAGAGCTCGATACAAAAATAAGACACGATGCTCCTCGCAGAGAGTCTCTATCCTTTATATATGACTCATACATGCAATACCAAGGATCAATACTATGGGTTTTATTACTACCATCTATCTAATACTACGACCCATTTGCAACTAACTGTGGTCCCGTCATTAATTGCGGGTTAACCACTTACAATTATTAATATGGGCTTTATTGACTCTTGACTATGACTCGATCCCATTACATAAATAAGGGGGTTAGGGTGGGACCCTAACATCGTGCGCAGATGGTGGATTTCGGGGGGTTAATGTGATCGAAGGTTAAGCCAAAAATGGACCCGATAAGATTATAGGTTATGGTCTAATGGGTTTATCGGGTCCGATTCTTTTGTTAAAAGGTGCGCTTGTTGGCCACCCGATATCTTTCTTATCCGCTGGATCATCAGTTCATGATCCAATGATCAGTTTTGAACTGTTGGTTTGTTTGGCGGGCCCGCATCCTTGAATATGCTTTGTCGTTTTGTGACCTTGTTCTGGGGTTGGCCTGTCGTATTGGCGGGCCCCATAGCCGCAGTCACCTTTGTACAATATTTCTCTTTTTAATTAAATAGAAAGATCCACTCTTGCCTTAGCAAAAAAAAAGAAATATAAACTTCTTTCATAAAAACAAATTACAAGTTAAAATAAAAAAGTTAGAATCTATAAACCTCTATAAACTTTAAAATTGTTAAACAAACTAAATCTTATTTAAAAGTCAAACTTAACTGTAACTTTAAAATTAAATTATTAATATTTAGTATATAACAACATTAAATATAACTAAATAAACTATACTTTAAATTATAAATTTCATCATTATCTTTTAAAATATAATATAATTTATTTACTTATATTTATTAAATTTTTTATCATTAAATAACTTAATAAATCTAAATATTAAAAAAAAACATCTAAACAACACAAGTAATAAACATAGCTTGATTATCACAAATGCATAAGCTTTTATTTAAAACCTGCCGTCCAAAAAAATACCGGTCAGCCGGTTTTGAAATACCACTTTTCCACGTCATCTTCCTCACTTTTCCACTTTCCGACCGCTGTCTGGCAACTGATTCGACGTCATCTGGTGAGAAGCCTCCCTCCACAAATGGTGCCTCGAAGGGCGTTCAAGAACAATCTGAGCGAGTGACGCACTACAGCTCGGGAACTGATCGAAGAGTTTGGTGACGTGGCATTTAAACAAATTTGGTGGATGATGTTTTTTTTTGAGAGAGAAAATCGGGATAGTATATTAAGAAAATATAGAGTCAAAATACATGTACATAGCTGTGTGAGAACAGCAGAAAGCTTCAGATCATAGGATGGCTGTGAGAGAATAGCAGAAAGATAGCTTCAGATCATAGGAGCGAATTGATGAGGCAGTATATAAGGATAGTCATTGTTCTTAATGATAGTAAATTTGGTGGATGATGTTAGCGGGTATAGCTTTTTATTATTTATAGAATTCGAAAAACATTTTATTGTAGAAAGTTATGAAAATATGTTAGTATCAGTTTTTTGGTATTGTTTTTTTAGCTGGCTGATTGTTGAAAGGTTGGATCAACTCATCATCAATTTGAATTCGAAAAAGATTAAATTGAAAAAACAAAAACAAAAAACTGATGGTTTCATAGGCTACTTTTAATCTTGTTTGAGGATCTTGACAGATCTCTTTAAAACACTGGGGTGTCAGCTGTAAGACTTTTTACATTTATTGGTAAAATTTACATTTAGATGAACACACATTTAAAATTTATAGTAATTATTTTTATATAAATTAAAATATTTAATTATTCAAGGTAATAATAACAAAAATATTAATATTTAATTTTAAAATTATAATTGAATTAAGAATAAAAGAATAAAAATATTTATTATATAATATGATGGTAATTAATTTATAATTTATTTACTATTCAAACTTTTAAATATTTTCAAAATTAAATATACTATTTTAATTTTATAAAATGATTTAGTTGTTGTTTTTTTTAAGTTAATTTCTTATCCATATAAAATTAAAATAATTTAGTTGTTGTTTTTTTTTTTAAGTTAATTTCTTATCCATATATATTTTTTTTTAAGGAAATATGATTTATAAGATTATTGTTAAGTTTAATTTATAGTAGTCAAAATTATTTGAGGATTATATCTACCTTAGAACACATCAAGCTTTAGCATGACAAGAATTTTAGGGAGTTTTGAACCAATAACTTTTTGAGGATCACACCTGCTTTAGAACACAGAAGCTCTAGCATGTCAAGATTAGAACACATCAAACTTTAGCATGGCATGAATTTTTCCTAGGGAGTTTTGAACCAATAACCTTTACACTAGGGAGTGCCTTAACAAAACAACCATCACCCTGTGGACAACATAATTTATTTATTTATTTTAATTTTTGTTTTCTAATAAAATTGGAATTTTTAGTATTATACTTTAAAGTAGAGAAGACTTCACAAATAAATTCAATATCATTATACTTTAAAGTAGAGGCAATTTCCATTAATATATTTATTATTTATTTAATAAAATATCAAAAATATTTATTAAAAAATAAAATATTCACTTTTATTAAATAAATAATTTAAATAGAAACAAAAATTTAGTATAATTTAAATGATTAAAAGAAACTCGATTTTTTGGGAAGATCTTAAGGAAGGATAATGTTCCTTCAACCTTTAGAACCTCTCTTAAGGAATGATAAGATTCCTTCAACGTTTAGGCCTCTAAATACCATTTGGAGTTGCCTAAAATTGACCGGTGAACCCTATGTTATCCCTTGCTCTTGTGGGTCTCCTTACAAAGGTGAGACCAGTAGCTCGATTAATCAAAGGATCCATGAGCACCCGACTAACATCAAACATGTTAGGACCCACTCCTCTACTTTCGTAGAACATGCATATAAATCTAAGCATCACATGTGCATTGAGGATGCCTAGGTCATTGCCAGGATTAGTCGTTTCCATCATCGAAAATTTAGGGAGGCCCTAGAAATGAAAGGAGACCCAATAATTTGAATAGAGATGTTGGTTGGAATATTATCAGAAGTTGGGTCTATTCTTAAGTATTTAATAAAATTTTAAACAATTCTTTTTTCTGTGTCTGTTTCTTATTTGTTTATATGGTTTCTATTATTAGGTTTCTCTCATTGTTTTTATTAATTAAGTTTTTTTCATTGTATTTCATCATCTTGATCTTTCCTAGTTCCTCTAAACTTGTATTTTAGGTTAGATCTTGTTTATTTTATTAATTCCTTGGATTTTCTATAAAGCCTGGACCCCTTCTTTTGAGTTTGAAATTGATTTATTTTACATTATTTGAATATTTTTATTTATGGCATTGTTTCTGATAAGTTATATTTTTATTTATTAATATAGACTTGACTCCATTATTTATTAATAGGGCTCTTTGTCTCAAGTTTGACTTTGAAAGTTTGTTTTCTTTTTATATATATTTTAACCTATTCTAGATGGAGTTGTCTTTAGTGCAACGTTTTGGATTTTTTGGTGTCAAAATTCGACTGAAAAATTGATGTGAAATCTTGATATCTTGATTTCTGTTATTTAAATTGGTTTTTTTACTGTATATATAGATTTAGCACCCTGAAAAACCCCTTGGGCATTTCGATTGTCCAGACATTACCCATCAAGCTAGTGATTTCAATAGACCGGAAAACCCACTAGAAAAGCTTCCAAAAAGTCTCACTAAAGACAACTCCATTATGGATTAGTTTGATCCTAATGATTAATGTTAAAAAAAAAATAAAACTAAATAAATAAATATTATTTACAAACTAGTTTTTTATTATAGAAATTATAAAAATATAATTGAACCAAGAGTCTCTACATTCTACATTGCTCTCTATTTAGCCATTAAAAATTTCTTAATTAAGAAAAAATATTATTATTACTAATTTAAATTTTATTCATAAAATATATATTTTTATCACAATTTTTAAATTTTTAAAATTATTAAAAAGTCAAATCCCTTCTCTAATTCTTTTTATGTTAGATCTTAGACTTTTGTGATCCATATTGATAGTGGGATTGTCTTTCCATTAATCACATTATTGAAATTTAATGGATATTTCGAAGCAGCTAATTCTATATATATTTAAATGTGAATCAAGATATTTATTAATTAATTCATAATTATAATTTTTTTTTTTAATTTTCAATTATTTTTAATTAAACAATTCTTCTTTTATAATTCTAAAAAATTTTAAAAATACATTCTTCATTATATTTATTAATATCTTCAATTTTTTTTTTTTAATTTACTCATTCTTCTTATTATATAATTCTAAAGAATAATATTAAAGATGCATTCTTCACTATATTCATCAACATTTTATTTCTTAGCTCTTTTTTTAACCTAAAAAATCAAAATCATGTAACTGGATACGAAGAAATACAAAAGGAGTTTGTTAAGTGAACTTTAGTTGCTACAAGGGCTTCCTCTTCAGAGTTCTCAAAGCTTGCTGATTCAAGATCTCCTTTCTTCTGTCATGATACACGAACCCGTACATGAACCTCTGTGTCGTCACGTATCAATGCTCTCAACAGACTCCTTGCCTCAGCGAGCGGACGTCTCTAGATACTCGGTGAACCTTCGACAAACTTCTCCTCTCACAGAATATGAAGATTTTTACTCAAAAACAACTCAATACTTGAAAGAAAAGTATTACTTGGAGTTAAGACACAAATGGGTATATCAAATGCGGAAATATCTATTTCTATTGATTTTAGAAAATGGTTACAATTTTGAGATCTTTAACTTTTCAATCCAGAGATTGACTGTGGGGGAATTTGCCAATTATATCACATGTTAAGAAGATTTTTTTGTAGATGAGATCTGGAGGCTTCCTGGCCCGACACAGATTATGTCTTTGAAGAAGTATATGAAAACATAAAGACACTACTTATAGAGTTCAACCACTTCAAGTTCTCACCAAGGTTTTCAAGCCTTGATGTGCAGGCTTCCAAACTCAACTCTAAATAGATCTTGCTTCGTGATGCAAGCAAATCGAACAGATTGTTCGCAGATGTAGAGCGGGGAGATAACTCTCAGACTGAGAACACACAAAGATAGAAATTTCTCTAAGACTCAGACTCAACTCCAAAACTTGGGTGTCCAAATGAGCCTTACTCCTCTCCTTATATAGGACGAGAAGGGGACAACTTTCCGAAAACTCGGTAGACCATAATTTTTTGTACAATAATTCCGAGATGTGGATCAAATCATACCAAAAGTTGGAGAAGTGCTCCGAGTCTCGAAATATTACAGGACAACTATACAAAGTGGAGATTTAAGAGAATCCCATGAAAACTATATTTTCTTTATACAGATATGGGAGATCTTTGTCAGGAATCTCAAGAAAGAAAACCCGGTCTCTGTCGTAGTCAAGAGTCAAGACTTTATTGTACACTGTGGATGCTTTATATCTGGAGCCCACATGAACCCGTGAATATTTAATTATGTCCCTAGTGCATTTCTATGAGGGAATATCCCAATTATTGGATGATCATATGCTCCATAAGTGTCCCAAGCCTTTGAGTAAATTCTTCTAAAAATCATTGGTTTTCCCAAGACAATCTGATGCTTGATTTTGGTTAACAAAATCCATTGGAATTGTCCACTCATAAAAGTTTTCATTATCCAGTCATTTGAGTATGAATTTAGACCTGTTATGGTTTTATAAGGGTAGTGGAAACAATCATGAGAATTTTGAGCACATGTCATGCAATCTCTTTAAGTATAATTTTCAAAATATCTGGGATCCATAACAACCTTATTGACTATGAACCACATCCAAAAAGTTTTCAGCCATTTTGGTTGCCATAAAAGTTTATTTACAAATCTTGGCCCAAATTTTAAAATGGTGTAGTGGATTTCTGTTTTCTCATCTTGGCATAAAATCTCCCACCATAGATTAATGTAGCCTTTGAAATTGTAGATGGTATCTGGAAATAATATTTCTGGATCTTTCTGTGGCGACATGTATTTTGAGAAATGGTTTGGGTCTCGTGTCCTATTTATAGTGTAATTTTTATGATAGACCTTTGTCCTATCACTCCCTTTCGGTCCAAATTACACTTATATCTTTGAAGCTTTCATATAAAGCTTCTTCTGCAAGATTTGTTGCTAGTATAGATCTTTTGTAGACCATGTCATGAATCCATTTGCTAGATTTTGGATAGATCTTCTTTTCAGGCACTAGATGTAACTCTGTGTGGGGCTGCAAGTTGGTGTCCATGACCTTGGTGTTTCTGAGTTGCCATGTTGGCTTCCATTGTTCTGTGTATACTAGCTAAGGAGTGTCATCTGAAATGTTTCAGAGTTCTTCTTGTTGAGTGTTTGGATTCCACTCGGTTACTATAACCATCAACTGGTCATTATGTTCCAGATATTCTCTGCTTAGGAAGTCAGGCAAGCAGTTTTGTTCTCCTTTGATATGTTCAACCTCAAAATCAAAGTTAGCAAATAGTGCTTACCATCTGGCAAACTTGGCTTCGTCGGGCTTCTTTATTTCTTTAGTTAGTACCTTTTTCAAGGTTGAAGCATTAATTCTAAGCAAAAATTATTTATGTACAAGGTGTATATTAAACTTGTCTATACAGTTCCAGGAACCTTTTACCTCTTTTCGATAGTGGAGTAGTTTTGCTCTGCTGGGTTCCATGTACCTAAGGCAAATTATACATTTTGCTTGGTCCCTTCTTTTGCTTACTTTAGTATTCCTCCCCATCCAAGGTTGCTAGCATCACTCTCAACAATTTTGGGGAGATCTTCATCTGCCAAATAGAGGATTGGCAATGTATGGACTTTGCTTTTGATTTTCTGGACAACTTTAGTGTGATCATTTGTCCATGGTGATGGCTCTTTTTTCAATCTTTGGTTAAGAATCTTGCGGTTTGCTGCACATCCTTTATAAAAATTACTAACATAATTCAAGCAACCGAGGAACCTCTGCAGCTGTGTTTTGTCTATGATTACATCTGGAAACTTATTAGCAAAATCTAGAGCATGCTTCTACAAAGTTATCTGGCCATCTTCTATTGTATGTCCTAGAAACTTGATTTTGGTCTGGAACAATTCCATCTTCTTTTTACTTAAAACTAAACCACTTCTTTTCACAGCTTGAGCGAAAGTATGGACATGCCTGAAATGTTCATCTATGGTGTTGGAGAAAATTAACACATCATCTATGTACACGATTAGCCATTCAAAATAGGGCTTGAAAATTTGATCCATTACCTTTTGGAACTTAGATGGAGCATGCTTTAGTCCAAAAGGCATTACATTCCATTCATAGTGCCCTGCTGGAATGCTGAAAGCAGTTTTGAATATGTCCTCTTCCTTGATAGCAACTTGCCAAAAACCAGACTTCATGTCGAATTTTGAGAATACTTTGGCTCCTGTAATTTTTGCAATTAAGCTTCCTTTATGTGGAATAAGATAGGTATCATCTGCTAAAATAGAGTTTAGAGGTTTATAATTTATAACAAGTCTGGGCACTCCTCTAATCTGTTCTGAATGCGTATTTACATAAAATCCATAACAATTCCACGAACTACTGGATTCTCGGATGAGTCCTCTTTGCAAAAGACTGGAGATTTCTTTTTGGCAGAGATTTCTATAGTCTATGTTCATGGGAATTTCCCTACTCTTACAAGGTTTTCCTTCATATCTTTCTTTGAAAGGAAATTCTACTGTGTGTTGCTTTTTGTGCTAGAAAGCCTTTGGGTTTTCTGAACAACACTCAATCTCTAGGTGCTTTCTTAGCTCTGTAATTTTCTGTATGATTATGGGAAGTTGGATTTGTTCTTTGATTCTAATTGAAGATTTAAAGTCTTTCAGTTCTTCAATCTTTTTCTCTGACAATTCTACTTCCTGCATTGTCTGTACCATTGTGGAAATTCTGGGAGTAGAAATATATGGTAAGGTCAGTGTTTCTAGAAATCCTTTATGATTTGGGACTGAAATGAAAAATCTTGCTTTGCCATCAGGCAATCTGGCTGACCCATGGGGTTCCACTGTTGCTAGAAACACATTCCCCAATATGCAGTCTATGGGAATTTCTCCTACTGCAAATTTTAACTTCATACAATATTTTTCAAAACAGATGGTGGCAATAGGAACTTCATACCTGAAAGTCTGAGTTCCAACCCCAGTTACTTGTCATGTAGCCACCTTCCAGTATTTAGCTGGGACAATATTTTTGTTAATAACATTGATATCGCGCCTGAATCAATCAACATTCTTAAAGTGAACTTTTCTCCTTGGATATCGATGGTCAACAAAACATGATGTTGTTGATATTGGATTGTCATTATTTTCATCTCTCCAAATCCCATTCCAGAATAATAATTGTCTTCATAGATCTCTACATTAGCATTCTTAAAAGGTTCCTTCTTGTTTTCTATCTGAGAGATCTGCGCTTTCAGGCCAACAACTTCTTTTTTGAGATGGTATATTTCCGTGCTGACTTCTCCCAAGGTTAAGGACCTTGGCTTGGTATGCTCCTTATTTCTTTGTAAATATTTGGTGTTCTTTTCATAGGAAGCATCTACAAATAGGGCTTTAGACTAATTTTTCTTTGAACTAATGCTGCCCTGTTCTTTGTTTGTAGAAAAGCATCTAGCAATTTTTCTTTCATTTCTTCTTCTGCCAACATTTTGATGTTGGATAGGACCTTTGATTCATCATCTTCAATGGTGTGTGCCATATAGATTTTTCTTTTTCCTTATTCGGCTTGAGTTCAGTCTCTTCTTCTGAACTGAGGATTGATTCTGACTCTGAATTATTGCAATTACAATCTTCAGATTTTGTACATTCACATTGTTGTATATTTACATGCTCAATGTTGGAATCAGAATTATAGGAGGTAGTGCTTGTTGTTTATGAAGTGTTGCAGCAGTCATTTTTCATTAAATGCACTTCTTCTTTGACGGTGATTCTAGGAGACCTCCTTGTCTCTTTCCAGAACCTTCGTGAGGCAACTTCTTGTGATTTCTTACCTCTATTCATCTTAGATTATTTACCTTTAGGACATTTATTTGTTGTATGTCCCTTTTTTCCACATAACCAACATAATATTCCATCCTGTCTTTGTGTTTTAAGATAGATATCTTTTGGTTCATAATAATGAGTTTTAGGGACATATCTGTAAGATCCTTTCTTGTGATGGATTGTTCTGTAAGCACATACCTTTGAATTTTTTGTAGACTGCCTCTGGGCCTTTTGGTTTCTTTTCTTACTCTTTCTTCTCTGAACAATTGGATCATCAATTTCAAGCCCATACTTACTGCAAATTGATTTGATGTCTAGCAGTCTTGACAACTTTTGCACTGATTTGTTCACCCTCGTGCTGGTGCAAAGTCTTACCGCTGCTTTGGTGATGTTGCAATAAATTTTGCCCCAAGTGTATGCTTCAAAATAATTCTGGAAGACTTCTTGCCTTTGGATATACTCAATGAATTTAGAAGGTAGAGCAACAAGATAGATCTGCTTCCATAATGCATTTTGGCTTTCTTTAACTTCATAAATTCGTTGTGTCCAATCACGATGAAAGTCTTCATATTGGGACATTTTTTTTACACTTGAGGTTCATTGTAATGCCCCACTTAAATATTATCCTGCAAATTTTATTAATGGTTACATTACCTGAAAATATTGAGAAATATTGGTGCATACTTTCATTTTGGAAACTATAAATTTATTCACTAATATAAAATTTACTATTTCTATTTTTCACAACTTGCTTTCTCAAGTTGAATCTTAGGTAGGACATGGTCCTCTCCATTTAATTACATCTCACAATCCCAAATGTACTCTCACATTTACTAGGGAGAAGACATGGTCCTCTCCATTCAATTACATCTCACAATCCCAAATGTACTCTCACATTTACTTGGGAGAAGACATGGTCCTCTCCAACTAATTATCAATATATATATATATATATATATATATTCATCTCACATTCCCCAATGTACTCTCACATTTACTTGGGAGAAGACATGGTCCTCATCTCACATTCCCAAATGTACTCTCCCATTAATTACCTAATTTTATATTCATATCACATTTCCAAATGTACTCTCAGATTTACTTGGGAGAAGAGAAGTCAACTGTAAGGATGAAGGGGAAATTAATGACATTAATGAGAGGTGGTTGAGGTGGAGAAGAGAGGAAGGGCATAAAAGGGGAAGGAGGAAGGGAGAAAAGGGGATGTTGGGTCTTGCTTATGATTTTGGGGTTGGCTGTGATTTTAGGATTTGCTGTGATTTTTGGAGACCTTAGGAACCTGTGGAGGTTTCTTGGGTTGTTGAGAGGAGGGAAATATTGTTCATCTTGGTCTGGATTATTCATCTTGGACACGCACACTACATCTGGTTAGACTTGGGCTCGAAGGGCTAGGGAACTTGTGGAGGTTTCATGGGCTAGGAATTATTTCCTAGTTGGCTGGGAGGTAAATCCAGTTGGGTTAGTCAAGAGGAGCATTCAACAGGAGCAGCAGCTCAAAGGCATATCCACCAGCCACCAATACAGGTATTCCTCTATAGATTACTCATGTTTATTAAAATGAAATGTTCGCTATAAGTTGTAGGAATTAGCATGTAAATGGTAAATTATCATTGTTTAAAGGTCTTGAAAGAAAGGATAAAATTATCATTGTTTAAATGTCTGGTAAAGAAGAAAAATATTGCCTCTTATTGCATTTAATTCCTAGAGAAAATAGATATGTTAGAAGACCCTAGGATAGGGTCTTACACGTGGTATTAGAGCTTAGGTTCGAAATATGGACCCAAGATCCACTAGACACGAATCTTCACTAATTTTTTTTAAATGAGGACATCATCAATCACAACATAACATTATTCTACATAAGTGTCAGCAAGGAATTATAGGACTACCAATTCAAATTGGGTGCTTGGTACTAAAATCAATCTGTGTTCCTTACAGTAGACAACACAAGGACTCCCATCTCCTTCTAGTTTTTATGATTTTAAGAATAACCTGAAAAGAAATACTGTTTGATGGTTAGAAAAAAGAAGAAAATAGTCTTTTATAGTAAGAATGGAAATAAACTCAAACTAGACAGAGTTGTTGAAAATATTAGCATCAAGTGTTTCATGGAGGCAACGTAACTGTTGTATGGTCTAAAAGGATTGAGTACCTATACAGATTGGAATCTAACAGCTGCTACAAGAAGTCCCATATGCTTCTACATTCATCCACGTTCTCTTCATTGTCATCTTCTTCTTCCTGCTCTCTGTTCCATGGTTCCTCGTATGAATTTTGAACAATTTTATTTGGGTTTCTGTCAGTCATCTCAATAATGTCTAGAATCTTTTGCTTGATCCAAGGATCGAGTATTTCCTGATGCAAATCTGTTGGCGAAAGACCCAAAATACTGACACATTCTTCTTTAAATACCATGTCATTTGATGACATGATCAAGCCAGAGATAGATCTTGATAATTCTGGTGCATATGCTTTCATCTGCGTGTTTATAAGCCATCAAAAACCAATCATTTCTATAATAGCATTTTGTAAAGCCTGTCATTGAAGTTACGGTGGCCAATATAACAACTAATAAACATTCAATCTGGATATTCAACTAGCGCATATGGCACTACAAGCTCAGTTTCATAGTCCACCTGGGTTGTTATGGAGTGAGGATATCTTATTGCAGCTCCCGGTCCAATAACTGACTGTGGTGCCTTTGTGAAGACGATGGGATACTTTGGTATATTAGGAGAAGCTATGTCAGGAGTTGTTTTCCATGTATCAATTTCTTTAACATGGTCAGCATAATTTTTACCAATACACATTATCGCTCTAGAAGGCATAGGCATAGGAGCAAGCAATTTCACATCTTCTATTGGGATACCTGGCCCTTCAAGCTTTATACAACTGTGAAGAAAGTATCCTGGTTGTATCCCACAAATACCCCATTTATCCAAGCATAGAATGTTGAATCAACAACCTCGAAGTGAAAAAATACACGACGACCTGTCCATTCTGCTAGAAGAAGGAAGGATTTCCGATAGCAGCCAGTAGGATTTTCAGAGGGAACATATGGAGGATTCAGTGGAAATGGGTACACACAGTTTGTATAAATTGGACGATCATAGCCATGCATCTGCCAATTTGATGGAACCTCTTTTTGTCTTCGCATCATGAATACTTAGTACTCACAATCCAGACAAGAAAACTGGCAAGGGTAAACTGGTTTGGCTTCGCACCTTCCCTATGCACTTGACAGAAGAGATCCAATGCCTGCTTCCCTTGCCCATCCTGAGCATAGCTTGCAATGATGGCAGTCCATGAAACCACATTTTGTTCAGTGATTTTTACAAATACTTGGAATGCTTCCTCAAGCAGGCCATTTTTAGCATACATGTTAACTAGATTGTTATATGCAAATATGTCCCCCCTGAAAGCCAGTTTTGATCATGTGGCCCTGGATCTGCTTTCCATCTCTCAGGGATTTGGTGTTCACACATACCTGCAAGAGACGACCATAACCATGGAAAAACCTCGTCGCTGAGTCCTTGTTGAGTTTTAATATGCACATTCTTATGGATTCCATTTGATTTGCTGTCATTATACACATTGGTATCACTGGCAATGGTAGAGGTGCCAAAACTTAGACCACAGAGTTGGTATATCATGAGACTAAAACGATGTGGGCATCTTAAATCGTTAAATCTAATCATCTGCATCTGAAGGAAATGTAACATAATGTGGTAAAAGAGCTTCTTCCTGCCTTACTGTAGGATTCATTTAACGCTCAGCAGAAACCAAAATGTGATGAAATACCAAGATTATTCAAACGAGAATTTGCTATGATCCGTTTGTGTCAAGAAATTATTGTTTAATAAGAGGCTGGCAACCACTGTTAGAAATCCAGGTTTGAAACATCCTCCACTGTTCCAAATCGGGTTCTAAAGTTTCTCCGCAGTTAGGATGAATTGAGCAAATCATTAAACGCATAATCTAGATACAAATCACAGAGTGTTCTATTTAAAGTGGAAAATCACTTACAATAAGGGAGTATTTAAAATTTGAGAGTTGTAATAGCAGAGATGCTGTGTGCGTGAAGGCAAACAGTAAATTTGGAGTTCAGCACGCATAAACCGATGCAAATATTCCTTCTTTCTTTGTAATCAAACCACAACAGATTTAGGTTGTGTGACAGAATGCGACAATAACAATAAGAATTTCATATGCTTATTGTCCTCCATTGCCCTGTCCAGCGATGCCTTTGAATCCATCCATGTATAATTTATTTTGCTACTGTGTTAGAAACATTTCCAAGACTAAACCTGACTAGCAAGCTTCATAAATATTTCTAATAAAAATAAAATCATACCCTTGTACAACTCGATGGAGAAATGCTGGATTCCCAGGGTCTAAAGGTAATCGCCTGAGAGAGCTCAGAGCAGCATATTGCAAATTACTTTGGATCGCAGACTGCATCACACCATATCAGGGATTGTCAATTGGATCAGTAGAAAAATGGTGAAAACGAAATAGGAAATTGCCTTATTTAAATAGTAGTCGATATTAGCATCCACAAAAAGAAAAAGAATAATGATCAAACTGACAAAATCTAAAACAACATACACCAGAATAGAGCCATCAAAAGCAAGAATATTGCAGATTAAAAAAAAAAAGGTTTATGTTGCACTGAAATGGATATGGGTGCAGCTAAGTTGCAACATGCCTAGATTGGCCACATCCGAGTACTGGAAATGCCAAAACAGGTATAAAATGCCTTGGAAACACCACCAGCTGCTCCTAACCCTCCTTGTGGAAGGAACTCCTCTGCCTTCATTTTCCGCCATTAATTCTTCCAATATTAAATATATCTCCTCTGTTTATGGGACCTGTCTTCGGCATTAAATGTATGAACTGTGTTCTTAATCTCAATCCAACTACACTCTGGCTCCTTTTTCAACCACCTCTCATTAATAGACTCCTGCATACATGTATTCTTGCTTCATTCTCTTTTATGTCACCCCTCAATTCTCCTAACATCAAACTAGGTGAAAGAAATTCATGAATCTTTTACTAAAAGGGACCAAGGCCCGCTTAACAGCAGAAACTGAGGTAAAATAATGGCCATTGCAATCTCATATCAACAGAATTGGCAAATTTGCCAACAAGTAATCCTTTGGAACCTGTCCCAAAGCAAGGGGTAATTCATCACTCAACCATAAAGACGTAACATTGCAAATGCCTTCCAATGGACCTTGCTTTTGATACAAAATTGAATGGAATTCAAGAATCAAAACGCCATCAGACCTTTACCCGATCAGTTTTATACTCTTTAGGGAGATAATTTAGCTCAAAATATGGGATGATAACAATTTTATGATCAACCATACAGTTGCAAATGAAAACATAGCTCAGATTAACAGTCTCTGAATAATAGCCATAAAGGAGCATGTACTGCCAATCTATCAAAGCCGGTGGTGTTATACCAAGTAGAATCATGCCATCAATGTTGTTCGATGACATGAAAAAAATAAAAAATAAAAATAAAAAATAGATGAGAGCAAGCTGAAACTTCGCCCATGAAACCTGTGACAAACATCCTCACCATACCAAGAGAATTTTTAAAACAATGGATGCAACCATCTCCTCATTAATACCCCTGCCTGAATTTTTCAGAACATAATGGTGTAGCTTGCAGCATCATCCTATACTCGGTAAATTAGGAAGTTGTCACAAAAGCTTGAATTTGTGAACCTCTCTTGTCTGAATTATCATCACTTATTCTGTTGGCAGAACTTGCCCCATGTTACCTGTGAAAGGAAAGAGGAGGAAAATCGTCTTCTTTCCATGATGCTTCCCTTTTGTAGTCTAAAGGAGCACCAGATTTCTCTAGTATTGTGCCACCTGAGGATGCAGGTAGAACTTCTGAGTTAACCCCCTGTCCATTTAGCTCATCCAAGTTCATACACCTTTGTTCTGATTTCACTCCCAGGGAAGGTGCACCTAACTGTACAGGTCCAAAGGAACCAAATTCAAGCTGCTCAGAATGAAAATCTGAGCCATTAGAATAGGGCTGCATCGTAGAAACAGGAGAATTGCAAAGTTTATCTCTTACAGAATTGATAAGCTTCCCATGGCCAACCATATTTGATACTGAATAAACCTCAAGAGCCATTGGTCCTAATGTTTGTACTGAAACCATGTTATTTACTAATTGGTAAGAGCTCTTCAGGGGAGGCAGACTACAATTAGAACGAAGCCATGGGGAATGGCTGCATACTCTGCTAATCTGACCAGTGAACCAATGCCCCATTGGTAGTAGTCATTTCTATTTGCCTTTCCAAATTCTTTAGTTAAAGCATAGACTGTTTTTTACTGAATAAGTTTGAGTTGTAATTTGTAAATCTTCACACATAAGATGGATAAAGAAATTAGTCACGGGTTTCTACATTTAGACAATGGACATGTTAACTTAGAGAAGCCTTGTTTTACAGTACTATTATGTGAAAGTTAGTTTTAAGGAATTTAACCATTGGAACATGTAACTTTGACTACTGGATTCCAGTTTTATAAGGCATTTGGAGGTAGTCTGCCTTTAAAACAGAAAGGCTTTGAATAGATTTGGGACTACCATGTGTCAAAAAAAAAAACTCTTATCGGGGGTTTAACCAAGGTCCAAGATGTACTGTGATTATCCTTAAGGTAATGATGAGTTCTAAATTAATGAACCCTAGATAGACAAGAGAACACATTCTAGATTTGGATAGTTCTAACTTCTCATCTTAATTTGGAAAAGTCCTCATGGTTCTCACGTGCAGAAATCAATATTCAAAAGAAATCATTTGAACAATGGCTCTTTGGCTAACTTATATAGGAGTCACCCATATTCTACAGGGCATATGGAGGTTAGTTATCTTGAATGTAGAGCCATTGGTTTAAAACTACTATTTATATCTAGTGTTTGTTGAAGTATTATTTTAGACAATCTACTTGCATTACTGTGCAGAATGTTGAGGTCTATAAGATCATTTTGGTAGGGATTGTTGATGTCATCTTAAAAAAAATAAAAAATAAAATAAAAATGGGGTTATCTTATCATTGATTGTGTCCATGAATCTCAATGGCTATGGTTCTATTGCTGATCTCTCAACCTGCTAGAATTGTGGTATTTAGTCTTCAACTGTTTTGAAGGTTGACTGAAGAGTGGCCAGAATTGTTATTGATCTCTTACAGAATTTCTATTTGTGGTTTTGGAGTTGAACAGAGATAATTGTGTTATAGATTGTTGCCATTCCTAGAGCCAACTTCCTGCTAAAGTATAAAGTTGGTGGATTTTCAATTAAAGCATAAATATTTACATTTAGAGCTATTCATAAATTAGAAATCATCCATTTTTACAAAGATATTCTCTACATTATTTGATGAATTGTTAGGCAACATTTAGGCATGAGTCACATTCTCATCCTAGACACGTGCTTAGTGTATGCTGACCACCAGAAATTAACTGTGAAATCTGTCCTTTTCTTTGATGGGAAATACGAGGAATGAAACTTAACATTCATAGATTGGTTGAGTTGCTTTGCCACTTGAAATTAAGTCAAGATCATTGTACTAACTTAAATGTAGCACATTAATGTTAATAATTTAATAATAAGTAAGGATGATGGTGAAAGACATATTATTTTGAAATCTAGATGTAACATATATATCTATGTGTGGGAGAATTAATTGTATTCTGTTGTTGAAGACAGAAATGCTTTTGTTGAGAGTTTCGTCTTTGTTTTCCATCCAAGCAACTTCTGGATTACTTTGTGTATGCCATAAAGTTGGAACATATAATCATTAAAAACACCATAAGGAATTCAATGTAAAAATCTTACTGGCAAGTACCATCCTTTAAAGAAAAGACAAAGCCCCTGCCTGCTACTGCCATAGCATGAAATATGGAGCTGGCACTTCACTACCTTCCAAAGGAGATTTTTTTTATTAGTGCAGGGCATGAAAAAATAAGGATGGGTTATGGTGAAAAGGTATTTAATCAATAATATATTATATGGAAAATACGTTAAGCCTCTCCAATCATGCTGTATTCATATGTATCAGCAGTTTGTTGTAGTAATCTGTTTTCCAAAAATTAGATAAGTTCTTCATTATAGTTTGTATTTTAATTGTCTCATTTAAGTGGTAAAATTCTGTTTACATTCTTTAAGTGGTGCTAAAATGAATTTTGTGAAGCCCATAATGTGCTTTGTCAGTTTCATGGTTTGTGCAAGTAGGTTATCCATTAGGTTGGGCTTAGGCTTCCTTTTTGTAACCACTAATCAACATTGATGTTGATATTAGCTATTAATTGATATTATTTTTAAAATTTATTGAGAAAGTGTGTTTTAGTTGGTACATTTTGGTGAAATTTATTAGCTCTCACAATCAAGAAGCAAGCATCAGGATGCAAGTCCTTGTGGTGACATCCTGCTCTTTGTGAGTGCTAACATCACTTGACCATGCCTATGTACTTTGTAGACATGGTTACTGGA
Source organism: Pinus tabuliformis (assembly GCA_031772625.1). Classification (NCBI taxonomy): domain Eukaryota; kingdom Viridiplantae; phylum Streptophyta; class Pinopsida; order Pinales; family Pinaceae; genus Pinus; species Pinus tabuliformis. Next base: position 549,712,637 of record CM062806.1, on the reverse strand, counting down.
GTCAAAGGGTTTGACTTGGACTTGTGGGCCTGATTCACTGGCCTGCTTGTGCTGTTACAAAGTGGCAGTGAGTCAAACTTGCCAAGGTGCATTTTACCTGTGAGTATTTGCATGTCAAATTTGGACCTGGCAAGTACTTGCAGGTCATTCACAGGTCAAAAGTTGATTCACTGATCCATTGACCCCTTTTGCTCATTTTTCAGCATCATTGGAACACTGGTCATCCTCAAAACTGTCTGCAACAACACAGCCTAGGACCACATAATCTTGCTTGGAATTACCTACATAGTCCCTTTTATCATCCTTTATAAAAAAAAGGGGAGGAAGTTATCCATGACAGTACTTGAGTTAACATGACATCTGGATCCCAAAGGCACATCCACCTCCAAACCCTCAGCTACATTCTTTACTGTTTCTGAAAAGCATTTCTCTTTTGACTTTGCAATTAGATCAATGGCAGGAGATATACTAGATCAATATCTCTCTTCATTCTTTATTTAGCATTTGAAACAACCATGAGAAACTCTCCATTAGTTTCATTCACATCATCTTTTGATCTCACCAAAGGCTGATTTGTAAAGATCCTGTCTAGTGCCAACATCCCCCAAAATAACATCAACTGGCTCTGACATTTATGTTATATTGTTTGCCTCCATAAGATACATTTTCTTATCATGACATAATTTTATTAATGATGGGCATCTTGCAGTAGTTTCCATTTTACTTAATCCACCCACAAAATTTTCCTATTTTGTATATCTAGAAGAGCGAAACGACACTATATTTTTATTTTTCTTTGGTACACAAGAATTTTCAGGTCTTCACCTCAGTTGAAGTCTCTGCACATAACAACTCAGCTTCCATAAGTAGACTGCAATTTGGAACATGTATCCTTGGCATATTATTCCCACACATCTTAGCCATTGATGATTATTAAATGATAGCATTTGACCTTGATCTAGATCTTATCAGTTTGTTTGGAATCAAATGCTCAAAGGAAATGCGAGAATAGATTTGACTCGATCTCAAGGGATTTGTAATGGGCTAAAATTGAATGGAACATGAGGGCTTCATGTTTTTTTTCAAGGACGTTTGTCCAAAGTTGATAGGTTTTGAAGCTTGAACGAAAGGTAGTTGATGACTTGCCTTGAACAAAAGTCCTAGAAGAAGTCAATACTTAAAGCATGTCCCCAACAAAGATGCAGAAAACATGGAAAATGGTTCTTAAATAAACAGATCAATAACTAGATAAATTATAGCAAACCCAACACAAAAGAGAATTGGTTCCATTTGATCCATTTGGAATTCAATTCCTTGACTTCCAGAGTGATTTTACTTCTGTGGGATCCAATTTAGAAATAGTTCTGGACGGTACATTAGAAAGACAAGTATTAGAGAGAGATTATGGATAAGTGCCTTTAATTAATAAAGTCACATGTTATAAATAATATTAACTTAAACCAGGTTAGTCATGTCTTAATGAAACAGGTAGTTGTACGGGGTAGTCTCGCTCCTCTTTATATATCTAGTCTTGACAATTTCCATATTAAGTTATAACAAGCAATACCTCCATTTCTTCTATCTCTTCTCTTTTTGCAAATATTTTGCAGTTCCATGTTATTTATTTATGAACATTATGTAATATTGATGCATTTGGTTGAACACGTGAAACTACTTAGGTTTGATTTTGATGATGGAAATGTTTGATGTATGACCTAATGTATGACGTACTTGGTGATGATTTATCTAGTGCATGACTTATCAGAGCTATTGTTGTTTCATGTATGGCTTAAGTGGATATGATTTATCTAATGAATGACGTAGTGAAATTATGATTTGTTTCCAATATGAACTACAAAATTGACACGTGGATACTAGACTTAATAATGTGATGATTATACATCTTGTTGTTATATAAATGCATGAATGAGAGCTAACCCACAGGGGGAAAGAACTATATGATAGCCGAGATCTACTCTTCCATTGAGGGAAGGTCGAGACATCTCATGGGGAAGGTATAATGTACATTGTTCTACTACATTTGGTATCTACTTGATATGCACTCTTATGACACGAGTAAAATGAAAATGACAAGTGGCGAGACTACCTAACTGGATTATTCGATGACAAGTCCAAACATCTCTGTAGTGTGGACCGTGTTATGGCGTTGACCCTAGTTGTGAAGGAGGGGTGGAGGCATTTCCCACCATGTATCCTCCGAAACCTAGAATCATGGGAGGACATTGGTGGACACGTTCCCCTAGATGTGTGATGACGATTTCCAGTTGCCTGCTGGGGAAGTTAGGTCAATGTAGTTGACACTTCCACCATGTTGGTTTTATCAGTGGTTAGTATGGCTGTTGCCACTGATAAAGCAGCAGAGGACGGATAGGGTGGGAATGTAAGTAGGTCAGGATGGATAGGAGGATATAGATCAGTTGGAGACTCTTGATGGGAAGTAATGTCATTGTTTGACTTACCAAATTTCACAGCTATAACTCTCTGGTTTGCTATGCTTTTGAACTCCTGGTATCTTTTCATTCTAACTTCGGGACGAAATTTTCTGAAGCAGGGGTGTATGTAATGCCCCACTTAAATCTTATCTTGCAAATTTTATTAATGGTTACATTACCTGAAAATATTGAGAAATATTGGTGCATACTTTCATTTTGGAAACTATAAATTTATTCACTAACATAAAATTTATTATTTCTATTTTTCCCAACTTGCCTTCTCAAGTTGAATCTTAGGTAGGATATGGTCTTCTCCATTTAATTACATCTCACAATCCCAAATGTACTCTCACATTTACTAGGGAGAAGACATGGTCCTCTCCATTCAATTACATCTCACAATCCCAAATGTACTCTCACATTCCCCAATGTACTCTCACATTTACTTGGGAGAAGACATGGTCCTCTCCAACTAATTATCAATATATATATTCATTTCAAATTCCCCAATGTCCTCTCACATATACTTGGGAGAAGACATGGTCCTCATCTCACATTCCCAAATGTATTCTCCCATTAATTACCTAATTTTATATTCATATCACATTTCCAAATGTACTCTCAAATTTACTTGGGAGAAGAGAAGTCAACTGTAAGAATGAAGTGGAAATTAACGACATTAATGAGAGGTGGTTGAGGTGGAGAAGAGAGGAAGGACATAAAAGGGGAAGGAGGAAGGGAGAAAAAGGGATGTTGGGTCTTGCTTATGATTTTGGGGTTGGCTGTGATTTTAGGATTTGTTGTGATTTTTGGAGACCTTAGGAACCTGTGGAGGTTTCTTGGGTTGTTGAGAGGAGGGAAATATTGTTCATCTTGGTCTAGATCATTCATCTTGGACACACACACTACATCTAGTTGGACTTGGGCTCGAAGGGCTAGGGAACCTGTGGAGGTTTCCTAGGCTAGGAATTATTTCCTAGTTGGATGGGAGGTAAATCTAGTTGGGTTAGTCAAGAGGAGCATTTAGCAGGAGCAGCAGCTCAAAGGCATCTCCACCAGCCACCGGTATAGGTATTCCTATATAGATTACTCATGTAAATTTATTATTAAAATGAAATGTTCACTATAAGTTGTAGGAATTAGCATGTAAATGATAAAATTATCATTCTTTAAATGTCTGGTAAAGAAGTAAAATATTGCCTCTTATTGCATTTAATTCCTAGAGAAAATAGATATGTTAGAAGACCCTAAGATAGGACCTTACATTCATCAACACCATCTCATGCGTGTTAGCAATATCAATTGTGGCTCCACACCAATGCTCAAGAATGAAGGAGGTGAGGGCTCCTATCATATTGCTTTGTGGAGTACCATCTTCATTGTAGATGATATCACCTTCTTCGTCCTTAACTACTTCTGCTTCCATTTCTGTAATAAGTGCAGGAGATGATTCAACATCCCACCATCTTTGCAATGTATTGGTAAAACATTGTATGATTGTTTTTCAGGCTTCGACTTCTGTTTTGTGCCGCATACACATAAGTTTATATTCAGTAAACAGTTAATAAATCATTTGCCTCATTTGACTAGTGCTAATATTGTCAATGTTCCATTCTTTATAAGAGCTAGTCTGAAAGGTATAAGTTTCTGGAAGTTTACCCTTACCAACTAGGTCAGGGGCTGGATATCTGGAAAACTGGCTTGAGAGGGGCTCATAGATGGGAAGTAAATGCTTTTCAGAGGACTCAGGATGTTCAGTTTTAGTGAAAGCTTCTGAAAACAATGAGTAGGAGACTTTTGGTGAACTGTTGGGAGATTGCTCATGTAATTCTGGTTTCTCTTTTGGGAATAAAAAGGGAAATTTTTCTACTTGCTTAACAACATGTTGGATATTTACAAGGTGGCTAAAAAGCATAGAAGAAGGAATGCGCTTATCTTTGGGTGCTATGGAAAGGTTTTCAAATTTCTCAGCCAATTCTCCCATAAGATTGTTAGTAGTTTTGAATTCAAAATCTACTTTCTTTTCTATGCTTTCTATTCAAACAGAGGATTCTCTAACGAATCCTTTCAAAACAAAAACAAAATAATTTACATTGTTCAGATTATTATTTACATCTTTTACAACAACATGTAAGGAATCAAAACAATCCTTATGGTCCTGGGTTTTGATCATGTTCATTTCTAATCCTTTAAGAGAAATATTTGTCCAATTTATCTGCTCGCTGGCTTTTTGTATTCTTCCATCAATACCAAGTGCGAATTCATGTTTGGGGACCAAAGGAATAGCTTTTGTTGCATTACTAGGCTCACCTAACAATATTCCTTTAAAAGGTGGAAAAGTGGTGGTAGTGTATATCTTGGTGCCATTATGGCTAGTCCATGAATTTTTTTGTGCAGAATATACCTCTGCATCTGCCATGTGAACTTCTTGCCCTTCTTCCATTTCTTTCCAACTGTAAAAAGAAATCCAGGTATATGTATCTTCCATGTATTGTTTCCATTGTAAAAATAGAATTCTTTTCTCAGCACCTCGTATGCTTATATCAAATGCCTTTGAACCAGGATGAGTGTATAAATCCCAGTTTAATATTCTTTTCATCCATTCAGGATCAATTTTGTATTTTGGACATCCATCCATTAAAGAAAAGAACTTATACATTTCTGGAATAGAAGGCTTTTTGCACTCTTACCATTTTTGATGTTGGACAGGACCTTTGGTTCATCATCTTCAATGGTGTGTGCCATATAGTTTTTTTCTTTTTCCTTATTCGGCCTGAGTTCGGTCTCTTCTTCTGAACTGAGGATTTATTCTGACTCTGAATTATTGCAGTTGCAATCTTCAGATTCTGTACATTCACATTGTTGTATATTTACATGCTCAATGTTGGAATCAGAATTATAGGAGGTAGTGCTTGTTGTTTCTGAAGTGTTGCAGCAGTCATTTTTCATTAAATGCACTTCTTCTTTGAAGGTGATTCCAGGAGACCTCCTTGTCTCTTTCTGGAACCTTCGTGAGGCAGATTCTTGTGATTTCTTACCTCTATTCATCTTATATTATTTACCTTTAGGACATTTATTTGTTGTATGTCCCTTTTGGCCACATAACCAACATAATATTCCATCCTATCTTTGTGTTTTAAGATGGATATCTTTTGGTTCTTAATAATGAGTTTTAGGGACATATCTGTAAGATCCTTTCTTGTGCTGGTTTGTTCTGTAAGCACGAGCCTTTGAATTTTTTGTAGACTACCTCTAGACTTTTTTGCTGCTTTTCATACTCTTTCTTCTCTGAATAATTGGATCATCAACTTCAAGCCCATACTTACTGCAAATTGATTTGTGTCTGGCAATCTTGACAGCGTTTGCATTGATTTGTTCACCCTCATGCTGGTGTAAAGTCCTACCACTGCTTTGGTGATGTTGCAATAAATTTCGCCCCAAGTGTATGCTTCAAAAGAATTCTGGAAGACTTCTTGCCTTTGGATATACTCAACGAATTTAGAAGGTAGAGCACCAAGATAAATTTGCTTCCATAATGCATTTTGGCTTTCTTTAACTTCATAAATTCGTTGTGTCCAATCACAATGAAAGTCTTCATATTGGGACATTTTTTTACACTTGAGGTTCATCAACACCATCTCATGCTTGTTAGCAATCTCAATTGTGGCTCCACACCAGTGCTCAAGAATGAAGGAGGTGAGAGCTCCTATCATATTGCTTTGTGGAGTACCATCTTCATTGTAGATGATATCACCTTCTTCATCCTTAACTACTTCTACTTCCATTTCTGTAATAAGTACATGAGATGATTCAACATCCACCATCTTTGAAATGTATTGGTAAAACATTGTATGATTGTTTTTTAGGCTTCGACTTTTGTTTTGCCTCGCATACACATAAGCTTATATTCAGTAAACATTTGATCAATCATTTGCCTAATTTGACCAGTGCTGAGATTGTCAATGTTCCATTCTTTATAAGAGCCAGTCTGAAAGGTATAAGTTTCTAGATATCTGGAAAAATGGCTTGAGAGGGGCTCATAGATGGGAAGTAAATGCTTTTTAGAGGACTCAGGATGTTCGGTTTTAGTGAAAGCTTCTGAAAACAATGAGTATGAGACTTTTGGTGAACTGCTGGGAGATTGCTCATGTAATTTGAGTTTCTCTTTTGGGAATAAAAAGGGAATTTTTTCTACTTTCTTAACATCATGTTGGATATTTACAAGGTGACTAAAAAGCATAGAAAAAGGAATGCGCTTATCTTTGGGTGCTATGGAAAGGTTTTCAAATTTCTCAGCCATTTCTCCCATAAGATTGTTAGTAGTTTTGAATTCAAAATCTACTTTCTTTTCTATGCTTTCTATTCAAACAAAGGATTCTCTAACAAATCCTTTCAAAATAGAAAAAAAATAATTTACATTGTTCAGATTATTATTTACATCTTTTACAGCAACATGTAAGGAATCAAAACAATCCTTATGGTCCTGGGTTTTGATCATGTTCATTTCTAATCCTTTAAGAGAAATATTTGTCCAATTTATTTGCTCGCTGGCTTTTTGTATTCTTCCATCAATACCAAGTGCGGATTCATCTTTGGGGACCAAAGGAATAACTTTTGTTGCATTACTAGGCTCACCTAACAATATTCCTTTGAAATGTGGAAAAGTGGTGGTAGTGTATATCTTGGTGCCATCATGGCTAGTCCATGAATGTTTTTGTGCAAAAGATACCTCTGCATCTGCCATGTGAAATTTTTTCCCTTCTTCCATTTCTTTCCAACCGTAAAAAGAAATCCAGGAATATGTATCTTCCATGTATTGTTTCCATTGTAAAGATATGTTTCTTTTCTCAACACCTCGTATGCTTATATCAAATTCCTTTGAATTAGGATGAGTGTATAAATCCCAGTTTAACTTTCTTTTCATCCATTCGGGATCAATTTTGTATTTTGGACATCCATCCATTAAAGAAAAGAACTTATACATTTTTGATATAGAAGGCTTTTTGCACTCTTCAAGAATATGATTTTCAAATCTGGATTGCAAAATTAGACTGTCAAGTCATTCAATATATACCAGGCCATATCTAGGCATTCCCGGGGGACACATCTTACTGAACATTTCAGTAAGTCTTGAGTCTTCGTTTTCTAGAGTGGGAAGTTCATGGATCATCAGGATGGTATCATGAGGAAAAGGAATGTTAGCACATTTGGGATTTGGGCATGAGTTAGCAATAGTGGTTGGTGGAGCTTCTCCTGTGGCTCGATTATAATTTTTATGGAGGACTAAATCTGTAAGTGATTTTAAGCAGACTACTGAACAACATCTAGGACATTTAACTTCAAGGTCAGAGAAATGCAAAATTTGTGCTAGTTCAAACAAAGCAACGTGTAAACAATTAGAATATGAATTATATCCAGATGTAGAAGTGGAAGTTTGACAAAGGTTAATTAAGAATTAAGACTTGATTTTCACTGATGAGCATGGCAAGCTTCTTGTATTTTGTGATGGTCAATAATTGATCTTTGAAAAAAAATCAAATTAATTAGAAATTTCCATTTACCCTTTTAAAAAATATACCATTAATAATATATTTTATATTTAACTATAAAAATATATTTAATAACATATTTTTAAATATAAGATTTATTAATTTGATTACCGCAATAATAATAATATAACATGTATTTTAACGGAGTTTAACAGCTAAGATATTCGTGTACTCTGCACACAATGAATGCGTGGCTACACCATGAATTTTCCTGTTTGATACGCACATCGTAATGAAGATAAATTATCATATGCATCTTCGTAATGGACTTGATTATGAAGTCGACGCATTCATTTGCAAAAGTATATTTGATTTACGGAATCACTTTTGCTTCAGAAATTTTCCCTATATGCTCCTCTGCGCACTCTCCTCCTCTCTGTTGTTAATTCCACAAGTAAAGCGCAGATAATAACAATTATATACACATACAATCAGACCTATATTATATAAAAGAAAAGAGAGGGAGAGCTCCACATCTTCAAGCATTGCATGCCTGACAGAAATGCCTCAACCCAGAAAAGAAAACTGAATGATGGTCAAAGGAGGCAACCTTTTAAGGAGCTAAGCTCAATTACAACAATTTTTCACTTAGAAGTCTGGGATTTTTTGAATTTTAATTTCTAACCTTTCATGTCAATTTCTAACTTTACATTAGTTTATCTGTTCCATCACCTTATAAACCATGTACACTTTTATAAATTTTAATAGTAAAATTATCGTGGGAGACTATTCTATATATTTTAATAATAATCTATATATTTTAACAATAAAATCATTGTTAGAGATAAGTTTATTTTTCACCAACAAAGAGAGTTCAACATCCATTTAATGTTAAATTTTATTATTAATAATTACATAAAATATTGAAAATAATTAAATAAGATTATAATTTTATTTCTTAAATTATAATATCATTCATTTACATATATTTATTAAACTTATTATTATTATTAAATCAATCTAATTATTAATCACGAGTTAAGATAGTGAAAATATCCATAAAAATAATATATATGTAATAAATATAGTTTAATTAGGCCGATAAGCTTTCCTTTGAAAGTGACTTTCATCGTCCTTTTCTTTCCAAGGTGACACCTGGCATTTTTTTCAACAGCCAAATTGACATCTTGGTATTTTGCATCTTGCAGTTTCTCATTTGTTAATGCCATTATGTGCGCTATTAATACGTGGATGTGGAACGTGTGCCCAACCTACGTGTGGTGTGGTAAATGTGTGCCCAGGCTGCATGCATGCTCCTCTCTGGACGATCTCCAGGATTAGTGCCTAAGGAATCGAACCCCACTCCAGCGTGATTGAGACCGAAAATTTGTGGAAGGTGAGGGAGTTGTGGCGCGCCAACACTAGCAATGCAGAAGTTTTTCAAATAGACGCACTGAATTTTCCACCATATCCGTCCGTTTTCTGCTCTTCCTCCATATCTGTCCGTTTTCTGCTCTTCATGTTCTCTTCCACGCCCTCTGCAATAATGTTTTTGTGCTTTTCCACTTACTGCTGCAATAATGTGTCCCGTTTTTGCTGTGCAATCTGTTGTGCACGACCTAGCCCTTTGTTGTTCCATATACACTGTTTACACCTCCGTTTTACTGTTCAGAAATTGTTCACTCAGGTGCTCAAGTATACACTGTTGCAAGTATACACTGTTTTTCTACTCAATTTTCAGGTCAGTGCTCTCAAAAATCGGTTTTCTGATCCCATTCCTTCTCATTTTGCTTCCAACGTTTTAATTTTAGTTCAGTGTTTTCTTAGTGTTCTCTTATGGGTTTTTCAATGGCAGGTACAACTCTGTTTCCCTGCTCAGAAATTGTTCGCCCAGGTTCCCAGGTTCTCAGAATTCTTCTGTTTAAATTGCAGGTTAGTGCTCTCAAAAATGGGTTTTCTGATCCCATTCTCTCTCTTTTTGCTGGTTTTTCCTGATTCCTGGGTGTATTATATAAATTACCCTAGCTTATTACACAATATTGCAGAGCAATTGCTCTTAGCTGTATGGTCAATGTCCTGTTAGATGATAAGTAACTTGTACCATTGTCTAGAAAGCACCAGAGAGTACAGTGGCGCCTGCCATTCCCATTTCTCTTCACTGACTCTGCTCCTAAGGTCGTATTTCGCCTGATCTCCTCGCCCGTCCTAGACAAATTATAACATCCTTTAAGTGAAGTAAATGGAAAATTTCATGGAGAAAATGACCTTAAAATTATGTTCTTCAGACTCCTTTTTAAAATGATTCCAACAGAAGATTGTAAGTCCCCTTTAAATTTTGTTACAGAAGAGCCAAAAACACTACAACGATTACAGACACCTACTTAACAGGGGATGCATACTGAAATAAAATTCAACCTCTCGTATGTGTTATTTTTCAGTATATCGAGAGGTTCATTTTCTCAAAATTTGCAGAGAGCATTTCATTGTTGATTAGCGGAATTTATTAAACATGAAAAACGTCATGACCTTAGTGAGACGGGAAAAAGATTTGAATTACCTTATGGCTGGAGGGAATGCCTTTGAGATAAGGTGAGCTCAATACCTGCAAAACAAGGCACAGGTTCAAAAGGATTATAGCAAAGCTTTGTAAATTTTATTGCTACACAAGAAGAAACCCTAACTGATCAAATCTCCACAGAAATTTGAACCAAAGAATCTACTTTTTGTTTTAATTTTCCTGTGTAAAGGAACGAGAAAATGCGAGGTAAGCGATGGAGAAGCCTGGCGACTAAGAGGAAACATAGCCACAAGAATGACCTGGTTCATATACGAAAACTGGGCGATAAAATAAATGTCATGATAAGGAGAAAATGGATCTCAATTAAAGAACAAAAAACTCTTAGATTTATAGCTTTTAAACAGGGGAGGTGGAAATTTGAATATGTTTTTGGATGCATTATAATCGATGTTTCCATGAGTCATAAAATTCAGATTTAGTACATTGGCATGTCAATTCAATATATAGAGCTGTGTCGAGCTGTGGAACAGATAAGGCAAGTTCTGTATTTGTAAGTTGGGATTTCAAGTAACAAAGTAAACGCCCATCTTCTGCATTACTCAAATTTTCTTCACTTTCTAAGGATGCTTCTCGTATTCGTCGATATGGTCATGAGGAAAATATGTGTGTATATCTGTAGATAGACAGGGCTTTATTTTTCTAATCCTACTTAAATGTTCTTGATTCTGTTATCTCCTGATTTTTGACAAGATCCAAGAAAGCAAACTCTAAACCAAATCTACTTATTGGAACTAAATGATAAATGGCCATATGAATCTCAATTTAGGTATTCGTAGCCATATGCCTTATCTGCATCTCGACTATTTCTACGTTTTTGAATTTCCTTATAGGTTATTTTACCCATTAACATAATTAATACCAGTTCGTCATCCAGTAATTTTCCTTTTCTTTTCACTCTGTAAAAGGAATTTTTTGTCCAATCTAGGGATGGCTTCCAAAGACGTTAGTTTATGATATGTCATTTTATGAAGTCCATGTTTGGACAATTTTGATGTCTAATTGCAATTTGCCACAAAGTCATGAAACCTATCTAATTTAAGCAGAAATAGAGTAAAAATTGGTAATTTGAACCAGATTTGGTAGTGAAATAGATTGCTGAGAATCATTTTAAGTAAACTCACCATAGAATTGAATAAAAGCAGATGCATTAAAAAAGGGGATCACCATCAGAGCAATCCACATAAGGCTCTTCAAGGGCCACCATCATGAATGCCACGAGTCACGACATTCATGCAACTTCGTAGTTCCAACTGTTGTAAGAAACATAGCGAAATAAAATATCTGAGGTGATGTTAAGCAGTTCACTTTGTTTGCTTGATGCTTATTTTCTAATGGATCTTTTAAGAAACATGTCCTGAGGAGTTGCACTGCATAGTATGGCTTCCTTTGGCTTACAAGCCATGTATGAGGCATGTCTATTCTGCTAAAACAAAACCACCAACCAAACATTGCTTTTTGCTCCTTGTTTGAATCGATTTTTGTATCCACTTTCCACTGTGGAGGATTTGGCAAAGGGATCTTGATGTTATGTGGTCTTCTTCATTTCATTTTTTCACAAATTCGGCTATGGTTGGTTTTCTTCTCCTGGTTCCTGTTCTCAAATCTGGTCTTCTCATGTGCTGAGACTCAAGAGTCTGTAAGAGTTTTCTTCTTTCTTCATGGGCCTCCTCTGTAGCTGTTGTTTCTATAATTTTGGTTGCTTTCCTTTTGGTTGTCTTCTAATCTAATCCGGTCTTATTTTCGTTTTCTCAACTTTTTGGATCCCACTATAGGCCATCTATGGGAGATCTATTATGGCTCTGAATGTCTACCTCTCTTGTGCAGGGAGTCATTAGACGACCTGCATCTTGGCAGAGTCTGCATTTGAAGATTGTACTTCCATAGTCATTTGGCTGGGTTCATTGAGATCCTTTCAAATTTAGGTCAACCCTATGAGGCATACCTTTGTTGACAGTTCTACGCATGTTCAGGTGCAATTGAAGATTTTACTCTCCTCGTTGGTCTTATGAAACTTTCTAAATTGACCTAAGAAATATCTGAACTCTTCCATAAGAACTACTCTTTTACATTACCCCATAAAGAAGGGATAACCCTTACCAGATTACAATGCTTTCTTCTATGATAAGCATTCTTACTCACAAGATTCTATTTCTCATTAGTTGATACCCGTGCCCACTTCTAGAGCTAGCTTCGGATTACCTAGCTATACCGGGTGCATTTATGTTATTTTTCTCTTGCTCTGATACAAACAACATCAGTAGTTTCAGTGTCCTGCCTTGTGTACCATGTCTGACTTGTACTTGTTATATATGTGATGACAAGCTATCTTATTATAGTGGAATACCTGATATGATTAATATGATAAAAGTCAAACAATTGACTTTGCCCATGTCCATCAAAAAATCAGTTGACTTTTCTTAAAGATCAGTTAGCTTTGCTCATGTCTATCAGAATTCTGGAATAGTCATATCCCTGTATTGAGATTTTATTCCATATGATCAATAATCCCCTTCTTGTCCACCTATGGCTTGACATGCAATACCATCCTAAAGATTTAACCTGTAGGTACACTTCATTGCGCAGGTCCTCATTAGTGTCATTTCTCACGCTAGCATTGCTTGATGTCTTTGTATGTTTACGTTATCCATTCCCTTAGCTTAATGGATAATTTATTTGGGTATTAATGCTTACACAATGCGGCTATGTAATCTACCACACTAATTTCCTCACAGGCAGCAAATTGATAGCCTATTGCCTCAAAAATAGGTAGGTTATGACAATTAAGTTTGTCTCTGTTTCTTAATCAATGCCAAGACAGAACTCATCTTCGTTATGCGGGCTCAAGGAGTCTATAGTGATTGATGTGAACCATCTTTCCTTCTTCACTTCAATTGAATTCTACTTTTATACCCGATTTCTTTTGTAATTGTTCTCTCCCAAGCCCTTCTTGATCGCCTCCTTGTAGCCAAAATCTCACAACAAATCCAAGCACTGGGTTTATTTCGCAAATATATAGAAACTGCCCATGATAGTCTGCAATTTGGCCATAGTTGTCTGTCTGATGGAATCTGATTGTTGTTATGGTCTACCCTTTCATGCATCAGACTCACAAATTTATTGAAAGCTATACATAGTGTTTGAATAGCGTGTTTGTTATATGCAATGGCTACTATTCAACATATGTTTAATGAAAGTGATTCCCTATAATGTGCAAAACTGCACAAGCACAGTGAGTACAACCGAATATAGCATAATAAAAAAAAATTGTGGATTGTTCAGAAAATAGTTAAAATATCATGAATTATGCACAAGATTCACAAAAGAAGCACACTGCTTCCAAGTGATGGGTCTCACACTGCCTGCCCTAAGTGTGGGCACTTTATGTCGATGCCTCCAAGGCCTACAAATATGAACCACTTATTAAATATTATTACAAAGCCAGAAGGAGTCCAGTCAGCCTTTAAAAGAGGTATGCAAAGGGTAAATTAAGTGAGCGAAATACATGGCAAATTCCTTGATTGAAACACATCTCTTAATGGGTTTTACGTTGTGTAAGAAATGTGTGGATTTTTCCTACAAGGATTGCATGTCATGTTCGAACAGAATATTGCAGAAAGGATCAGTATTAGGAATGGCTGGCAAATGTTCCTATTTCATACATGTTTTGAAGGTACTGTAAAACTATAAGGATCTTTGATTCGCTTGAGGTACTTCCAAACTTGCACAATATGTACCTTGTCACCGAATCTTATTAATAGGCATTTTGTTAATGTGGTCTACCTTGGGTGGTTAATATGAGAGGTTGTTCTCCTCCCCATCTAGGTTGTGCCGTTATTATTGTTTCACCATCAAAAGTTAGCCTTGTTAGATTAGATTCCGCATTCACATCACATCTTCTTTGACTAGAATTTTGTGTTGTGGTGAAATTGATGAATTGCAGGTACTACTATCATGGGAAAAAGAATCCTCCTATTAATATTATGGAGACAACCTTGACAACGAATGCCATTCCTTTGTTGTTGAATGGTTCCACTGAGATTCAACCACTACTTCAGATAATCGATGTTCATTCTGTTACCTCATTAAAAACAACATCCTCACACTTCCACATTACTCTATCTAATGGAACACATCAACATAAGACTTTGCTACCATCCGCATATAGCCAACAGGTTGTATCTGGAGACATCCAAATTGGCTTGATAATTCTGCTTAAAAAAGTAGCTTGCACAGTGCTCCAAAACTCCTCGTAAGGCCCACCATTTGAAGTTACCCTCTTTTAATTTTTTCCTTCTAAACGCTTCTTGCATTACAAGAAGGAAAATGGAATCTTCATTAATTCATTTCTCATTTGTTTACATAAGGTCCATCTGAGTGGTTGAGCTTGAAGTTGTGATGCGCTCAACAGCATTGACGAAGGACTCATCGACGCTACTACATGAAAAGGCAGGTACATCCAAATTTAGCTCTTCATCAGCTGAAGATACCTTGCCCTCTGTAGTTACTCCACCAATTATGGCAACAACTACAACAATTCCATTAACGGCACTCAGCCCTTACCGAAAATATTGGTCAATCCAAGGTAGGGCATCTGCAAAAACATCATTGAAGACTTACAACAATGTGCAAGGCTCGGGAAAAGTTTTTGGATTTGACCTTATCAATCGTGATAAGGAAGAAATCCACCTTTCTGCATTTGCTGAATTGGCCGAATCTCTTTACAATCTAATGCAAGTTGGGCAACTATACATTGTTTCAAATGGCACAGTGAAAGAAGCAAATCCAAACTACAACCACCTCAAGAACAAATGGGAAATTTACTTGTTTGCTGCTTCCACTATCAATCCATGTCCCATAGATGATCCAACGTTTCCTTACCAGAGCTTTCACTTCAAGACTATTGCTGAAATAAAAAGTGCAAGTCCAAATACGAATGTGGATGTCATTGGTGTTGTTACCTCCACTTCACCTGCATCAACAATTCGACGAAAAGACGAAAGTGAAACATTAAGGAAAACACTCATATTAAAAGACAAGTCGGGTTTTAGCATTGATGTAACATTATGGGGAGACCATTGTGACTATATAGGACAAAACCTTTTTGAATTCTACTCTTTCGACAACCCACCAATCCTTGCAATTAAAGGAGGTCGTGTATCTGAATTTAATGGCACCACAATAGGGATGATACCAACAAGCACTCTCACCATAAATCCACAAGTTGAAGAAACTCACCAACTACATGCATGGTTCTGTGAAACAGGTTATATCTCTTCTTCTCCATCTTTGAGTAGAAACTATGGTGTTGCTTCGAAACGTGCCCTACCACGAAAGACGTTTCATGAAATTTTTGGTATGCAACCCTCCGATAAAGCAATCTGGGTTTCAGTTCGAGCAAAAATTACTGCTCTTCATATGGACGACTTCTACTTTCTAGCATGTTCATTAGATTTCAATGGAAAACAATGCATGAAGAAGGTTGTGGAGCATTCTAACAATCTTTGGCATTGTACAAAATGTAACGGTGACTTCCCAGAATGTGACTACCGTTACAAACTTAAAATTGAGCTACATGACCACACCGGGAATCTATAGAACGCCACAGATTTCAATGATGCAGGGAACGAGCTCATGGGCATCATGGCAAAAGACCTGTTCCTTCTTTCTATCGAACCAACTGATCTGCAGGAAATTTGTGGCCGAATTTCAAGACATCGCTTCCTGCTAACACTTTCCATTAAAGCAGATTACTTCAACGGTGTTCAGCGCTTGCAGCCAATACTGATCAATTCAGAAGATTCAATATGCCTCTACATGCAAGGAAGCACTCACTGACATTCAAGCGATGTCCACTTCAAAACACCCTATTGTTCGCCGCATATGAACTATTTTTTAGGGTCTCTTCTAACACGACTGTTTGTACAAAAACAAACATTTCCGCACAACTCATTGTCTCATATTGTTGTAAATTATACACCCATGTTATTATGATGCAAACTGTAGCTTTCACTGCAAATACTCTCTTCCAGTCATTCCAAAATATGTATGTTTACCATTTTCATTTTACATAATATAGATATCAACATTTGTAAAGAGTTACTACATATGTTTCTCGTTCGTTGCCTACATGATATACATTGATCTCTTGATTGCTAATCTATTCTTGTTATCGTTCAAACATGTAAAAAAAAATTGAAGAAAAGGGAGCAAAATATTGTTTATCTTGCTTCTCTCCTCTCAATGATAGATGCCGAAATAACATATGATTTTGTAGCACTCCTAATTGCATGTTTTCCCTTCTACCTAATCTACCTACCGTCACCGATGTTGAAATAAAAAATATTAATGCTATGTTCAAATAAAAAAAGTTAATTCTAAAACTTGTAATACATTCTCCAAACATGCACTGCTCGTTTACGAAAACTAACAATAATTATTTGTACTTGTTTAGATATGCCAAAAAAAATCAAATTGCAACCAAAAACGAGCGGCGACATCTTCTTTATGCACAGCAAAAGGATAGAATAAATGCACGACGTCGACTACTTTATGAAAACCTCAACAATCCTACTACTTCCTCTACGTCCCTTCCCACCTCAAATACTCCCCCAACTATACAAACCAACCCATCTCATATTCATCAAATCCAATATAACCCTCCCCTTAATGAAGAACACCGTCGCTTTCGAGAAAGGATTGATGGACTTTCTACCTTGCATGTTTGCACAATATGCAAGGACTCATACCCAGGAATGAAAACAAAGCTCTTCCACAGTAGACTCTCTTGTTTTTGTTGTGCATCATCTAAATCTACCAATCGTTTTTCTGAGCTGAACAACATGGACCCTGGAGAACAACCCTATGTCCTTCACCAGTTAACACAGGTTGAAGAAATGCTCATTACACGTGTCAACCCCATTCTACAAGTCACTCATTCCCGTGGTGGTCAATACAAATATAGTGGCCATACAATTAGCTTCCCTCAAGACATCACCACTATTGCCAAATACTTACCCCGAATGCTCTCTGACTTAGACATCCTCATTGTCAAAAGGCAAAATCCATCTGAAAAGGCTTACGAATTCTTCGTTTGCAAATCACGTGTCTTGTAGCCCTTGAAGACAAAATAAAAAATGACCCTTACTACCATGATGTTCAGTTCAATTCATCTGCAATTTTTGCACTACCAGATCACCCTATAGACATTTCTTCTCTTCTCCATAATGTAACCACCTCCTTTTTTGAACCCCATCAAACCACTACTGATGCTACTTATGATACTAATGTCATGCTACCTCCATTAGAAATCCATCCCTCTTCTTTCATTCCAGTACTCCCAAATTCATGTACTGAGCTTGAGCACCTTTATAACCATTTGCACTTGACCCATTCAAATTCAACAAGCTCTATTGATTGGCCTCCAATATCTTTAACTGCTATAAATGAATACAACACCATCGGCCTCTTTGCCATGGCATTCCCCACACTCTTCCCTACAGGCATTGCAATGATCATGCAACCAATACTTACAAAAGTTGAGATGGATGAATATGCTTTACACTTGTTGCACTACCGTGATAACCGCTTTGGCAACACCCAAGATTCCACTACTATCTTTATAACATTCTAATGTGCCGCCGTAGCCAAGCAACTGCTAGTGTTTTTGTGAAGAAGTACATTGAGAACAACTTTCCAACAACGGTTTCAGACCTATGCCAGTGTCTTCATGACTCTCCAGATTCAAGATTGCCAGAGCAAATAATGCAGTTCAGTTCAGCCCTACGAGGAACACGGTCTTTCTGGAACAAACAACGATCTGAGCTAACTGACATGATCACGCAAATAGGAATCCCAACATTCTTCTTCACTCTCAGCGCAGCTGATACTAAATGGCATGACTTGCACACGATCATGCCCACCAGTGTTCCTTCCAATTCAGTCAACCACTTCCAATGGAAAATTCAAAACATAATTAAAAACCCACATCTAACAGCCCAATATATGCATTGCAGATTTACAATTTTCCTTGAAGAAATCTTGCAGAAAGGCCTCCATGCAGTGGACTACTGGTGCATGTATTATTTAATATCCATTTCCCTCTACATTAATTTTATACATTGCATATATATGTATTAACCAAATGTAACCTTCATATTATATTCAGATACGAATGGCAACATAGAGGATCCGCACACATTCATGGCTTCCTCTGGCTACCAAACATGGACACACTTGATTGGGATAATGCATTAGAAGTTGCTAATGCACAGAAATATTTTGACCACTACGTAACTGCCTGGAATCCACGTCAGGAAGAACACCGAAATATTCCGCTTCACCAATCAACAATTCATAACCCATGTCTTCTTGACACAGCATCAATATTCGCATCCAATCAACCTGAAGACTATACAGAGCTCGTCAACTGTGTTCAACGTCATACAAAGTGTCATGAATCTTCTTGTCTTCACAAGAAAGACAGCGTACTTAGCTGCCGATATGGAGTATCGTGGGAGTTGAAGTCCACTTCTTCACTTTTCATTGATGATAAAGGTCATAAAACCTACGTCCCTGCTCGTAATGATGAAATATTGACTATTCACAATGTCGATCTACTCTCTATTTGGAGAGCAAATGTTGATTGCCATCCAGTCCTTTCTCGCCATGCTATGTTGAAATATATTTCAAAGTATGCAGCAAAAGCAGAAACAAGATCTGAGAGCTACCGTCAAATGCTATCACGGCTATCACAAAGTGCCCTTCCAGAAGCACCTACTGTTGCTGTCATCCGAAAAATCCTTATAGAAACCATTGCAGATAGAGACATTGGTGCACAAGAAATATGCCATATGTTACAAAAGCTACCTCTCTCTCTCTGCAGCCGTACATTTCGTTCTTTGAATGTCAACAGGGTTGTTTTCAAACGTGTTTCACAAGATACTGAAAATCTCGGTTCGACACCAAACTTTATCATTGCATATATGCACAGGGCTGCCTCATTAGAATCACTGCCCCTCCTTGAAGCTGCTCGCTCATGGTCATATTCTGCCCAGCGGAGAAAAAACCTATGGAAACAAATAATCCCTCCAATGATTGTACATGTCTTGCCCCGTTACAATGTCATTCCTTCCTCTGATGATCCTTCTTATGCCACCTTCTACTGGAGTGAATTACTATTGTATTTCCCCTTCCGAACACTCCCCGATGATATTGGTTCAATTGATGCAGAAATTATTGCACACTAGGAACAAAAAAAGGGTACATATACACCATGGCATGTCCATCAAGAAATTGAGAACCCACAAAGCCCACCTACTGAAGATCAAACTACCCTGCACACCCCTCCTGATTCCATGTAGATGAATGAATGACAAATCCTCTCTCATCTGCACCCAAGTTACAATATTGCAATTGATGACCTCAACATGATTGGCTACCGCGACTTCGATGTCAACCACAATTGGTCACAAAATACTATCCCTCCCCCCTTGCAAGAAACTGCCATAAATTTCATTGAATTCAATCGCTCAACCATTCAAAACCAACATCATTCTTTTCCCAACCTTCCCCATGATCACACATTATCTCCTACCCAAAACATAGCTTTTACCACTATTTTTTCACACTTCAAAACCCCTTCGCCAAAACCACCATGCAAAATCATCATACAAGGAATAGTTGGCATAGGAAAATCCCATTTGATTAAATGCCTACACCAAGCATTTGTGGAAAACTCACC
Source organism: Pinus tabuliformis (assembly GCA_031772625.1). NCBI lineage: Eukaryota > Viridiplantae > Streptophyta > Pinopsida > Pinales > Pinaceae > Pinus > Pinus tabuliformis. Next base: position 549,692,378 of record CM062806.1, on the reverse strand, counting down.
AGCAAACAAAAACCCTTTGTTGTTACTTGCACCAACCGGCGTTTCAGCTTTCAACATAAATGCCCTCACAATTCACTCTACCCTTCGTATCCCTATCCAAACAATGCATCCTCTTGAAGGCCAACCACTCCTACAACTGCAAGAGAAACTCTGTCATGTAGAATACATTCTCATTGATGAAATGAGCTTCATTGGTCCAAAAATGCTTTCTCACATTGACGATCATCTAAGAGAGGCATTCCCTCTTCACCGAAATGCACCATTTGGTAATCGCTCAATTATCCTTGTCGGAGATTTAGGCCAGCTACCACCTGTAAAAGACATTCCTTTATACGCTGGGACATCACGTGGCACTGCACTTTGGCGCAGCTTTGACATATTCATAACACTTTCAACCGTTTTCCGTCAACAAGGAGCTAGCCCGTCCCAGGTTGCTTTCCGGCAAATACTTGCAAATCTCAGGAATGGAATAGCTACACTTGAAGATTGGCAACTCCTAATGTCAAGGACAAGTTTGTCTCTTACAGATGAAGAGAAATGCACATTTGAAGAATCCATGCACCTATTTGCAACAAACAACTCAGTTGTCTTGCATAATAATAAAATGCTTAAAAAATTGAACATCCCAGTAGTGCTTTGCTCTGCAGAACAAAAAAGGCAGAAAACTCCTACTACAATAGAAGATGAGCATCTGCTTGGCAAAGTGCTCTTATGCAATGAACAAAAAGTCATGCTCACCAGCAACTTATGGGTACATGCAGGCCTAGTCAATGGTGCACTTGGGAAGGTCATCTCAATATTTTATTCAATTGGCTCAAAGCCCCCAGGATTAGCATCCTTCGTGGTTGTCGACTTTAGACAATACAAAGGAACACCATGGGACATTTCACACCCAACATATGTACCCATTTCCCCCATCACAAGGGGTACACGCCGTCAGATACCACTTCAAATGGCATGGGCTTTAACGATACACAAGTCACAAGGAATGACATTAGACAAAGCAACAGTAGACATCGGCACCAAAGAACGCCAAGAGCTAACATTCACTGCAATTTCAATAGTGCGGCCATTGGCAGACATACACATCAATCCAGCATTCCCATTCTCACGCATTGCACAAATGCACAAGAATCCATATCTTAAGCATAGATAGCAAGAGGAATCATTGCTCGCATCAAAATCTATTCAGGATAATACACTTTAGCCAATCGTACAACCTGTCTTCCAGAATTACCCACATGGTAAACACCACTCACTACATAACGAAATTTCACATACATTTGCTTGCTATTACATTTACTTTCATATGATTTTATACTCGTTTGGAATCGTTTATTTTATTTTGAATATTCAAACAAATTCGTCAAACATATCCATTGTCAATTACAATGTTTCCTTTTTGGATGGAAACATGTATGGATACAGGCTACCTACGAATGTTGTATGAGTGTTGCGAAGAAATTCAGCAACAAGAACTTACATTACAAGATATGCAGACAAGGATCTTGCCCCGACAATCATTCCCGCTTTACCATTTGCGCCCAACCATTGAGTTGTTAAAGAAAATAAGATAAATACTTAAAATAACAATTCACATCCATGAAAGGGATGCACACAAGCAAATGCGGCATCAATTGCAGGAACAACTTGCACAATTTGGCACCACAATAAACACTAATTGGTGTTGTCGATGCCATGGCCCATCATGCATATATGATTAGCTGCTCATTGTCAATTACATCTATATGTGATAGAATGCTTTTATTGTACATATGTTTAGAAGCCAATGAATACTTTCATTGTATATATGTTTAGTTATAAACTATCAAACACATCTCTATGTGTAGACCATATGTTAAAGTGAAATGCAATGGTCATGCTCCTAATGTTCAGTTCACTCATCAATGGTAAATGTTTCACTTTCTTTAATACAACTTTTATGCCTTAAAAGACATGTTCTTGGTGCTCGATTAAAGGTTCTATATGGTATTGGTACCCCTCTGCTTATTGTCATGCTTTCCTGTAAAATGTCTTCTTGATCTTTTCTATGTTCTGTAGACTTACCTAATAATTGCTTTCATTTACTACTAGAACAATGGTATTATATGAAGCTAAAGTTGAGCTACTCTGTTTCCAAGTTAAAAAAAACATTATTTTTATCTTTTCATGACTTGTACAAGAAGTGCATTGTTCTGTTTCCAAGTCAAAAATCAGCATTAACTTATCTTTCCATTACCTGTGCAAGAAAGTGCAGTTTTGCTTATTGTCATGCTTCTTGTAAAATGTCTTCTTGTTCTTTCCAATGTTCTGCATACTCATCTAAAAGCTAAAGCTAAACCACTGTTTTTAAGTCATAAAGCACACTCTTTCCTTTTAATTCCTTCTAGGCAAGTAAGTTGTGATGCTGGATTGATCAACCTCTGTGAAACTTCATGCCTCGTAGATAGCACTATTGGGCAGTGGGGGAATCACATTGTAAAGGTAGCGGAGACAACAACTAATAATCCACTGAACCAATATAAATCCAAGTCTCTGTTCACCCAAAAGGAAAAATTATGGCAGACATTCATTGTTGAACATTCAAATTTGTGTAGGAAATCAAAAACCTGCTAGAAAAGAATATAAAATGCATGAATGAACTGGGTAACCTTCCCACGTAACCTTTTCAATTTAAAATTACAGATTTTAATTTCATACCATGAATTGCAAAGTACATCTACCTTATTATGATGAGATACATTTATATATGTCATGTCATATGAAAATTATGGCCAATAGGATTCTTTACTATACAAACAATAACTATAAAAATGGGGAGGTTCACCAGGCCACTACTACAATGAATTAAATGGAACAAAAGCAAGAAAGAAGCATTACAATTACTTCTACTACAACTGCGTGTGCATTGAATGATTAGCATATAAACATTATATGTAGACAAATTTCCTGGCTGCCTGCTCAGTCTGAAAATCCCAATTCAGTAGGGATGTCTTAGTAAAAAAAAAAACAAAATATAAATTAGGCCCCAGGGCAGATCCTTGATGCATCCCGGGGCACTCTGTACATTATCTGTATCTTCATATAGGTACAAAGGATTGCATTTGCACCATTTTCAGATTGTTTTATATTTTAGATCCGGCGCCATCTGAGAAATGGACCAAGCTAAGTATCATGATGTATATTTTGTATAACTACGACACATTTGGTTTGGGATGACTTGGTTGCCCTTGTGTTGCACACACATAGGGCACTACTCAGATAATTTAATTACCTGCACCAACAGAATTCAAAGAAATGGCAGCCTGAATCAATTATATGTGTTCTTTCGAAAATATATTGATTTAATAATGCAAATGAGTGCTTGGTTTATCTCACCTTGAGCACACATTTCAAACAAAATAAGTGGCTACACGCTAATTGCTTCGGCTCCACAACGACATCTGCACATAGATTTATGGGTAGAAGTTTCAGATTTTGTTGTCTGTTGTTAGAATACAGATAAATCATTCAAATAACAATGTAAAAAAACGAATATTCTAAGTACCCAGGCATATAGAACAAGTAAGTTCCTTATCGATAACAGATGTTGATGATGCTTGTGTTAAAGCTTTGGAAATAGTGGGCATGTTCCCCACTGTTTTCTCTGAAGTATATAATACCATTCTAATACCATTGGATCGTTAAGATTTGAAAATGGACTCCTTGGAAATAAGTCCATAGCTGTTGCAAGGAAAAAAACTAACTGATCATTACCTTTTTATAATAATCACCAAAACAAAACAAAGTAGCTTCTATTCAACTACTTCCAGGAACCCATTATTGACAGCTTGTTTTCTAACTAAAATCTTTGGCATGTTCTTTATTTTATAAAACTGCAGACTGTGGATGATGGTCTCTACCTTTCTTGATCGTCATTGTATTTGACAATAGTGTTTGACAATAGAATTCTAATTAACAACTTTGTATTTTCTTTGGATTAATACGATTGTGTCTCTTCTTTTGGTCACTCGTTTTAGTGACCCACTGGTGCTCACTAGAGCTGAAAATTTTCTTGTCCTTGCCTTTGGAGAAATTGTATGTATGTGGAAGGAAAACCAAGTATGATATCGCTATTGATTTGCCAGACCATTGTTATGTACATATTCAGGTCTGAAGATGTGTAACTTGTGGTTTAGCTTGATACATTCTCTTGTATACCACTTTACTTTGACTTTCTCAATATCATAAGTCCAGTAGCGATTTAAGTGTATGTCTGCAAGGCAGAATTGTTTGCATGGCAGAATTGCATTGGGCTTGAACTTTTCTAAAAAATTACATTGTATTTAAAGAAATATGATGTCCAGATAGCATAGAACTCCAAACATCAAATCTCTTTGCTTCTTGTAGGCTTCAACCAATATCTCTTTTAGAGAAATTCAACAACTCTAATTTAATAATCCTATCGGCCTCTCTTTGTACCTTTTGGGACAATTGCTAGTTATCATAATAATAATAATAGATTTTTAAATATGATAAGTATTTAATAATATATTTTTAAATATAATATTATTATCACAATTATTATAATTGTATTGATAGATATATAGTAGTATTTAAAGATTAAAAATTGTGATTTATCTAAAAAATAATTATGTTTTTTCTAATTTTTAATTAAGGTAATTAATTTAAAAATGTCATATAAATTAATTTGATATAAACATGAAATATGAATTAGAGTGATATGGTAAACAAATTTATTTATAAGTTATTAAATTTCCATAATTAAGAATGGGCACACACTTTTGATTCATATATGTGTGTTTTTTATTCATATATTAATTATTTCTCTCAACACAATTTTAATTTCTATATTATTTTCTTTTAATAAATAATATTAATAATAATCTAAAATAAAGTTATAATTTAATTTATTTTTATGATTTTTTTGTGTGCAACAATCAATCATCATTTTGGATTTGTTTCTAGAGTAATATTGTGGGTTCTTTGTGAAATGTGGAGGTTTTGGGCGAACACTTTACCCATCATCAAAGACATAAAGTTGAGTTGAAAGATGAGAAGAGAAAGTTGTAAAGTCAATCATCATTTTGGATATGTTTCTAGAGTAATATTATGGGTTCTTTGTGAAATGTGGAGGTTTTGGGTGAACACTTTACCCATCATCAAAGACATAAAGTTGAGTTGAAAGATGAGAAAAGAAAGTTGTAAGATGTAAATAAACGTTGAATATAGGATAAAATAGAGGAGTGAATTAAGGAGAGATAACAAGGTGATTTTTTTGGGGGGAAATTCGAAAAAGAAAAAAATAAATAATTATTAAATCAACATGTTATTAATAATTATAATATATGATTCAAAGGGTTGAGATAAATAATAGAATTGCTAATAAAAAAACATGATTAATTATTAATTACAAATGACTAAATAATAAATTTGAATGATGTGAGAAGGGCATAAATTAAAAATTTTAATTAAAAACGAGTTTAATTTAAAGGTAAATATTAAAAAATTTAATTAGAAAGGGCGTTAATAATGATCATAAAAAAAATAATAATAATTAATAAAAGATGAAACACGATAAAGGGGGGAGATAAGATTAAGAACTAAGAGAGAGGGGGATAAGAATTATTATAATTAGAGAAAAAAGGGGACAATAATTATTTTAATCAAAGATAATGGAAACAAGAAGAAAGGGGGAGAGGGGAACAAAGTTGGAGGGTAGGAGGAGAAAGACTAAGGAAGGCTAGGACCTAGAGGAAAAAAGATGAATAGTGGATTTCCACGAATTGTTGAGCATGTAACCATCATCTTGGTCGAAGTTGTTGGGATTCTCCTCAATTTCAAGGGTTTCCCTACTGATTCTAGTGGAGTCAAAGGGGTTAGGGGCACCCACCACCTTCTTTACTTACAAAGGTGTCTATTATGAATAATATAAAGGCATTGTTATGAGATCATATCTTTCCCCCATTGTAGCCAATACATTTATGGAACATTTTGAAACCATTGCCCTTGAAAGTTACCACATGAATCCCAAGTGTTGGTTTCGCTTTGTAGACGATAACTTCATAATATGGCCCCACGACATTTCGACCCTTAATGCATTTCTAACCCACCTCAATCAAATTTCGCCCTGGACACAATTCACTATGGAATTGGAAGCTAATCACGCCCTTCCCTTTCTTGATGTTCTTGTCTTGTATCTTCTTAATGGATCTCTAATCCACAAGTTCTATAGAAAAAAGACACACACTAATGAATACCTCCATGCCTAATCCCACCACCATCCTACCCTTTGACAAGGAAAAGGCCCATATAGCAAAATCCCTTGAGGTCAATGGTTATTCAACTTCGATCAATAAGGCTTTCCACACTTCTGTCGACCCCAAACCTAAATCCCATTCTAATGGTCAACTCCTTGTCAAAATCTCTCCCCCTACATTCAAGGAGTTACAAACCTTTTATCTAAAAGTATTTCAAACAAGGATATCAAATCTCATAAAACCCTTAGCCAACTCTTCAAAACTTCCAAAGACAAAGTTGACCCTATGCTCGGACCATGAGTCTATCAGATCCCATGCTCAATGGAAAAGCCAGAATCAAGGAGCACATAGCTGATAGTTTCCAAAATCATTCATCAAAATCGGTTATCTTGGAGCACTATGATAATTCCAAGCATTTAATTTGCTTTGACAAGGCCAATATTCTGGCCATTAACCCGTTCTGCTCAAATTAAATAATTAGGGAAGCCCTTGAAATTGAGAAAAATCCCAACAACTTCAACCTAGACAATAGTTACAAGTTCAACAATTTGTGGAAATCCATGATCTATCTTCTCTCCTCTAGGTCATAGTCTTCATTACTCTTTCTCATCAGCTTTGTTTCTCTCTCTCCCCCTTTCCCTTTGTTTCCATTTATCTCTGGTTAAAATAATTCTTATCCCCCTTTTTTTCTGACTATAATAATTCTTATCCCCTTTTTTCTCTAGTTAATTCTTGTCCCCTCCTCCTTGGTTCTTAATCTTACCCTACCCCTCCCTGGTCTTGTTTGATCTTTTATTAGCTATTCTTCCCTTCTTATTATCATTATTAACCCCCTTTCTAATTAAAATTTTAAATAGTTACCTTTAAATTAAACCCTATTTTATTTAAATTTTTTAAGTTATCCTCCTTCTCACATCCTTTAAATTTATTATTTAATCATTTATAATTATTTATATATCCATTATGAATTATATTATTTCATCTCATTATGTAATTTATCCCTTATCCTTTAAATCTTATATTATAATTAATAATATCTTATTTAATAATTATTTAATTTTTACCTTTTGACTTTCTCCCCAAAAAATTTATCTCGTGACGCTTCTTAATTCACTCCTCAATTGCTTCTTATCCTCATTGTTTACCTTCAAATTACCTTATTTATCATTGGTCTATCTTCTCATCTTTAAACTCAACTTTAACTTCCTATCTTTGATAGGTGAAGTGTTCTCAAATTACCTTATTAGTCCCTGCCATCTGGCAATGGCCAGGGACTATAGCAATTGAAATGTTGTTTTTAGCATTAAATTAAGCTGCTTATCATCCCGAATAAGTAGCTACTATGACGAATAGCCAAATTTTTTGAACAACATTCCATTTGATCGTCTTATTTAGCCTCTTCCCGAGGTGGGGAGGCTAAAAACATACGGTTATATCATATTTGCGCTTCACATTTAGAAATTTAAAAATTTAGCTTGCAAGTAATGCTAGCATTAAATAAAAAAATCAAATGTCAATCATAGTATATTTCTTTAGTATACTAGAGAACAAGCATCTCGTTGTCTCTGCATGTACAGCTGCCACGACTTCGTCGACAATTGCAATGGCTTTGACAACTGCTATGGCTTTTTCCAAGTGTCCTGATCCATTGAAGTTCTGACCTTTAGAAAACTGGATAAATTCATTCTAAAAACCTCGCCGAAGCATGCAATTGCAGGAGTGGGAGCAACGAAGGAGTGGCAAAAATGGAGAGAGTGTTGGTTCCTATACCACGTTTTGGAGAATGAAGTTGTGCGGCTCCTTTCATCTGCACCTGCACCACAGAAGACAAGGTATAAAACTTATCGGTGTCGTTGAATTTTACCAGGTTCATAGAATTAATTTTTCCGCACAGAAAATCTGGGATGAATAGAATGAGTGTGCTTTGCATCAAATTCAAAAATGATACGACTTCGTTTATCATGCTATGAAGTTACTAGAATTCGTTTATCATGCAGTCACGACATTCGTTTCATAAAAATGACAGAGGTGGAAGAAAACGAAAATTCATTTATCAATGTTTAATATTAAAACACAAATATTTAAGAAAGGTTATTAGGAGCAAAAATGTGCTGATCTCTATTAATACTTAGCAATTGTACAAATTTATCAAGGAATTAAGGAATCAGTAGCTATCTAGTGATTCTATGCGCAGGCTGGCTATCTAGTGATTCTATGCAAGCGCACTCCCTTAATTATTCTATGCAGGCGCACACCCTTAATTTTTTTTTGAAGGCAAGCTGAAATAATTGTTTAAATAATGCCTCTTGTTTTGCACATATTAAAAAAAAGAATATTAGGAGAAAACTGTACCTTTTGCACCTTTCTCTTCCAATTGGATTTGGAATTGCACCTTCTTGTTTTTCCTCTGTAATCCCTCGTCAATGTTAAGGTGGCCTGCGGTCTGCCTGATCTGGGTTTTGCAAGAAAAGCCTTGCCCCCGGGGTGCTTGTCCAGGTGACCAACAACTGCAAATACTGCGATGTTGCTAACATTGTGCTCTGCTTTGCCCTTTCTTAGCCTCTGCTTGCTAAGTTGAAACATTCTCAACCAGACGTTCCTCCAGTTACATGTATTATCTTAGACGGGGTTGTCTCCTTTCCACAAAAAACTGCGAGGAAGCTCGGAGTTCTGAGAGTATCCTTCTCGACTGCCAGTGCTTGCAGTTTCTGCCCTTTCTGCGTTTTAGTTTTGGCAAAAAATGGAGTATATGCAATAGTTTGATACAATCCAAGTGCGGTATTCTTCCTTTGGCAGTTCTCTGAACTGTTGAGAGAATTTGAGTAGGATAATAGCAATAATTACTATGCTCACAAGCTCAGACAGCATAAATAGACTCCCTTCCATGCGTCTCCTTACAGAAGACGCAGCAGCTAGAATCCCGGCCTGAATCACCACATAAATATTTAATAACTTGGATATGCCATATGAATGGTTAGCATGATCTCCCTCTAATTGCGAATTGTGTCGCTGTAACTAATCGAAAGGATGTTTACTCTGTTGCTTTTCCAACTACTGATGGATTTCGCTCATACAATGACCGGAGAGCACCATAAACCTGCCCAGCTTTGTGGCCTATGACCCATAGCTTTTTGTTCGCACAACAAATGAAGACCGGCTACAGGAGATGACTAATGCACTTCCGAGAAGGTTTCACCGCGAATGTAAGAAAGAGTGAACTCCTATATATCCATCTTATCTGTAAACACATGACAGGGAAGGACAAGGCATAGCAGCAGGCCAAGACAGCTTTAGTCGCAGAAGTTCAGGCAGATCCAGATTCATAGTAACTGGAAGTTATACACTAGTTACGAATTTAAAAACGAACCTGCATGGACTACACGTTTTATTTATGAGTGCCACTTGTCTCATTGTTTTCCATCAGATGTCTGCTGGTTTGTGGTAGTGTGTTCTACCATATCGGTGCGGGTTTTGTATTTTGTGTGTCGACAGAGTGACAGGTGGTGACTTTACTGGCAAGAACCTTATGGTCGTGATGATACTTTTCAGTCCCGTGTCGCTTGATGTGAAGCTTCACGTGGTCACCGAGACTGAAACTTCCACCTCACTATCAACGAACACTGCATGGGATAAACGGCAATCAGATATTGGTTGCGTGTATAATATACATGCCCACAAATATATACAGATAACTTTTCATTTTACCTGTCAAATTTTCTATTTTAAAATACAAGTAAAGAACACTTTACATACTCAATATATAAGTAAAGCTTGGCCAGTAGCCAAGATGTACTGACAAATAGATTTAAAGTCAATTATGCGTCATATCTTTTGCGAGGGCTGCATTTCTTGACAAGCATCTGTCTGCAGGACTGTATTCTTTGCAAGCATCCAAAAGGTTTTCTGATGGTTGATTGCGTCTGCGAGGGCAGCATTTCTTCGCAAGCATCTCTCTGCGGGACTGCATTCTTGACAAGCATGCAGAAGAACTGTTCCTCTAAGGGCATTAAATTGCACTGTACTATTCCTCTACAGGAAACTCCAGCTGCCTCAAAAGTAACTTGTAAATCCTTCCAGGTTAAAGCATTGTAAAGCCTTCCAAGTCAAGGCAGAGACTTGCTGCGATGCAGCTTCCCTGGTTTATCATTGTTCTCCCTCTTCTCATATTTGAAATATTCTTTAACTTCCTTTCTTTAACAAATGGAATATTCACCAAAGACGTGGTATGTTTAAAATAAACACAATATAATTGTTATGTTTTTTTTTTAATATTTACGGATAACCATAATAATATATTTTCCTTTCTTTAACAAATGGAGTATTCACCAAAGACGTGGTATGTTTAAAAAAAACACATTATAATTTTTATGTTTTTTTTTTAATATTTACAGATAACCATAATAATATATATTTTTACATTATGTGTATTTATAACTTTACTCGATACATTGACCCAGAACGAATATGTGGCTACATCATGGCTATGAATCCCAGGGAAGAACATAACATAACCACATGTCATGTAGATCCACCATCCACGTCAGATTATGTGCGTAATGGTTTTTTTCATTATAATAGTAGCAGAAACGCTTTTCATTCATAATACAATGCTGGAAATCTTAGGAGGGATAAAGATTCGTGGAAAGCCCAGTAAGGCGAAAGAAGATTATTATGCCGTCACTCTTCTCGTTGGCAGGGTCCAAAGTTGCCCAGATATAACACCACAGGCTGCTATCCAAGGGACGAAACTAAAACCCTGGTGCTGATTAGGGCCTGATCGGATAACAAATACTCAGTGTAGTGTAGATATACCAGTAGAGCTACATACTATAACCATATAAAATATTAAAAATATATTAAACAAATAATTTAAATATAATTTAAACTATTAGAAAAAAAGTTATTATATATATATTTAAAAATTAATTATATTATTTACGTATATTTATGAATTTTTGATAAAAGATGATAAAGCGTTAAAATACTTTTAGATATAGGTTATTCGTTCAACTCTCTACTATATTTGTCACTGGCTCAATTCTCTATTATATTTGAATGTTATTTTTGGTTAGGTTTTTAGCCTAAAAAATCACTTATTATTTGATATGTGATAAAATTTTGTTTTGTTTTTGAAACCTAAAAATCAATATATATATATAAAATAATATTGTTGAAATGATACTTTCAACTGCAGTGTTTATTTCAGAAAACCGTCTGTTTTTCTTTGCGATGCGATGAAATCACAGATCGCAAATCGCATTCCATGCCCGCTGCTTCATCTGTTCCCTTGAATTTTTCCGATGGGATGTTGCGATGATTGCGCGATGCGATCGAATCGCAAATCGCATTAATTAATTAGTTTTTTTTTTTTCACGAGAGTTTTGTCTTACGGCATAAGTCAAACAATATGTAATGTCATTTTTTTTTAATGTTGGTTTGAGTATGTAATGGTCCTTCCATTCTGGGTCTGGCATCCTGCTTGGTATCGACCCCACTGTTCTTGGTCTAGAATCCTCGCTCTCCCCTGAGCTCATTGCTTTTCTCCACTCGAAGGGGTTTTTTACCTGGGACAAAGTGATCCGCTCCTGGTCCTCTTCGACGCCGATCTGGAAGGATGGCGATGCTCTCGGATTGCCCCTTGCTCTGCGGCCCTCTTGGTCTGCTGCCACTCTCTGTTTTGAAAGGAAAGGCATTTCCCAATCTGGTCTTAAAGATGAGTTAGTCTGGTCGATTGGGAACACCAACCAGTCCGCGCGTGTCAAAGATATATATGCATCTATCCCCTCATCTCTCCCGGCGCTGCCAGGCCCCCTTTTTCCTTACAAATTATGGAAATCCTCTGTTCAGCTCAAAGCTGTTTTATTCTCCTGGTTGGTTTTCTATAACAGGAACCTGACTTGGGAGGTTCTCCAGAGAAAAGGTTGGACTGGCCCCGGAAGATGTTGCATGTGCTGCCAAGCGCCTGAGACAAACTTCCATATGTTCTTTCAATGCCCGGCTACGTCCCAAATTTGGCTCAATCTCTCCTCTTTATATGGTTTTCCTTTACAGATTTTCTCATCTGTTCCGGATGCATTCAGGTGGTGGTCGGATCAGAGACCTGCATGGAGATCCTTATTCATTTTCACGTGCTGGACCTTGTGGAAATGGCGGAACGCCTGCATCTTCCAGGAATACAGGGCTCCTCTCTCCTCCACTCTGTTCCTTATATCTGCTATGATTGACCCATCCTGATCCTGCTGTTTTTTTTCTATCGCCGTTGTGCTTGTCCATTCTCTCCTGGAATGCTTCTCTATTATGGTTACAGGTTCATCTATGCTTCCTCTTGGATCTTATCGGTTCGTCCTCCTTCATGCTGCCTATTGGTCAACAGATGATGCTTTGTTTTGTTTACAGGACGTATCGCGTTTCAAGGTCATGGTTACAGGTTCATCCTCTTGGATCTTATCGGTTCGTCCTCTTTCACGCTGCCTATTGGTCAACAGTTAGATGTCTTATTTTGTTTACAAGACGTATCGCGTTTCACGGTCATCTTCATACGCTGTTATTGGCCTGCCTGTTGGTCTCTTACTCTCGGATTATGTGTAATGTTATACTCTTCTGCTCTTTTTATATTGGCCTGTCTCGATGGCCAGCCTCAGATGTATTCTGTATTTGCTCATTATATATAATATCATCATGTTTTTTTCCTCTGAAAATGTAATGAAAGTGAAAATACGCACCACAGTGCGAAGCAAAAGAAAGGAATGCGCAGCGCGAGAGCAATGTTTTTTTTGAGAGATTAAAATGAAATATGCAGCAGCGTGAATGAAACGAGAAGATTTTTTTTACAGCAGTGAATGTAAAGAAATTGTTTTTACACACAGTAGTGTAGAATTTGAAGACAGAGACAGAGTAATTTTTTTTTGTGGAACTGAAGTGTTCCTGTGTAATCCCTCTGTTAGGAGGAAGATCTTCATAGATCTTCATTGTCCATATGTGAAACTCTGTTTTGAAAACAATTTTTGCTTCCCTGTGTTAAGATCCTGTGTTAAAACAGAGTATTATCCTCTGTTAAGTTATTTTATTTGGAATTACCAGAAATTCCCACCAAATATTGCTATATATTTATATAAAATAATATTGCTAAAAGTGTTATAATTTTAACTGCAATAACATCCATCTTCAAAATTAGCTCAAATTATTTCAACATTTCTATTTATCTATTTAAAATCATACTAATAATACTATAATATTCATTGATTTCATTAGCACAATCATAATAATAATATATAATTTTTTTAGATATAACATTATTTTTAACAGTGACTAACAACAAAGATATCACTGTCTGAGCTGGGTCTGGGGTATGCCTTAAAATCGCTTCTGTTTAGGTAAGAGCTCGTCTTCCTCTGACGTAAGAAAACAGGTTAAAGGCCCAATATCCCATCTAGCAAGCGTGAAAGCCCGCCCCTTAATGACAGCCAGCTGGTTATTCCAAATAGTGTGGTTTTCCTTAAATAAGAGTGATGAGTCAACTATTAGCAGCTAAAAGTGACTATCCTCCCACTAGTTAGAAAAACTATACTCTGAGTACATTGAAACTAGCTACATCTTTCTCCCACCAAAAGAACATAAAATTAAAATAATCATACGTCACTTAAACCAGAGGGTTATTACATTAAACTAGGGTCATAAATCTGGGAGTTGTGACCGGGCCTACTAGCCACATCAGATGAAACAAATAAACTGACAGTAAGCTAATGATAACAAAAGATTTATACCACTGTTACCGCCTGAATTTTAACAAGCTGGTTGTGGGTTTGATTGTAATGATAACAAAGATTTATACCACTATTACCGCCTGACTTTTAACAAGTTGGTTGTGGGTTCGATTTATCATACTCTGACAATGTGTAGGAACCTTAATTTTATTTTACACGGAAATAGAAATCAATTACTCATCAATTACTCATGTTGCTCTAGTGTCAAACCAGGGTGATTCAACATTATCCCTAATCCTCCGTGATTCAACATTATCCCTAATCTTCTTCCTCCATTCACCGCTTTAAAATGTATCTAAACTCTCCTTCCCTTTCCAATTTCCTCCATTCACTGCTTTAAAATGTATCTAAACTCTCCTTCCCTTTCCAATGAAGCAATTCTTTTCATATGAATCCATTCTTTCCATGGTGTGAAAGTAGCCTTCTTATCCATTTTTCAGCATATTCAAGCTTTCCACTAAGTTTTTTAAACATACATGGAAGTAATTTGTTGACCAATTCAATCTTTCCAATAAATTCTTATATACTAATTTTGAAAAATTAATATATATATATATATATGTATAGTAATTTTGAAAAAATAATAAGGAAAAGTGGTTTTAAGAGAGTTACATTTTTCATTTTTAACCCAACTCAACCTTTCTATTACATTTCTTTAGATGCGCACATAGACAATGATTTTGAAAAAATAAGCACTCAGATAATGATTTTGAAAAAATAATAAAACCAGCATGTGGACTGACCGGGAAAGGTAGTTTTGATAAAGGATGGATGACTAATGATAGAGAATCATAGAGAGGAAGTCTCATAGAGAATCTACGTGAATAAATTTTCTTTTATTGAAGAATGAAGATACCAATGCAGAAATCATTCAAAGTTGTTCAGGTTTGTTTATTGAATTTCACCATTATTAAACTGAAAACATAAGCACAGACGGAATCAAAATCGTTAAGATTTGTTGGTTGAATTTCAACACTGCTATTTACTCTTACCTGTTCATTTGTCCGGAGAGCATGCAAGTTTATTTTTAGTTTCGCTATTATGGATTTCAGAGAGAAACCACACTGAATCTTTATTGCTTCTTCCATAATCTATATTCATTTAGCGAGAAATTTAGAAGAGCTCTGGCAAAACATAGAAAACTACAACACAAGCAATAATTGTGGTTGTTTCATGTACGTTCATGCCTTCATAATGGACCCTGAGCCTATCTTGATTTATGAAGTTGACGCATTCATTTCCAAAAATTTCCAAATATGCATATGATCCGATGCATACGATCGATCAATTTTTCACTACTGTTATTTCATTACGATAGATCAAATTAAAATATTATTAATTGTGAGCCGTGATGGTTCACCATCCAGATCAAATTAAATAAATAACTGTGACGTAATGATCATAACTATTTGCTGAAATTAATTTTGATCTTTTATATATGTGAAGTCATTCAGGGCACATGGATAAACAAAGAAATCAGACAAACTGTGTTTCATAAAATAAAAATATACAGGCTTACAGTCAACCGGCCCTCTGGTCCCAGTCGAAAAAGAATCCCACGGTCTACCGGTCCACATGCGCAGAAATTACCCTCATAAACTTAAGTTTTTTCATGGAAAGCAATATCGTATTGGAAATCTTAGTAGGGAGGATAAAGATTCATGGAAAGCCCA